>JBBBDQ010001241.1:1222500-1262500 GCA_037127315.1 Ascarosepion bandense | reverse complement strand
CATTTTTTTAAAGAACTGATACCGGAAAAATGGTGCATAGCCTTCCTCAAGTATAGAGCTTTCTTTCTTCGAGATTAGATGTCACTTAAGGCAATGGAGGTCAGTCTTCCCAACTATTTTTCCATGGTCGTTACAGCGAAGTGATTGAAAACGAATCAACCGGAATTTGATTTCATTTCAGGCGCTGATAACGATTATACTATCTGCATACACACAAAATATTTCTCTCTCTCTTCCTACACACACACACACACACACACACACACACACACACACACACACACACACACACACACATATATATATATATATATACTAGCAGTATAGTCCTGTATTGCTCGGGTGTAATGAAAGATTTAAAAATAAATACATGGTTCTGGAGCTCAGACTCTTTTCTCTCTCTCACTCTCTCTCTCTCTCTCTCTCTCTCTCATATATATATATATATATATATATATATATATATATATATATATTGTCATCCGCAGACAGATCTGTTTCGCTGCATCACAGCTCATCAGTACGGTTAGACTCCGATTGCTACCTAACCCAGGCTCGAAACCCGACCGAATTGCTCCAATTCATTTTTACTGAATATGCGCGCATGTGTATGTGTGTGTGTGTGAAGAGAGAGAGAGAGACAGAGAGACAGAGAGACAGAGACAGAGACAGAGAGAGAGATAAAACTACTTAGTTATGGCTATTAACTACCCTTAACACTTTCTAGCAGAAAACGCAACAGCTAAACGCTTAACGTATATCTAAACTCATTGTCAATGTCTTGCAAGTTCACCTCCCTTATCCTTTCAGATAATGTTCTATTTATCTGTAAGGCAAAGGGTACGAAGCTGTCATGTCATTGAGATTGTTGTGTATCTTTTAATTGTTGCTAATGATTGGCTTTGAAATATATATATATATATATATATATATATATATATATATATATATATATAATAACGGTATACTTGGGTTACGTCGTTTCGACTTAAGTCTTTTTCGATTATACGTCGTTTGACAACACACACACACACACACACACACACACACAAACACACACACACACACACACACACACACATATATATATATATATATATATTGAAAAATAAAAATCAAGTTTGTAATTTTATTCAAGTTTACGTCTGTATTGAAGTCGTAATATCCATACAAAAGTGTTAAAAGCACATAAAATCATGTTCTCGTACTGTTGATGCTGACGATCCACACCCATCTACGTCGGCGATGTAAATAAACAAACTAAATGTAAATATTGGTAAATTTGACATGAATTAGATTATTTTTTACTATTGCAAAATAATTATAATAACTGTATTTGTTAACCTTACAAAATCATTTTATTTTATAAGGTCTTAGAGCAAACAACATTCACAAATAAAGTGTCTGCAATGTACTGTAAAGATCGCCAAATTGTAAACATTTACATTTACAAGCATACACTTACATGCATTCGTAAATTTAGATTATTTTTTCTGTACTATATTTAGAACGAAAATTTGTTTGTAAGCTTAAAATGTATTTTTATTGACCATATATTATTAAAAATGTATTTATAAATAAAATGTAGAACTGGGAATGGATATTTGCGATTTAACATAGTGACAAGTAAATTTAAAGACAATTTAATTCGACTTAAGTCGTTTTTCAACTTAAGTCGCCTCTCCTGGAACAAATTACTGACGTAAGATGAGGTATACCGATATTGTAGGAAAATGTATGAAAAATGGAAAGTTTTCGTGTGAAGCGTTTCGTCCTTTGAAGTCCTTAAGGACGAAACGCATTATACGAAAACTTTTTAAAACTTTGTCATTATTTTTCCCATATATATATAATGTGATATGAAATATATATAGGAAGAGATCAATAAAATCAGCTACCGATATTCCTGTTTATAGATTCTAGCATCCATGAAAAGCTATAATCGAGTATTTATTTTTAGAATATTATAAGGGAGAAACGCTTACTAGCCTATTCGTCGACACAATCATATATAAAAACTTGAGTGATTGCCACAATCCATATGCACCTACATAGATATAAACATAAATTTATGTATTTGAGTGAACCAGAGGCGAATAATATTCAGTGTTCCGTTGTGTTCAGACCGAAATTCCTTATAGGTTACACGCATCGACATACACCTGAGAAAGGCCGGGGAGCCCAACTGTCGAAGCGTTGTAATAAAAGCAACAAAGATAAACGCAACAGTCCGAATATAAATAGTGTAAATGATAAGGAAGGTGTTTTGAAGTTTATCTTAAGAGTAGCCAAATAGCTGATGCAGATTACAACGCTATTTTTTGCGGATTAAAATCTGGTTTAAAAGAAAGCGAAGAGAAAACCTTGATAAACATTTTCTTACTGCAGGGATGGCAAAGCGCTGGCCGTTTTGAAGAATTTGGTGTATAAGTGAACCTCTACTGCTAATAAACTTTTGCTTTATCTGGTTGTCCTGTTACCAAATTAAAAAATAATAATTTGTATATTTTGAGATATCTAGGACCTAAATATTCCAAAATATACTCCTTTACAAATTATTCTAAATTTTAGGTAATAACCGTAAGGGAGCCGTATTTTAATATCCAGACGCCATATTTTTTTTAGAATGGCTAAAGAAATTTGAGAACGGATAGGTTAATTATTGAAATACCAGGTGACAAGGTGAAATAGCTTGTAAGTTTCAAAGCTTTTGATCATTAATCTCTTGGTACCTCCGCTGATTTTGTCTAGCGGCATATCAACCTCTATGTGTTATCTAATGCCTACAGATAAAATCTATTGTTCGTCAATTTACTATAAAAAAAGTAATGTTGGTATTTATTATATAAAAATGCATTACCGGTATTTTTAGTAAAAATTGTGTTTTTATATATTGTTTATACATTTTTTTATACATTTTATTTGGGGTTTCACTATTTTCTCATAGTTGGGACACTAATAGGTGGAACTGGGAAAGATAGCAAGATGCATAGAGATATAAGTAGTTGTACTCGTTCATGTATCACTGAAAAAGTATTTTTACACATACATGTTAAGAAAATCGATGACAAAGTGAAAAAAATCTGTTTATTGCGTGAGACGTGATGTTTACACTCTAGTGACCACGCATGCACATGAAGTTTTAAAGGACGAAAACTTCATGCAAAAATGTTTCCACATTTTAATGGATTTTAAAAGATTCAATAGATTTTAATAGATTTCAAAAGATTTTAATATATTTTCAATAATTGTTCAAATTTAAATAACACATCACTCAATAAATCCCGGGCCTAACTAATAAAACCTAATAAAACATCAACTTTTAGGCAAAATTCGATTTTATTCACCAACATAGTCTCCTTCTAGGGTTACACACTGATTCCAACGTTTCTCTAACAATTCAATGCTTTTTTGTAGAACGATTTGTCTTTGGCCTCAAAATACGGCTCAGTTTCCAATACCACTTCTTCATTGGAGCCAAATCTTTTTTGCTGGAGATTTCTTTTGAGGTCTGCAACAGTCAGTAATCGCTGGGGGTCAGATTTAGAGAAGAGGGTGGATGCGGAAGCAATTTGAAGTGCAATTCATGTAGTTTTGTCATCGTTGCAATCGACTTGTGACATCGTGCGTTATCTTGGTGAAAGATCACTTTTTCTTCTTCATTTGTGGCCGTTTTGTGGCGATTTCTTTCTTCAAATGCACCAATAATGCTATATAATATTTGCTATTGATGGCTCTTCTTTTCTCAAGGTAATCAATGAAAAAAAATACAACGCGCATCCAAAAATACGGAGGCCAAAACCTTGCCTACTGATCGCGTCTTTAGTCGCTTGGGAAGAATTTTATTTGCTGCTGTTCACCCAGCTGACTGCCGATTTGAATCCAGAGTGAAGTGGTGAATCCATATTTTATCCATTGTCACATATTTAAGCAAAAAACTCCTTTTTTGCGTTGCAAACAACGCTCTGAATTGTCGACGCGTTTTTGTTTTTAATCGACTGTGAGCAAACACGGCACTCACTTTAAACACAGCTTTCTCATTGACAAATGTTCACGCAAAATGGTGAATACACTGCCTTCTGATATGTTCAACTTCTCTACTATCTCACGCAACTTCAATTTATGATCGGCCAAAACGAGTTTGTGGGTGTTTTGGTGTTTTCCGGGATAACTGCCGATTTTGGGTAACCTGAGCGTTCAGCATTATTTTTGTCTGTACGACCGCGTTTAAAGTCAGCATAACACCTCTTAACCGTTGTTTCCGACGGAGCGGAGGTCATATAACACTTATCAAGCTATTGCTTTGATTGAGCAGTATTTTTTTCATCAGAAAACAATGCTTTATCAACACACCAAATTCAGCTTTTTCCATTGTTTCGAAAATTTGCAACAGTAAATTCACTTAAATAAATGTAATTTAACTAATCATCCGATTGGGCCCAAATTTTGTCAACTGCCATTTGAAGATTAGAACTTTATAAAAACTATCTGGATTTTTATGAGTGATGCCATCTATATGTCAGGCCCGGGACTTATTGAGTGATGTGTTATCCTTTTCTCATATATATATATATATATATATATATATATATATATATAAACTGGGTTCGGTGGCTAAATGAAGCAAAAATGAAAATAACACTGATATCTCATTTTAACATATATGTTTAGCAAAATTGTAGAAAAATATCTTGAAATACTAAAGAGTAAATTTATTTAATAAAATAGCCATTGGCTTCAACCTTGACCTCCAAATGACTTTGGAATCTCCTGTATCTCTTCTAGATAGTCCCCTTGTTTAAGATAGTGCAATGCTACCATAATTCTTACTTTCAGTTCATCTTTACAAGGAGGTTTGTTGGTGCCTTGCTCAAATGTGCCCCACATATAATAATCATAAGGGTTACAGTCTTGTACTTAGGTGGCCAGATGTAAAGGTTGATAGGCGTGGAACATGTCTATGATTTGGGTATCCTGCTCGTGTAGCACAGTGCAGAGTCATGTTGCCAGACACCAGTACTCACCTTTTTGACTCAGACAGCACTACCTCCTCAAAGCACTTGATGTAGGCATCTGTGTTGAGTCTGAGGCCGTCACCAACAAATTCTGGAATTCTTTTCAGAACGATCAGAGTGAGGTTTCAGATTTGCCGTACCTTTGTGATTACCATTAGACTCATGCAACTAATTTAATTCTTGGCAACTCTGACCATGGAGTGGCGTCTATAAACATCCGTTTTTGCTTCCGCTCCAGCCAACAAGATATCTTTCTGTTATTAACGCGCGGATTGAAACTTGTTTCGTGACGTCTTTTGGAACAAAGTCTTTAGTCTCTTTGTTCAATAATGTGCCTCTTGGATCTCCTCTTGGGTGAAAGCCAGCATCGATGTTTTATTTTTCCAGCAAGGGAATTCCAAGTTCGATATCTTTCATCTTCTTGGTTCTCAACAGAATGCTCGACCGCTATTGCCCAGAGAAATTACCTCTTCTGGATGTGCCGGTGTGACACTCCTGATTACGGCAGACACCTCTTGTCTCTGCTCTTAATGAATGTAAACGTGTCCTAATTCATAAAAAGAAACACCGTATAGCATCACGCAAATTTCATTCTAGAGATTACGGGCGATCTTGCAAGACAACAGTGAATACTTTGCTTGCCGATTCAGCTGGTTCGCTCTTCAGCTGGCTCCAGTCCTCTTCAATCTATACAACTCTTGCCTCTCTGTTTCTTTCTTTTATTTCTCTCTTTCCAGATTGTTGGAAATCATCAACTGTACTTCCTGATTGTAAGAACTCTGGTGAACCCTCTAACCCCACTAACTATCGACCATTAGCTTCTTAACGCTTCTTGGCAAATTAGTCGAGGCTCTAATCAATGCTGAAGTGATTAAGCATTTCACTTCTGAAAATCTCCTCTCTGACAGACAATATAGCTTTTGCTTCGCCAGGTCTACTGCTGATGTGCTAACGGCTATCACTGAATATGTATACTAGGCTCTTGATAATGGTAGTGAAGCTCGAACTATGACTCTAGATATATCAAAAGCGTTTAAAAGGGTTTGAAATGCTGACCTTCTACCCAAGCTCGTTCCTGTCAAATCGTGAAGTGAAGATCATTTTGAACGGGCAAGCTTCCATGTCATTTCACACAAACGCGGGTGTTTCTCAAGCCTCCATCCGAGGTTCTACGCTGTTTCTGATCTTCATTAATGATTTTTCTGATGTCATCAGTTACTAAGTAGGCATTTATGCAGATAACACCACCATTTACTTCCAACTCAATAGGAAATCCGCCGAGGCTGAAAAAGTAAACCTGTTTGCACTCTTGAAAAGGACCCCCAATCAGTGGTTAACTTAGATAGGAAATAGCTTATAAATTTTAATGTTTTCAGAAAAAGAAACTGCTATCCTTTAACCACTACTGCTAGGAAGGTTGGGATATATATATATATATATATATACATATATATATATACATATATATGGACATCCGGGACTCTTCGGGAAAACTACCACTCAACATAGTTAATGTTTTTTTTTTTTGTTTTGTTTTTTTTTTTTTTAAATCCAGTGTTTTCAGCTCGGACATTGTTAAAATTTTTTCTTGTCAACTTCTTTGTTTTAATTACCGACGATTTGGTTTTGAAGACGTGTCGGCCGAAAAGGGTCTTAAAAACCTTCTCTTGTTTTTATTTTTCCCTTTTTAAGTGAGATACATTTATATCTGTCATAATAAAAAACTATCCTTTAAAAACAATTGTAAATTGGTGTGGTAGTAGAAAGAATTTGTTCAAATCTCTCTCTCCCACTCTGTATGTATATATATATATATATATATATATATATATATATATATATATATATTATTACAAGTGTTGTAATAATAACGTATGGAACTGCAACTCAAAAGCTTTCGGTTTTCGGTGTCAAGTTCACCATCATCAAGCAGTGAAATATTGTTCAGTTACGGTGTCATATATATAGCGATACGGAAATTCCAAATTGAAGATAATGAAGCTACCGTATTAGATGAAAGTGGTGTAATGGAGCTTATCAGAATTTACAAGATTTGTGCATGTAAACCAATGGATATTGAGACATTTATGTATAGCAGTGTGGATATGGGTAAATACTTTCACAAGGAAACAGGAAGCGTCAGCTGTATCAGTTTAAATTATAATGGAACAAGAAATTACCAATATAATATTTGAAATGCTACGAAAATGAAAATTAAAATAATAACATGTTTGTCTAAAAGGGTGTTGTTAATATAAAAACCCAAGTTTATAAACAGGAAAATACGTAAAGGTGATTTTAATCACGTAAGGAGCAATGTTGAATCTGGATGTGCGTTATGGTACAGCGGATATCGGCTCGGAACGAGAAATCGGGGAGCCGAGATCGAATTCCAGTTGAATTCCATGCATTCACCTACGCGCAAATACCCTTGGGATAGGTATTAATCCGTCATCACTTCCTTTCAGTTACGGGTTAAGTAACAGGACAGATTGGGTTCTATAGCCTTGGCTGGCAACCAGTTTACCGCAGAAAGCAATGGCAACCTACGGCGGGATAATCTTCTGCCCAGTCAGTCATGTCTCTTTCGAGATATGATCACCCAAGCGTGTATCACATATGGCACTTAACTGACTGAAGGAGGGATTACTCAATTTAAAAGTTAAATAGTTGCTAAATTAAGGGTAAACGGCAATGTAACCTTTAACTAACTTTAGGTTGGAGGTATAAATAATTAATATTATAGTAGAATAAGTAGTAGGATTATATAGTATAGTATATAGTAAACGGTTTAAGATAATTTTAGCTATATTTAAGAGTGTTATTTATTTTGTGGTGGCATAAGTAGTTATTTCATTACGTTAGTTTATAAGTTAGTTTTCCGGAATTTAATTATCTGATTTTTTTCCTGTAAGCAAAGAAAACATTTTTCATGTAACGATTTACATGTTCTAGCGTTTTTCAATATTTTCCATTTTACTGTGGGCTTTTTATTTGCAGCTTTTAATTTTCAATAGTATTTGGAAAGTGAAGTTGAGTTACAATAGGTTACATTATTAATTTATTACATTATTATTTATCTTATACTCATACGATCGAGATTGGAAAGTGTTTTTAGTACTTCCAATGTAATTTTTGATAACAGATTTTCTGTAGTAGAAATAGTAGCTTGGTAGACTTATAGAGTCTGTGAGACATCTGTTTTGCAGAGGACATTCATTTGGGTGACGACAATTGTAAGTATTAGTATTATTGTCATTATTCATAATAGAATAGTTTTGATTGCTCATCTTGTGATATTGTTTTGGGATTTTGGTATGTTTTTATTATCATTTCTCGGTTATCAGTGCAGCTATATCTAAGTTTCATTGTATTTTTATTAAAATTTTTGCAAGGGTGCTATTAGTTGGGAACTAATTTAAGGAACTTATTGCCTACGTTAGTAGGAACCATTTGATTAAATGGTGGTGTGTACCAAGTTATTTTCCTATTTCTTTTACGCTTTGTATTATTATGTTTTGCTTATTATATTTAATGTCAGTGCATTTATAGTCACTATTTTTAGGGCAGTGTTATAAAATTGACTTTGTTTATAAAAGATGTCTTCAGTTGAGGAGATGTTTAATTTATGTTCTACAGAGTAGAGTATGTGTTTAATAATATATGGTGGGTGAGTTGATATAGGATAGATGTCAATAGGGTTAGCATCATGTTTTACGCAGGGTGGGTATGAGTTTTTAACTAAATCAATAGTAAAATCTAGGAAGTCGAATTTTTAAAATTTAGTTTGTACTATAACTTTAAGATTGAGGGTTTTCATCTCTCTCTATTTTAATTTACGGATTCTATCTATTTTAGAATTATTAACAATCATGAGACTATCGTCACTACATAAACCAATGACTGCTACATCAACATCATTATGCGCAGTTAGATTGTACAATATAAACAGACCTACGAGATCATATGATTCAGGAGAATCCAATGATCCCATAAAAATTTCGAATAGGTCCTTAGAGATTGTCTTTAACTATTGTTTATTATTGTAAATGAGAACCCAGTGCTGGCAATTTAATATGATAGTTCTTTCCTATAGATACATTTACTAAAAACAACTAAAAGTATTACAGGCTGACTGCCAAGTGGAGACCAACTCAACTCCTCTGTCAATCGTCAATCGCCGATCGTCAATCGTCCCACTTGAGACAGTCTTCTGATATTTATAGTCATGTGAACAGTACATTATGGTTCGATAACAAAAAGTAAATTATAAAATTCCAAAATATAAAGTTCAATAAACGTATTTTGATAAAGTTATAAGAATAATTATATAACATTCGAAAAAAAATTGATGAACAAAATCATCAGGAAGGTTTGTTCAGTGAAACCAATCAAATGTAACTGCAACTGCTACTCTATCAGCTTTTTTGCTCGCATTTCCCACCTGTGGAATTCCTTTCTGTACATTTTCTTCCCGGACAACTACAATCTCAAAGAATTTAAATGAAAAGTCAGTTGCCATCTCTTATCTCTTTGACTCGCATCCTTTTCCTGACAACCCTTGTATCATGTTCTTCTCTCTTTCCACTTACACTCTCGTTACATCAATGTTTTCATCGTTCTTTTATCAATTTTCTGACACACCCTCTGTAATTTGTTCCTTTTTCTCATCACTCACCTCTTATGTAGCCCCCTGCGCACCAGTAGCAGTACTACCTTCAAATGATTATATATATATATATAAAACTTTTAAGCATGCACACACACATCGATTCACCCGTATATATATATGTGTGTGTGTGTGTGTGTGTGCGTGCGTGTGTGTGTGTGTGTGTGTGTGTGTGTGTATGCAGGTTTCATTGAAGAGTGATTGCTACCCAAATACACAACCCCTATTTATGTTTTTAATACATATATATATATATATATATATATATATATATATATATATATATCCTGTGGAATAGAACCAACAGTTTTAGAATTCCAAGTTTTCCAGCATTTATTTCTTTAAAAAGTGCTCAATACAACATATATCATGGAGCATAATATAATTATAATTAAATTTGCTTTTTATTTAAAATCAAATTTAATTAATTTAAAAAAAAACAAATTTCATTAAAATTATATGTGTGTGTGTGTGTGTCTGTGCGTGTGCACATAGGTAGTGACAGATATATACGAACAATACCCACACACACACACACACACATATATATATATATATATATATGTGTGTGTGTGTGTGTGTGTGTGTGTGCGTAGGTATTAAAATTTGGTGTAATAATGATGAACTATAAAAATACAGGCAAATTTAAGTGTACAGAGTAAAAAAGCGTAAAACCAGTTTTAATATAATCAAATTATGTCTCGAATTATTTACATATGCATTTATTAATGTCACTTTCCGTTCAATTCAGGATATTTATTTCTTTTCGACTAAGCAGTTTGTTTTTCTATTCTTTTTAAGTTGAAAACAAACAAAATAAATAAATAAATATGCTTAAATTTCCCCCGAGATTCATCCACTGGTGCATACACTATTTTCTCTGCATTTAATATCTACAGATTGTTTTTTTTTTTTGTGTCTGTGTTTCTGAAACATAGATTTTAGAAGCACATTTTGGTAAAAACGATACCGATGTTTTTGCGAAAGATTGAAATCCTCTGCTATTAAATTGAAAGCTTTTTCTTCTTTCTTCGGCAGTTTGACATTCTGTGTATCGTTTAAGTTTTTTCTCTCTCTCTCTTTTTCTCTCTTCCTCGTTTACTTTATCTCTCTCGCTTTCATTTCTCTCTTTCTTTCTCTCATGCCCTCCCTAGTATTATTTCTTTCTATTGCTTTCTCTTTATTTCTCTATCTCTGCAACACTTTTTTCTCTTTCCCGCGATTTCTTTTTCTCTCCCTCACCGTCTTTCTCTATTTCGCTTTCTTATTTTCTCTTTCTTTCTTACTTTCTTTCTATTTTCTATCACTCTCTTTCTTTATTACACTCTCTTCTTTCTTTCTTTCTTTCTTTCTTTCTGTTTGTTTCTTTCTTTTTCGCTTTCTTTCTCTCATTAGCTTTCTTTTTCATTCTTTAATTCTCTCACACTCTTTATCTCTCGCTCTTTATTTCTCTTTCTCGCCCACGTTTCTTTCTTTCTTTCTTTCTTTCTTTCTTTCTTTCTTTCTTTCTTACCTTGCTTGCTTTCTTTCTTTTTCACTTTTTTCTCTCTCATTCGTTTTCTTTCTTATTCTTTTACTCTCTCACTTTCTTTCCTTTTTTCTTTCTTTCTTTCTTTTTTCATCAATTTCTTTCTTTCTTTCTTTCTTTCTTTCTTTCTTTCTTTCTTCCTTTCTTTCTTTCTTTCTTTCTCACCTACGTTTTATTTCTCTCATTCGCTATCTTTGCCTGATATTCACTTTTCTCCTCTCTCATTCTCTTTCTTTCTTCTTTCTATCTCTCTTGCTTTCTTTCTATTTCTTTATTCTTCTCTATGACTTTCTTCATTTTTCTTTCTTTCTTTCTTTCTTTAGTCCACACTTTTTTCTTTCTTCTTCTCTCTCGAAAATTTCCCCTTTCCCTTGATTTCTTTCTTTCTTTTTTCCCTTGATTTCTTTCTTTCTTTCTCTAACGTCTTCTTTTCTCTCTCTTTTTCTTCCTTTCTCTCTCTAACTCTGTCTTTTTCTTTCTCTCTCTTTCTCTCTTATTCGCTTTATTCTCTTCCATTATCTTCCTTTCTTACTTCTTCTTTCAATCACTTTCTCTCGCTTTCTTTTTCTTTCACACCTACACTTTTTCACTTTCTTTTTTTCTCTCCGAAGCTTTATGTCATACTCTCTATCTCTTTCTCTCTAATCCACGCTTTCTCGTCCTTTCTCTCTTTCTCAGCTTAATAGATCACAGATTCAAATAAGGAGAGGAAAGTGAAATGAAAATCTTCCTAGTGGTAAAGTCCTCCCTACTTTAAAAATCAGCATTCAAAATGTTGGCTGTTTATCACAACTCGAACATCGAGCATTGATGATATATGCAGCTATTTCAACAAGCTGACACAGCACTATTTACAGAAAAAATATTTACCCATGTTTTTGAGGAAATTTGAAATCATCAGTAATTTAAAGAATTGCAATTTCTAAATGGATATTGGTTAAATTCGGTTCCGTATTCTGTAGTCATCTCAAAAGGAAAGGAAAATAATTTTCTTTCAATGCTTACCTTTTACCAACTATTCTCCATTATTCGCGACATTTCTCAAAATATGAACCAACGAGCAGTATAGCCCGGCATTGCTCGGGTGTAATGAAAGCTTTAAAACTAACCCATGATCCTGGAGTTCAGACTCTTTGGACGTTGGCACGAAAGACTAAAAAGCAATAGTTGTTTCCAGTTAAAGCGAAACCGTAGACTGAAAGAAAAATGAATGGATGTAAGTCAAATTTTGATTTCCTGGTATCGATATCAAATAAGTTTTTTTCGTCATAAACTGAATTTTGAAGGCTAAATAAGTCCTCTGAGTAAATGGTGTCATGGCTGAGACTAAGAACTATAATTATACCTACTTAGAGCCAAACCCGAGGCAAAAACTAAAATAAAAGGGCTGAAAAAAATACAGACACACACACACAAACATCTTGCCTTATATATATATATATATATATATATATATATATATGTATATATTATCGATTTTCTGCACTATTGTAAGAACTGCAACCTTGAAACTTCTGAATATCGTTTCTTATGTCTTTGTCTATGAGTGCATCAAATTTGATTAAAATCGGACGACTCCTTTTATAACCCGATTTGTTCGATTATCGATTTTCGATATTTATCGGGGGTACCTCGACACAAAACTTAGCTAAGATTACTCGCAGACGCTTATAGTACTACCGTGTAAATTTTCAAGAAATTCGGTTCAGCCGTTTCGGAGTCTATAGGTAACCGAACATTAATTATTTGTAAAAAAAAAAAAAAATGAATGAACCGAACGAATATTTGTCTAGATGATGTATTGCAATTATTTATACTATTTACATCGTTCGGACTGCTATGCTCATTTTCGTTGCCATAATACAAATTTTCAGAACAGTCTTCAAAGAAAACATTAAAATATATACCTTTTTTTCCTCTTTGGTAACTTCCTTCGGTTTACTAATCTTACTAAATAGATAGAGCTATAGCGCTATATATATATATATATATATATATATATATGAAATGATTTGTTTGAACATTATTTTTATCGATACTTGTATTTAAGTAGATATCATATTTTTCATTGAACAGAATTATACATTTATATCTACCGGCCTGATTATTTACGATAAATTTTTATTACGAAAATGTGTGTCATTCGCCAGGATTCGAACCTGTGACCCCTATCCACATAGGGGAAACTACCATCCGATCTGGCATATATATATATATATATATATATATATATATATATATATATGAAGTAAATAACCTAAAGAACCAACAATCCTACCAAGGTTTCACCTAACCGGATCTTTGTTGGCTCTTTAGGTTATTTACTTTATCTGCTTTGCTTACATATTGAGCGCTTTTTTGTTATAGATTACTCGTCTCGGATCTTTTCTTTGGGCTACGTACTTTGACTGATGTTCACGTGCTTAGCGCTTTCTTTTTTTTTTACAACCATTTTTTCCTTCCGCGTATGTACTCGGAGGGTTTTTCGAAACGAGTATAGTGATGTTTACAATTATATATATATATATATATATATATATATATATATATAATTTTAAACTTATCACTATATATATGGCAAGAGAGAGAGAGAGAGAGAGGGGGAGAGGGGGAGTGTGTGTGTGTACTTCCTGACTGTAGAATTTCCTTTTCTATGTTTGCTTACCTGATAGCTACAATCTCCAAAAATTTAAATGCAATGTCAATTGCCATCTTCTATCTCCTTGATTCCTACCTCTCTCTTACCCTTCCTACAACATCACTTGTACCGTTTTCTTTTTCGGCTGTACCCTTCACTGCAACCCCTTGCTTGGAGTGAAAGGATTATAAAAATATTCACGACGATTCGGTTGTTATACGCTCCGGCCTTCATCAAGTCTTTGGAATTTCGAACTGAACCCTTTATTTCATTCACTGGAGTAGATAGTGCCAGTTCCACGTGCTATGCTTCTTCCTCAAAGATACATGGTTCCTTGGATAAAAGCGCTGGTTGAATCCAGTGACTTCACCCAAAGAGTTATGTGTTCAATATCTGGCTACAGAAGAGGTGAACAAAAACTTGGAGAGTTGAGTTAAAGGAAGATAAGATATAGAGGCGTCCAGAAAAGGAATGGAACGTGGAACTAGAACAATCTAGCCAAGTTAACGAAATAAAGAATTGCGTTCGAAATTCCAATTCCCTGAAGAAGGTCGGAGCGTACAATAGCCGAAACTTCGTAAATATAGCAACAGTCCGAACAATGTAAGTAGTGTAAATAAACCGAAAGAATTTATTTGGTTTCCCAATATTATTTTGGGTTTTCAAATTACCTGATAAAAGTGAATTTTTAATTGTTTTATATAAAAGTATTATTTTAAAAAATTGATTCTCTTTTATGCAAAATTGTTTTTTCACATTATTTTTACATATGCTGTTCCCTTGAAAAGAGGTTGCCATTTTAAGAATATTGATTTCAGCTTCTTTTTAATATTTTCCGAAACTTTTTTCGTAAACTTATGTACTAGAATCGTTCTTTCGTTCATTTCTTTTTCCTGATAATAAACCTCATTATACATCAACAGTTTTTATTAAGATTGTGTTTAAGTAAAATGTCTTGAATTCATTAACTTCTATGGTGGCTAAAGTAACGAAAGGGAAACTTATACTGTAAGTCTTCGAAACTAGAATGCCTAAATGTATTAAAACATTTGATCAACTGAGAAGCTCAACCTTTTAAACTAATATTTCAACAAAATGAGAATGAAATTAAAATTTTGTTGAGTGAACAGAAATTTGTAGAAGGCCTAAGCAACAAACACATCACTTCTATTGGTTAACACGCCTTTACTATAAAAATTAAAACAAAGATCATAGGCAACATTAAAAGCCGCATTTATTTTAGATGTCTTTCATGGTCATTGTATAATCAATGAGACACCACAAGCACATATGTGTGTTATGTCTGGATTTCTCGATCAGCACAGAATACGTATTACATATAAAATCTCTCTCCATAGTAAATTGACGTTTCAAGAAAAATCTGAGCATGCAAATGAAAACAAAAATGTGTATGATTTTTTTTTATTTTAAGTTTCTTAAGTTCATTTTATGATACTCATTCTGAAATTATTCGATTGCTACGATGTTGAAATTTTTCTTAACCAAAGGAAACTAATTAGGGAAAAAATCGTAATTGTTTAACAGTGATCAGCTCTTAAGCGAACGTGGTGTTAACGGAACGGCGGTATAAGTGAGAATAGCAATCTCCGGAGGCTTTCAACTAATTTGAAAAACTCCAGCATGCATATACCAGTAAAAGAATTAAGTAGCTTTTGTAATCGAATATCTTTGGGCTCCCATTAGAACACACACACGCACACACACGAAGTAAAAGATAAGTTATGATGGACGGGAACTGATAAAATTCCATCAGTCATGCTGTGCGTATCTGTTGGTCAAAAAAATTGACCAGCTGCCCAATCGGAAATAACCGGCATGTAAACATAGGACGGAGACCGGAAGTGGACGACAGTCCTCATAGGCCAGCCATTTGCTTAAAAGTAGGTGAGAAAGTGTTGCCTGTAATTGTGTATAAGTCAGGTAAAGCATTGCGTAATCTTCAGGTGAACTGACTGTTTTCGCTCAGATTGATTGAAGGAGATTGGAGTGGCGCAAATCTCTGCTTATTCTCTTTCTTTCTCTTCCTCTCTATTTATGTACCATGTCCATTTTAGACGTGGGCGGTCATGAATCTTGACAGTCTTCCATCGCCTTAAGTAATTCTTGATCCTTTACAATTCCTTTTTGTCTTTGTGATATTTGTTCGGTCATCCATTTATTCAGATTTGTCAAGTAGGTCTCTGTACATTTTCCCCTTTCTTTTGCCTTTAATATGCCCTGGGGTACTTAGAAATATATCTATAACAAAGGCAGTTCTACATCTGACTGTATTTATAAGTAAATACTTGATTTGATACAAACAATAAGAAACATATTTCCTTGATTTGTACTTTACTCGCCTTTTTAATACTTCTCAGTTATTCTTTCTTTCCGTTTTTCTTTTCTTTTCATTTGTCTTTCTTTTTTATTCTGTTTTTCCTCTAACATTTTAGTTTTTTTCTCTCCTGTTAAGTATTTTCTTTCATCCTTTCTTTTTTTAGCCTTTTCTTTCTTTCTTTCTTTCTTTCTTTCTTTCTTTCTTTCTTTCTTTCTTTCTAGCATGTCCTACCTTTAAATTTTTCTTTCTCTCTTTCATGCTTTTTTCTTTCTCTCTTTATTTCATGTTTTCTTTTTTCTCTTTCTTTTTATACATTTTAGCATTTTCTTTCTTTCTTTCTTTCTTTCTTTCTTTCCTTCTTTCTTTCTTTCTTTCTTTCTAGCATGTTCTGCCTTTCAATTTTTCTTTCTCTCTTTCTTGCTTTTTTCTTTCTCTCTTTATTTCATGTTTTCTTTTTTCTCTTTCTTTTTATACATTTTAGGATTTTCTTTCAATAAACCTTTCTTTTTTAACATTTTAAGCAATTTTCTATGTTTTATTCCATTCTTTACATTAATATTTATTTATTTTCTTTCTTTCTTTCTTTCTTTGCTCGTTAGCATTTCACTTTTTTCTTTTCTTTCTTTATTACATCCTTTGAATTTTTTAATTATTTTCTTTCCTTCTCTGTTTTTTTGTTACTTTGTGAGCATTTTCCTTTTTTCTTTATTCTTTATATTTTTTATTATTTTCTTTCTTTCTTGGCTTGTTAGCATTTTTCTTATCTTTTCTTTTTCTTTTCTTTCTTTGTTCCATTATTTTGCATGTTTTTATTATTTCCTTTCTTTCTTTTATGGTTTTGAATATTTTCCTTCTTTCTTCCCTTGTTTAGCAGTTTCTTTCGCTCTTTTTCGTTTTTCTTTTTTCTTTCTTTCTTTATTGCATTCTTTACTTTTTAGAATTTTCCTCCTTCTTTACTTTTGTAGCATTTTCCTTCCTTCTTACTTTCTTATATTTTCTTTCTTTCTATATTTCGCATCTTTATCTTTCTTTCATTTTTTTCTTCTTTTCTCTCTACTTATACAAATATTTTCTTTTCTTTTTTTTACTGTCTTCATATTTATTCACGTTTCTTCTTTCCTCCTAAATGTGTTTCTTCTTTCCCCGTTTATCAGTTTCTATCTGTCCTAGCGGTGACGGGAATATGAAGAAATTTATAGACTAACCTACAACTGAAGACGCACACGAGAAACACTGTGACACACAGATAAACAGACACACTCTGTTAACAGCCTTTTAAATGTGTGTATTTGTTTTCGTTCTAAACATTTGAAAAAAAAATCAGTTCCAAGCGAATCACCTCCAATAAACAATAAACAAAAGGTTTATTTTTGGTTCTCAGTTTCTGTGCTTGATGTACGCGAACGTATCACGGGATGCGTCTGGCCTCATCAGCTTATATAATAGATATGTCTAGTATATACAGGGTGATTGAAAAGTAACTCTTTATTTTATATATGAGTGGCCAGCCAGTAGTTCTTACTTAACACACTGTGACTTTTTCTTTGGGGTTGGTTAAAGAAGCAAGTCTACTACGCCAAACAAAACTTCGGAAGAACTTAAGTGCAAATACAAGAAGTTATAATAAAACTGAATGTATGGTCATCAGCAAAAAGAGGAAACCAATACGCCAACTGCAAGTAAAAATTTCAAATACCTGGGAAGTGTTTTGACAGAGGATGGAAAATGCTACACGGAAATCCAAAGACGTATTGGCATGTCCAAAGACTCATTTCAAAAGCTAACCAGAATACTGAAAAACAGGAAAATCTCATTAGAAACAAAGAAAAGAGTGCTGAATTTCTACGTGATCTCTGTCTTTCTGTACAGATGTAAACGCTGGACGATCTCAACAAAAATGAAGGAGAGGCTTGAGGCAGCAGAAATGTGGTTTTACAGAAGGACACTGAGGATACGATGGACAGAGCCCGTGTGCAACGATGAGGTGTTGGAAAGGATGCAAAAGAGATGAAAACTAATAATAAATATCAGGAAGAGACAAATGAGGTTCCTGGGATACGTAATGAGGAAGGAGAGCCTGGAGAACTTAATACTCACAAGTCGGATAAATGGAAGAAGAGACAGGGGAAAGCAGCACGAGCCGTACTTGTTAGGTCTGAAGAAATGGTTGACGGAACGGGGCTTAGAAGAGATACCAACAGAAAAATTAGTGAGAGTGACAAGAGACAGAGCCAAGTGGAAGTCCATGATCGCCTACGTCCTGAAGAGACACGGCACATGAAGAAGAAGCCATGTCTTCTACAAGAGTTTCTGGTGGAATCACTTGACTCGAATCCTAGGCGGCTCGAGAAGCTGGTTGCGAAATCTGATCCCCATATCAAATTTTAAATAAAACCTCATGCTAAACGCTTTTCCCTTGTATAAATTGCTTGTAAAAATTAGAGATAATAAATAAATTATTAGCATTTTAAAATAGGAAGTTATCTTTAATCTGTATATATGCAGTGAAGCTAACTGTAATCATTCAGTGTTGATATAGATACTCTTCGATATTGAACACTCTTTGTCAGTAATTATGGCAATTTTACATAATAATATAATAATAATAAGACGCTTCTGTGTTCGAGTATTAAGAGTTCATCACCCGCTCCGTCTTTCTTTCTTTCACTATAAATATATATATCCGCAGACAGATCTGTTTCGCTTTATCACCGCTCATCAGTACGGTTACACATCCGATTGCTTTTTACCCAGGATTGAAACCCGACCGAATTGACATCAGTCGGCAATTCTACCTCAGAGATATGGGCGCTCTGTAGAAGGAGGTAGACTATTAGCATGTGATATATCATGTCACACACACCAATAGCTGAGAGTATTCTAATTCATTACTGAATAAACGATGCGTAGATGCTATATATATATATGTATATATATATATATATATATATATATATATATATGTAAACACTTGGGATACAACATATATTTCTTTCTTCTTTATGTGACCCTTAGGGACGTAGGTGATCATGTACTTCCACTTGACCCTATCCTCTGTAGCTCTTACCATTTCTTCTCTTGATATCTCTCCCAAACCCCGTTCCACTATCCACTTGCCCAAGCCTACTTTCCCTGTCTCTCCCTGTATCCGTCCTGTGAGTATTAGATTCTCTAAGCTCTCCTTCTTCATTACGTGTCCCAGAAACCTCAGTTGTCCCTTCCTGATGCTACGTATAAGTTTTCTTTTCGTTTGCATCCTCTCCAAAATCTTGTTGCTCATTCCATAGTTTTCTCCGTATCCTTCCGTAAAATCACATTTCTGTTGTTTCGAATTTCTTCTTCATACTTGAAGAGATTGTCGAGCATTCGCCGCCGTAAAGGAGGACAGATATCACATAAAAACCACTGCTTTTTTTCCAATAAAATTTTCCTGCCTCTCGATATTCTACCCAGCCTTTGGAATGCATCCTTGACCATACCAATAACGCCAGATCTTAGTGTCACACTTTCCATTATCTGTCAGCCCGTTTCCCAGGTATTTAAATTTCTCTATTTGCTTGATTTCATTATTATACATGATATATCACATGCTAAAAGTCTGCCTCCTTCTATCGAGCGCCCATAGCTCAGAGGTAGAATTGCCGACTGATGCCTGTTCGGTCGGGTTTCAATCGTGGGTAAAAAGCAACCAGATGTCTAACCGTACTGATGAGCGGTGATACAGCGAAACAGATCTGTCTGCGGATGACTATATATATATATATATATATATGTGTGTGTGTGTGTGTGTATGTATGTATGTATGTATATATATATACTGACTTATAGTTGGAATTTTGGGCTCCTCTTTTAACTTATGACCATGCATTTAGTTTTCTTGTAGTTTATGTTTAGTCCTTTCATTTTGCTTTCTTTAGCTACTTTTTGTAGGAGGTCTGGTAGTTTTCTTTCCGTATCTACTATCAGCATTGCATCATCTGCGTAGTTTATATTGTTAAGATTGCGGCCACTAATGACAGAACTGGCAGAAATATTTCTCTCGGAATTGCTTCGCTGTATAAGTTGAATACATCCGGTGAGAAAACACACCCTTGTCTTACATCCCTTTCTATTTTTGTATATCTGCTGAACTCGTTTCCTGTCCGAAAATTCAAAACATATTGTGGACTAGCCAAAAAGAAAACAAACAACATGGAGTTGGCGTCACTGTATGTAAATAATCGGATATTGTAATACAAAATATCTTACCCAGTCAGACGCATTAATGGTTGCCGACATATTTGTCTTTGACTGCAAAATCACTCATATCAAATTATACACCAACTGAAGAAAGATTTTTTTTTCGATAAAGAAAACTTCTCTGGAGGGCTAACGACGTATTGTGGTATAGACGCCTCCCCGCAAAAAAAAAAAAATAAAAATAAAAATATGTACATTATTGTGAGCTTTACTGTCACCTTTACTGTTTTTGAACGTTGTTGCTTCTTTGATCGGAAGAAGGCATCACTCCTTGAAACAGAAACCTCAAACAATGATTGGAAGATCTTGCTATCCTTTTGTCACGGCATAAATTATTCCATCCTAAACACTTGGTTTGACTCCTCCACCTATAAAACATCGAATCACATGGCATAGCCTGAATGAAATAACCCAGCAAATTATTGACTTCCGCATCTTGAACTCATGGCTTGGGTAATTTGTCACAGATGTCAGAGTTTATAACTCTTGCTTCGAACCTGATCACAAAGCGTACAACTCTGACCAAGGAAATAGACAACTTTTGCTCAGATAAACCACGTACGGCAGCTACGTATAAAATGCAAGTGCTGAAAAATGAAAAGATTTCTGTAATAAAGTAGAATCTAAACTGATGTCATTAAATCTTGACAATAACAACGTAGAGGAATCAAATAATATTATCATCCTTAGCTGAAGCACTTTTTCTTTGAATTGAAGTAGTGAGCACGTATTGCACACGCACACATATATGCATATTTCTTTAGGAATGGATTTTTCATTTATTAATCGGACCTTTTTTTATTCCTTTATTTTTAGTGGATATCTATATTTGAATAGACGTTCTGTTTATAGATTAAACAATATATTTATTTATTTTCATCTGCCGACCTGAATATTCGAGAAATATTGAAAAAAAAATGCATCTCCAGCAGGATTCAAAACTGTGTTCCCCTATGGGAATCATCATCAGATATGGGGTGCTTTAACCTCTCGGCTAAAGAGAACCTAAAGGTCAAGAAATCCCGAAATGGTGCTATTGAAAACAAATCTTTCCTGATTCTCGAATCATACATCTCTGCTCAGTTTCGTATTCTAATGTAAATAAAGACGTGTCTTTATTGGAATAGATTTCTTATTTATTAATCAGGCATATTTTCAATTTATTACTTAAACGTTGTTTAAAGTGAATATCCATATTTTAGTAGACGCTCTGTTTATTGATTAAACAGTATATCTATTTCCATATAGCGGTCTGAATATCCGATAAATTGTCTGTGTTTACATTAAGATACGAAACTGTGCGCAGACATTTTTGGAAAAATCATTTTGAACATCTGGGTTTTATTCTTCGATTATCAATATTATAAGCTGCTCCATTTTATAATTCTTCCATAAGAAGTGATAGTCGCTTTAGAACTGATCAGGTAGCGATATACGATGATGCTCATTAAATGAGCCTAAAGTAAAAGTATGATCCTCTAATTGGGTATAACTGCTCAAAGCACGAGGCCAAAATATTTTGGCCTGGGATGAGTGTGGTTTGGGAGTTTTGATTTATGACTTTCCTAAAGTTAGCCTAAAAGAAGAGCCTAAGCGTTATATAAAAGGGAATCGTTTTAATATCTAGCTAGTCCATTCTGGCGAACGTTACATGGATAAAGATCTTTTTGACTCTATCTGATTTCTCTATTTCTAAAATCTTGTATCAAGCATTCTATTTAACTGTTTTTTTTTTGTTTTTTTTTAATCATTTCACCCCGAGCAAGGCGGAAACGCCACTGATGTGCAGGGGGTTACATAAATGTAAAAAGATTAATTAGAAAAGAGTGAGGAGTACAAACTAGTTAGAAAGGAACAATAGAGAGCAGGTGCGATGACAGATACATAGGTAAAGAGAAAGGGAAGGTTATACAGGGGTGGGGAGAGAGCTAGAGTCCAGTGGTTAGTAGATGAGTACTGACTTTGCATTTAAATTTTTGGAGGTTGTAGCCGTCAGGAAAGCAAGAATACGGGAGCGAGTTCCACAGGCGGGAAGTGCGAGAGAAGAAGCTGCAGGAGTAGAATTGTCGTCTGCATTTGGCTAACCTGACTGTGAATGGGTGGGACCCAGTTGCCAGTCTGGTTGCACGAGTAAACACCTGTTGAGGAGGCATCAGTGACTTAAGTTCGTCCGAGTAGAAGCCATGAAAATATTTATAGAACAGACGAAGGGAGGCCACATTTCGACGATGGGAAAGTGGCTGCAGTCGAGTCGCCAGATCAGTACCTATCACATTAGAGACTCTCCTTTGGAGCTTGTCAAGAACACTGAGGAGAACGGTAGGGGCACCTGACCATAAATGGCAGCAGTACTCCATGCACAGACGGATGGTTGACTTGTATATATGCAGGATGGATTCAGGTGGAAAAAAACATCCTGGATCGACATAGTGACCCAACCTTCTTAGCAGTAGATTTTGCTATGGATTCAATATAGTGGTTCCATTTGAGGTCTGAGGACAGGGTAAGTCCGAGGAGGCGTAGTGTATTACTCTCAGGGAGAATCACTTGGTCCATGCTTATGGGAGGCAGGAGAGGTTGCCTATAATGGTTGACAGACAACAGCTTGGTCTTAGATGAATTGAAGTTGACAAGCCACTTCTTGCCCCAGTTCACCACAGAGTGTAGATCCCGCTCAAGGTCAGCAGCGAGATTATGTCTGTCCGCCACGACAGGTTTCTTACTGGAGCGGGAGTATATTGTAGTGTCATCTGCGTAGATGCCTACTTGGGACTTGATCTCATCTGAGAGGTCGTTGATGAAAATAAGGAAGAGCGTTGGGTTCAGGATAGAGCCCTGTGGGACGCCAGCATTCGTGCTGTAGGACGAAGAGGCACGCCCATTCAGAACGACCTTAAAGTAAAACCAGTATGATTCATTTAACTGTTTTCTGATCCTCCTGATTTTTCGACAGGGTATTCTTTTTTCAATCATGCGTCTTTTTCATCATCCTACCAAAGTCGTTCCCGAGTAACCTAAAAACATAGCCTGGTTCACACTGAAAATCTTCAATAAGATTGCAGGAATATAAAACAACAGTATTTAATTTTTGATTTTTGAGTTGTCATTTTATTTAGAATGTCGATTTCGAAGAGACTAGGAGAGTAGACGAGGAGATAGTCTAACGTAAATCCAGTAACATCCACGTGAAACCTGATTTCACATTTCTGTTAATGCAGACGCGAACCCTGTTACTGATGCTTGTATTCCAACATTTCCCGGAAGGAAAAGCTACAAAATAAAGTAATATATAGAAAACCACGATCGCTCGTGTCCTTAAGGGACATATTACATAAAAATGGACAGTTTTGAGCCCCAAAGAGGGAATCGGACTCGTCAAATTTTGAAAGTTATTTGAGTCTTAGATGAGCTTATCAATTTCCGGGTTGCATTATGTTCCCTGACATATACTTTTCCTTTCCTTAAGTTATGAGTGATCATCGCTCTCTACTGTTGGAGATTTTGGATACCCTTATATACTAGTGAGCCAACCATGAGCTGACTCATTTGATAGTTCACCAATAGAAGGGTTAACCAATCAGAAGGCTCAAAATATTCAATGCGACGTGTATAAAGGCGACCATATTTTCCCGAGTATTGGCGATATAGTCAGATTCAGTAAAGTGTTTGATTCGTGAGTGTTAATCTTTGACGTTGTTTCATTGAACAGATTACGTACTGCGCTGTATTCTATATTCATAAACTATGGTGGACATGGTCAACATCTGCAACCTTTTCGTTTTAGCTCTTAACACTTTTTGTGCCTCTGCCAAGTTCCCCAACCTCATTTTCTTGTCCATTCACAAAAAGTCGTGAAGCAGATAGGTTGCTGCCTTCACCTGTGACTTTTGGCTTCGATATGTTTTATGAGTGTTAAATTCTCCAAGCCCCCTTCCTCATTATAAGTCCTAGAAATTTCAGGTACCTCTTTCTGATTCTGAGCATAAGTGTTCTTTGTTACCATTTTCTTTAAGACTTCTTCGTTGCTTCAGTATCACATTCTCCATCATCTCTTAACATCAACTGAAAGACACTTAATGAAAATAGGAAGTGGGCAGCTAGTAAAAAAAAATGAATGATCATTGGTAAATGAATGACAAAAGAGACTAGGTGGATCCTAACGAGACAAACATTGCTTAGAGCCGCAAAGAACAGGAAGCTCTAGTGAATCTTAATCATCCACGTTCTGAAGAGACAAGGAACATAAAAGAAAAATATTGAAATCTATATATAAAATCATATATATGAATATATTTATACTATTATTTTAACATTTATGGGAAATTGATGAATAGATATGAATGTATACATGTACATGTGTTTACATTTTATAAATTCAAATGGATTATTGTAAATTTTTGGATTAAACTGAACGGCATTTATAAAAGTACCGGTGATTTTGATTTTCTGTCAATATAATCTAGGTACGTTTAATTTCTTTTAATTCTAAGTTTTAGCGTGTAATATTACATTATTAATACTAAATTTTGGTAACGATTTGGTTATCCGCTGACGAAAAACCAAACAAAAATTTTACCAAAATTTCGAACGTGTTAGAAAGGATTCAAAATTTAAAAAATAATAAAAATTTACTTTGATCTTTCCTTTTGATAATAATATAAACATTTTGATGGAAAAACTTCGTTTTTATTAAATTAAGAACATTTTTATTCATACTGTGTTGTTTATTTTTAAGTGAATTAGTACAGGTATCTATTTGTCCTCTCATTAAGCGCTTTCAGTAAGCTACATACATCCGCCAGTGTGAGGTGAAAAGTTCATGGGCGGCCTATGAAGAATTGATACGAGACCTGCGCAATCTTGCATGCATTAGTTTCAACTCTTCTTATTAATAACTGCATTTTTTTTGTAGGTAAACTGCAGTTTTCAGCACACCCCTAAAAGAGCTAAAAACTCCTTCACTGCTTCAGAACATCGGTCATAAGTTTATAAGACCACAATGTTGTATTAGGGAAATACAAGACAGAAAGATTAACTGCGTCAGGCTTTCAATTAAAAAAGTCTTCCATAACTTAAAATTCTTGATCTTTGAAACCAATCGTAATGACCTATTTCAAACCGGAAGCTATCCAGCTGAGCTGCTTCATATGTTAGGCATTCAGTAAATATCGACATCACTATGGCAGTAATGATCTGCTAGACCAGCTTGAACCCAGTTGTTCTGCGGTGAGGCCTTCGAATTTACATTGCTTTTTTTTTTTATTTTTTTTTGGCTCAAAAACTCAAGTATGAGACACCGACAAAAAATCTGAGAGGCCAGCTTTCTAAACATTACTCAATTTACAGGGTGCAATTGATAAATTGTCGTCGGAATTACGCAAATATGAAAATAACACTGATATCTCATTTTCACAAATATATTTACCAAAATCATACCAAAATATCTTGAAATACTAAAGAATAACATTTATTCAATAAAATCGCCATTAGCTTCAACAACTGCCTTCAGACAACTTTAGTATCTTCTGTATCACATCTGGATGGTCTCATTTTTTAAGCCGATAAATGCTGCCATAGTTCTTGTCATCAAGTTATCTTTGATGTTACAAAGAGTTTGCCGCCCTTTCGCTCAACTGCACCCCACACATAATAATCAAGGAGGTTGCAGTCTGGGGAGTTAAGTGACCAGATGTGAGGGGTGATGTGGTCGTAAAAATGACTAGGTTCTCCTGCTTGTGTGACATGGTGTACAATTCTGTAGCCGACATAGGGTCTTCCAGTAGCCACTCTCTTGATCCAGGACAATACTACCTCTTCGAAGCGCTTGATGTAGCCCTCTGTGTTGAGCCTGAAGCCCTCACCAACAAATTCTTATCTTACTGGAACGATTAAAGTGACTTTTTTGAGGTGCTGTACTTTTGTAATCACCATTAGACTCATCCAACTCTTTCTGTCCTCAGATTGATACTCAAGCATTCCGAAATGTTCGTATTGGATCTTCCGGTGCGAATGCCAAGCAGTACAGCATGCAGTTTCCAAATTTCTGGTAGAGGCATTTGTGTCATGGTACTCTTTTTTACTTATAGACAGTGCCCAACTGACCTTACTATTCTGTGCTGTCAGCAAAATAAAGACGATCAATGCGCATGTGCCAGACTTAAAAGAAAATATATAAAATGAAGACAATTTATCCATCGCGCCCTGTATATGTCATTAAAGAATGAGAAAATACTTGAAAATTACTTGTTTTTACATAAACATCTGCCAGAAAAAATCCATTCAACTTCACAGATGAAGTAGAAATCGCCTGTACCGACGCACACCGACCGGAAACATAGGTTCACATTCAGAACTAAGTTAAGAACTGGTAGTTTTTACTTTGTTGCCAATCCGAAAAATCTTTGAAGTTGTCTAAGCCACATTTTCTTCAGCACTCCGTTAAAGAGATTATCACTGGAGGTGGTCAACGCGAACCTAAGATTTTCTTTCTGTGGGTCAGTGAAGAAACCGTTTATTCGGGCTTGGTTATACAACCTACAGTGCTTATGGATAAAATATTTTAGGACTTATACTGAGCATCAAACGTCTTTTAGCATAAGATACGTGGTCATCGTTTATTGACAGAAATTTAGGAAGGGTCATGAATTAAGTGACTGAATACGCATCAGTGTTAATGAAAACAGGAAAGAATAAGAACTGGCGTGGGTGCAAAGGAGAAAGCAGCGATGAAAGGTGCGCTTATTATTTAACTCAGATGAACTCAAGTCGGGCACAAGATAACTATTTTAAGAGGAACAGTATTCAAATAGGCTTTCTTTACAAAGTTGATTTTTTCTTTTTGATTGGCTGTTTTCTCAGATCAGTGATCGCACAGATACTACACTCTTCCGATGTAGCGTTTTCGTCTGATATTTTTTTTTTTAATAATCGTTTCACCCCCAAGCAAAGCAGTACTGTCACTGGTGCGCAGAGCGAGGGAGGTGTTACATAATAAGGGATTGAAGAGAGAGGAGAACAGGTCATAGTAGATGTCGAAGAATGGGTGAGAGAAGGACTGGGTACATTGGTGTAAAGAGAGCTGCGGGAAATGAAAGTGTAAACTGAGAAAACGGATGGGAGTCATGGAGATAGGAGATGACAGTTGACGTTGCATTTAAGCTATTGGACACTGTATCTGTCAGGGAAACAAGAATACGGAAGGGAGTTCTACAGGCGGAAAGTGCGAGAAAAGAAGCTGAGGGAGTAGAAGTTGTATTTACACTTGATTTTTTTCACAGTAAAAGGCTGAAACTTTGTTGCTAGTCTAATAGCTCGGGGAGGAGAGGGGCACCAAGGAGCTAAGCCCGTCGGAGCAGAATCAGTGAAAATATTTGCTGTAGAGAAAAAGGGAAGCCACATCTCGTCAGAGAGAGAGAGAGAGAGAGAGAGAGAGAGAGAGAGAGACTGGAGTCGAGCCGCCAGATCAGGATCGAATACATTGCAGATTCTTCTATGGATTTTGTCGAAGACCCCAAGGTAAACAGTAGGGACACTCGATCAGATAAAATAGCAGTATTCAATGCGCGGGTGGATGGTAGATTTGTGTATGTGTATGATGGATTCAGAAGAGAAAAAACTCCTGGCCCGACACAAAGACCCGACCTTCTTAGCAGTAGAGTTAGCTATGAGTCAAATACTCATAGGACATCCTGAAGTCAACGAAGCAAGGGCAAACAGCAGGTCATCTACTTAATGAGTTTTTTGAATGAGAAGATAGAATTAAGACAAAAAGTGGGAAATAGTAAAACGTTACTGAGAGCAATAAAAAAAAATGGAAGTTGTGGATAGCTATGACCATCCACGCCCTGAAGAGAAAAGGATTTTAGAAGAAAGAAAAAGGCGTTTAACTGAAAAATCTCTTATCATCGAACATCAACAGATTAACATTGTTCGTAGATTACTTTTACAGCATTATCTAAAATATATAAATAGGCATCACATTTTTTAAGGACTAAAATCGTAGGCTTTGGGATACAAAGAACTATTTGCTAACTTTTGGATACCCATCTGGTCAATAAAGCAACAACGCTTTCGGGTGAGCGAATGTAGCCGGTCTTATTTAAAGTTGTTGGTAATTGTGGGTAGAAGACAAACAAGAACTATTAACCTTTCTCGAGTAAATAGTTACAAGTGGAGAGATGAAGAAAGAACAATTAAAAAGAGTGTAGCACGTCCAAATCAGAAAGTTTATATATAGAGTTTTTTAATTAAGAACCTTTCCACCCTTCTCTAATCATGACCCACCACCACTGATATTAGTCCACATATTTACATCGTCGGATAAATGAGTGTATTGATTTAAAAAAAAAAAGCACCTTCCCGTCCTGGCATGTATGCACAAATCACATGAGTTAAAAGGTAAACAAAAAGAAACAAATATATATATATATATATATATATATATATATATATATATATATATATATATATATATATATACAGGAAGCAGATGCGCATGGATATTTATTCAAGCCAATTCATATTTATCTGAGACTGTTCTTTATCAATCTATCAACCTATGTTCCTTTTCTATCTATCTATCTATCTATCTATCTATCTATCTATCTATCTATCTTCTTTTAAATATCAGTCCATCTATGTCTGTTCTTTAGCAATCTATTATCAATGTTCATTATCAATCAATCTACGTCACTTCATTGTCTCTCTAAAAGCCTCTATCTCAAGTTGCAAAATATGTTGAGTGATAATTTTCTAGGCAAATTGCAAAATTAATGATAAAACCCCGTGGAGATTGCATTTTGTTATTCGTAAAATCCGTTGAACGCTTATCATTTTATGTACTTTTTATGTAACGAACCGTTAGGTTTCAAATCCAGGTAAAATCTTACTCAAATCACATCACCGTATATATTTTATGAATGCAACATCACCGTATATATTTTATGAATGCAACATCACCGTATATATTTTATGAATCACCGTATATATTTTATGAATCACCGTATATATTTTGTAAATGCAACATCACCGTATATATTTTATGAATGCAAATGAAGGCAAAAAATTTAAATGTTATTAGCTGTTTCCTCACAGGTTACCCCACTGAGCATACGTGACAGGAGGGAATATATATTTATATATAGACAAAAGTATTTATTATAATAGACAGGTATATATATATATATATATATATATATATATATATATATATATATATATGAAGCGAAAGAGATTAACATCTGAGATATTTTATTCATTTGTTTGAACATTATTTATAATAGATACTCGCATTTGAGTCGATAATCTGTTTTTAATTAAAGAATATATTTATATATATATATAACTCTACGGGCCTGTATATCTTTTGAGAAATTTTGTTATCAAAATGTGTCATTTGCAAGGATTCGAACCTGCGACCCCTAAAAAAACATAGGAAAGTCATCAATTGATCGGGTGCGCTTTACACCACTCGACCACGAATGATTCTGCTTCATTTAGACTGTGAAATCATTCGTGGTCGAGTGGTATAAGAGGCATAAAATAAATTGATGGTTTCCCCTATGTTTTTAGGGGTCGTAGGTTCGAATCCTGCCGAATGACACACATTTTCATAACAAAACTTTTCAAAATATTCAGGCGTGTTGTGCGTAGCTAGAATTCACGTGGGTATCTTTCTATTTCTAAAATAATTAACCCTTTATCTAGTCCACGAGAAGTAGGCTACATTTGACATGTGTCATTCATATACGTTTGTGGTTAGACTGTCTTCAACGTTAAACATCTATAACACTGAGTTAATTGAGAAGTGTTCGGTTTAACAATGAATTCATTTCATGAGCAGGCAGATATGATATTTACATACGGCCGCGCAAATGATAATGGATGCGAGGCTGCATGGCTGTATCAGATTGTGTTTCCGGCTGATTCATTCGCCTTTTGCTGCTGTTTATCATCGCGTTGCTGAGACAAGATCCGTAGTACCACAATCTATGGATCGAATAAAACTGAGATCCGATCGTAGGCCTAATCCCGAAGCGCACATTCTACAGACTGTCGGAGATGATCAAGTAGACGTAACATGTTGTAAATCTCAAAAGCAGTTCCTGTATCCGTACAATTCGGAACATGTATTAGTACCATTTCTCACCACAGGAGAACTTTTGCCGAAGGTTTTTTGCACAAAATGTGGAGTCCCCATGCTACAACACAGGTCAGACATCAGCATCAGTTTACGATTAATATGTGAGCTGGAATTGTAGATGACTGTCTGGTAGGTTTATATGTTCTCCCAGCACGTTTTACAGGAGCTGTGTACAAGGACTTTATTTCGAACACTCTTCCTGACCTGTTAGAGGATGTACCCCTGCTAATACGAAGATGCAAGTGGTTCCTGCATGATGGGGATCCAGCACATTTTAATCACATTGTTCGTGAACCACTGCTTAACATCTCCAATGAAAGATTGGTAGGTAAGGAAGGGCTTGTTCCATGTCTTGCATGTTCCCCTGACCTTTATCCTTTGAAGTTTTATCTGTAGGACTACTTAATTGGTTTATGCAGTAGACATTAATAATGCGGAGTCGTTTCATCAATGAGTTTAGAGTCATACGAAAAGATGTACACCGTGTAGGAGTATCTGAAAGGGTTCACCGGTCAGTGATCCTTCGAGTGCATTCGTGTGTAGAACCAAGAGGATGACATTTTGAAAAATTGTTGCTGTGTTGAGGTATAACAGTGGCCTTTTGGATGTACGTTTACATAAATGATTTTACCTTGTGTCAGGATTCGCCCCAATGTTTCTAAAACTATTTTGATACACCCTATATATATATATATATATACAAAATCTGAAAATTCAGATCACATTTGGTGGGGTGGTAGATACTTCAACATATCAATATATAATATATATATATATATATATATATATATATCTATACATATATATATATATATATATATATATATATATATATATATATATATTACATAATAAAGTATATTTTTATATATCAAGAACTGTATTGACGAAATTGTCAGACAAAATGGAAAAGTTTATTTGTGACACGTTTCATTCGTTAGGACTTCATCAGACTGGGTTTGTTGACGTTGTTGTGACTACACATGCGCATGAACGAGAGATGCTCGTAGTCTCAAAAACTTTTATAAATAATATTAAAATAACTTTTGCAATCTGGCAAAATTAATCTGTATTCTTTTTCTATTCATCATCTTTGTTTTTAAATAGCCGACATTATATATATATATATTATATTTTAGAACATGTCCAAACTACAATCTACTATAAAAGTGTACATTTTGCTCCGACATTGTTTTTTCAATATTGTAGTAGATTGTAGTTTGAACATGTTCTAAAATATAATTTATAATAAATATTCATACCTCTATTTCTATATTGAGCACTGTTTTAAATTAATGTTTGTGCTTTGTAAATATATTTTCTTCGTTCTTTATTCAATTGGATATATATATATATATAGTATGCTGTTTTGTAATCATGATCTAATCATATATATAGATATATATTTATTGCATCCTGAGGTTATCAGGCAACTAGTTTGTCAAATTGGGTTGTTTAAGTACTAGTCTAGTGTCAAGAATGTAACAGTTAAAGTTTTACATGCAGGGGAATTTTTGGAGGATTAAACATTTTTAAAATTTGCATTCCATGTTCTCACTCATTCTATCTGTCATATCTCTTCAGGATTTAAACAATTATATCTCATTGCAACCTATACGCCCTTCACTGTTTTCAGTAGCACTTTTTCTTTCTTTATGATCTCTCTTTGACTTTGTGATTCTTGTTCCTTTATTCATTTGTCTAAGTACATCAAGGAGATTACCCGCAGTTTTCTGCTCCTCGTGCCTTTGATATACATTGTAAGTGTTTAATTTTCTATGTTTGTCTTCCTCATTTTGTTTTTCTCTAAAAAAGAATTCCAGCTGTCTCTTGATGACTGCTATTAACAGCTTCTTTGTTGTTCTTAGTCTTCTTAAAACTTCCTTATTAACCACATGCTCTGTCCATAGTTTTCTCAGAATTTCATGGTCGTCTGAAATCTTTTATTGGAAGTCAATATGCTGTTAAGAATTACTTTCCGTTTTGGTTTTATATCAGTCATTCGGTTTTGTGCCTTACGTGATACACGCTTGGGCGATCATATCTCAAAAGAGACATGATTGACTGTTCAGAAGCAGTAGATTGCCATTACTTTCTGCAGTAGACTGATTGCCAACCAAGGCTATAGAACCCAACCTGTCCTGTTATTTAATCCATAGCTGGAGGGAGAAACGCCGGATTTATACCTTTTGCAATGGTATTTGCGCGTGAGCGAATGCAACGAATACCAATAAGTTGCATGCTTATATAAAAATGTCATGCTTATTAAAGATATTCGATTGATGTAAAATTGTTCTAGTGCCAATTTTACTGAATATTTGGTAAATTGTAAGCTATTTATAAAACATAGAAGAAGTTGGAGAATCTAACTGTGCATAAAACTTTAGAAACCAACATTAGCCAGAGTTTAAATACTTGTCTTTGCTTTCATATTCGACAGAAATGGTCAAGATCTTCAATAACAATTTCACCCCAATCAAGGCAGTAAAACCACTAAGACACAATGGGTTACTGGGGCTGGAAGAATTAGAAAACACAAATATTACTAAGGAGCGAGAACAAAAGGTGAGTAACCAGGAAGACGGTAGATAGCTATTGAGATTGCATTTAAATATTTGAAGATTAAAATTGGCCGGAATTCATGAAGATTACGGTTATATCTCGCCAAGCCAACTGTAAACAGACGAGACCTTGTCACCAGTCTAGTCAGTCAGTCAGTTAAGTGCCATACGTGAAACACGCTTGGGCGATCATGTCTCGAAAGAGACATGACTGACTGGGCAGAGGATTATCCCGCAGCAGGTTGCCATTGCTTTCTGCGGTAGACTGGTTACCAGCCAAGGCTATAGAACCCAACCTGTCCTGTTATTTAACCCATAATTGGAGGGAAGAGACGGATTAACACCTTTCCCAAGGGTATTTGCGCGTAAGTGAATGCAATGAATTCAACTGGAATTCGAACTCGGCTCCCCGATTTCTCGTTCCGAGCCGATATCCACTGCACCAATCTAGTACTGCGATTAAATTAATAAAGTCTAGGTACCAGAGAGGAAGATTCATCCGAACAATAACAATGAAAGTATTCGTAGAAAAGGCAGACGGAGTCAAATTTACGGTGGTGGGAAAGCATTTAAAAATTAGTAAACCGAAAATCATGACCATAAATCATGACCATAAAATCATGACCATATCTAAGATGCAGAAACGAACATATAGTAATCTACATAACTCGCTCGTGTAAATGAGTGGCAGAACAAAGACGTGTGGATAGTAAGATAACAAAGAATAGGAAATTATGGATAGACATGAATTACCTCCGCCCTAGGGGCACATGACACGTACAAGATGATCATCGCCTTCTCATTGCCAACAATGACCAAGCAATTTCACGATACAGCGACAGTATCACTAAATAAGGTCCCAATTTTGAAGAAGCGGAATTTACTTGAGGCTATGAAAGACTTTTCATATTTTTACTAGGATTCAAATGTAGAAGGAACTTAAAGGTTCATTTTGTTATTGCATTTTTGTGTTTGCGTTTCCTACAGTGTTGTATCAGGGTAAGAGTAATTCCAATATACAACGATTCCCGCGTAAAGAAAGGGTTACAGTGGATATCGACTCGGAACGAGAAATTGGAGAAACGAGTTCGAATTCCACTTGTATGCGCTGCATTCACTTACGCGCAAATATCCTTGGGAAAGGTATTAATCCATCTCTTCTTCCTCCGACTATATGTTAAATGGCAGGATATACTAGACTCTATAGCCTTGATTGTCAACCAGCCTATTACATAAAGTAATAGTAACCTATTGCGGGAAAATCTTCTGCCCAATCAGTCATGTCTCGAAAGATGATCGTGTTCTTAAAATATATATATATATATATATATATGAAATGATTTGTTTGAACATTATTTTTTTATCTATAATCGTATTTAAGTAGATATTCTGTTTGTAATCAAACAGTATATATATATAGTGGTCGAGAGGTCTCAGACGAGTCAGATCAATTGGAGGCTTCCCCTATGTCACAGGTTCGAATCCTGCTGAATGACACACATTTTTGTAACAAACATTTATCGTAAATAATCAGGCCGGTAGAAATAAATGTATATACTTTTTGATTATCAACAGAATATCTACTTAAATATGAGTATCGATAAAAATAATGTTCAAGCAAATCATTTCAAATTGTCGGTTGTTTATAACCAGTTTCGTTAATCTTCGTTAATTTCCGTAATATATATAATTTTGGAATTATTTCGAACTATTGTTCTCATCTTGGTTGATATAGATGTTATGTCAACGTTTCGTTTATTATAACAACTAAGATGAGAACAATAGTTCTAAATAATTCTAAGATTATTGAAAATTACTCATCTCAGAAATCCATACAATATATATATGTGTGTGTGTGTGTGTGTGTGCGTGTGTGTGTGTGTGTGTGTGGTGAGAGAGAGAAAGAAAGAGAAAGTTCTGTCGTAAGTCGAAATATAGCTAATTTTTCTGGAAGACTTCTTCAAGTGTAATAGCCTCAACGCATACTAACAATTCTACTATTGCGACCTGTAAGTTTAGTAAATATCTCTGTGTACTGACAAATATTCTTTGACAGACAAGTACTTTTTACAACTAAATAATTCAAAATAAAAAAATTACGTCTAACATATCAAATTTTTGCTAATTTTTAATAAAAGTTTATCTAAGTCAAAAAGGCAATTTAATTAAATGCAATTGTAATGTACAACTAAAGCAATGGAAATCGTGTGCTTCCCTGCGTTTTCTTGTTTAGCTCCTTTTTATTAATATAAATGAATCGTGTTCTTAAACAGCCTCATCATATCTAGAATGTTGTATTGATGTCATGCAGGTCAACCGATTCGTTCTGAAATGCCGAAACTATCATCTAACAACGCAGCCGTTTTCTCAGATCAATAATTAAAAATGGCTTCAAACGAATAAATCCTTTAAATCTTAAAGAAGACCATCCTTCATCAAATTTTCTGATACCAAAGAATATATTCGGGTGTTTGTCGAAATAATTATCACAATTTTTTATTGATTCATTGTTTCGGTCAATCTAAAGAATATTGCTGGAATGTTAGAAGCCTGAAAGAAGCTGCGCACATAGAACTTGTAGAAAACTTGTAGAAAACTTTGTGAATGTGGATTTCTTTGAAAAAAAAAAAAGATTGGAAAGCAACTGTGTGCATAAAATATGTAATGAAGATATCAAAACGGATGGCATAATGAATCAGTTCGATCCGTAGTTATCACATTTTTTCTTTTAATTGTTTTCGTGTAATATTGTTTGCATCCGGCCTCGGATGAGAAAAGCTAATGTTTTATTTGATAGCCGATAACTGGGAATCAACCACCTCCCCAAGCTGAGAGTTATCTTTCTAGAAATTATATCTCTCATGTCCATTGCATTACAGAAATGAATTCAATGATACACGTTAACGTCTGTAACAGCAATCGAAGCAACCAAGTGAATTTCTGTATAACCCGGCATAAAACGAGAGCTTGAGAAGTGACTTGTATCGGAAAGCTATATATATATATATATATATATATATATATATATATATATATATATATGCTCAAACACTCTGAAATATTCGTATTGAAGCTTCCAGTGCTAATCCCAAGCAGTACAGCATACCGTTTTTAAAATTATGGTAAAGTGAATTGTGCCATGGTGCTCTTTTTTACAGAGACGGTGCTCAACTGACCCTACTATATAACAAACAGTCGATAAACTCAAAAACAAACAACGCGCATGCGTGAAATAAAAATCATACACTGGCGATTTTTTAACCATCCCACCCTGTAGATTTGGCCACAGATAACAAGATTTTACTTATTTCTATTGTAGAGTGGCAAAGGAATAAGTGAGATTACTTGAGAAAAAAAAAGACTCACTTTATATGCAGAATATGTATTTGAAGACTGTCGAAGAAATGATCGGCCTTGAAGTTGTGATAACAACAAGAAGATTAAAAAATGCGAATACCAATAACAAGAAACATCCTAATACCCCAAATTCCTTTTTTGTCAGTGTGAACTCGCAGAATAATACAAGGTGCGGCAGAAATACATCCCACATAATGGGAAGTCATTAGCTTAGATGAGGACACCATTGACACTAATATCTTAATTATGTTGGAGGTATTTCTGCCGCACTCTGCAGAACCTCAGTCATTTCAGTTCGATAATGGAGAACGTAGCGTCTTTCAGACTGAAGTTCACGTCCATCTCTCAATGTTTTAACATGCAAATTTCACATGTTTGAAATAACGTTTCATTTTTGGACACATGAACAATGACTAGAATGGTATAAATACAATAAATGAGAAAGGGTAAATTTCATCACAGGGTGACGGAGTATCATGAAAGTCTGCTGGTATCGTAAAGTAAATTTCTGGTAGAGAATGCTGGACAATTTCCTCACAAATGAAGACGATAATGAGAAAAGGCAAGAGAAGCGAACATACAGTACTCTGCCCAACCCGATTGTGTAAATTATTACTAACATGACATATTAAAGGCAAGAGATGCAGAAACGAACATAAAGTATTCTACATAACTCGCTTGTGTAAATGAGTGGCAGAACAAAGACGTGGGGATAGTAAGAAAACAAAGAATAGGAAATTATGGATAGACATGAATTGCCACCGTCCTAGAGGTACATGACACGTACAAGATGATCATCGACTTCTCATTGCCAACAATGACCAACCAATTTCACGATACAGCGACAGTATCACTAGTTAAGGTCGCAATTTTGAATTATTAAAGTTCATGAATAGGAATGATTTTTTCCTGTAAAACGAATTCATTGGATTTTTTTAATAATTTTACCATGATTCTAAATTTACTTTTTTTTAAAACTAATGTTCACCCAATATAAGGCTCAAGAGCCGCTGAAGATAGGGGTTTACTGTGTAATGTTATTTGAGCATGAGAAAATGCAAGAAGCGAAGTCCTTGAGTCTATTCAGTAACAGCTAACTTTAGTCTTGAAGAGTTTAAGATTTAATTAGTGAAAATATTTCAGGATCGAAAACGTTAGAAGTATAGAAGTGTAGTGTAGAATTAAACTTTAGATAGAACCAGGAACACAATCCTAAACAGGGAATAAAAGTATAAGTATTTACCCCTATTCCAAAGATCGGAGAAGAGTGTGAACCGGACGATAGGCGAACCTATTAACTCATTAAATCAATGATAGCATTTACATCATTAAATCATCTTTTGATTTTGACACATTCGCAAACTAAAATAAAAATCGGATTTTTTCAACTGATTTTGCATTGGTTGATTTTTGCATTTATTGAAGTTGGGAAAGATACAAGTAAATAAATAGAATGACTATATTTACCAGCATCTGTATTTTGTCTTGAAACTTATGGAATTCCTTCTGTCTGTGTTCTTTATACTCTACTCCAGATGACTCACTAGTTTCTTATTTCTTAATTGTCTCTGAATTTTTTCTTCTCTATTTTTTAAATTCACCTTTTTTCACCTAAACACGCCATTTAACTTTTTATTTTCTAGTTTTCTCTCTTTCCTGTTGCTATCTTTGTAAAAAATAGTATTCTTTCTCTTTTTTTATTTTTACGCGCTCGTTTCGTAATGTGTTTTTTTTTTATCTCCTTCGTCATCGCTTTTCATCTTTCTCTGAACTTTTCCCCCGTTTCTTCGAACGATTGTTTTAGCCTTTTTATCGCCTTCGTTTCTTCTTTCTGTTCTTTTTCTTTATCTTTTTTCTTCTTCATATGTTTAGAAATGTCTTTCACTTTCTCTCTCTTTTTCATAACCGGTTTCATTCATCTTCATTTTCTTTCTCATTTGTTTTTCTTTATTTTTCTCTCTTTACTACGTTGCCACCATTTCATGCATTCTCTAATCATTTTTCTCTTTCATATTACCCCCTCTCTCATTTCGGAAAGGCACTTGTAAACACTGCGCCACAATTTTCTCATCCCCAACCCCCTAATTTTATTCTCTCATAACACTACTCTTGTATATATCGCACTCAGCTTCCCCAGACGATACATTCCTCTGCTTCTCCGTAGCCTCTGGGTGAATCTCCAAGCCTCAGTCTAATTCCCCTTTCCACAACCTTCGATCAACCTCCCAAATACTTCTCCTACCTTCACCTCTTACACCTTCCTCTCCTTTATTTCCTCGAATTACTGTTGCTATTCACTTTATTCCTTACCACTGCCCACCAGTCCAAAATCTTTCCTTCACTCGAAACAACGTCCGACCTCTCCAGGCTTCTTTTCTCACCACTCCCCATCCTCATCCTACCCATTCTATTCCATCCAGTCTATCCCTTTATTTTGATTCGACGTTCAACCTCGTTTTGGCCTTATCAGTCTCTTTTGACTATTAAACTAGTTCTTTTCCTCTTTTCTTTTGCATTCTAACTCTCGTCTCAGGATATATTGACTCTCCTAAGAACACACCATCTTAAGGCTTTACTCTCCCTTTTAAGAAACTCTTCTTTTTTTCATCCCTTTGTTCTTTCACTTATCACTTTTTACTAGCTTCAGAGCACCCCACCTTCCGGTTACTTTTCATCACTGACTCCTGCTCTTTTTCTACTCTTCTGTCTCGTTTGTTTGACTCTTTCTTTCGTGTTGCTTCCACTCATTCACTTTCTTTCTCATTTTTCTTTTCTTCCTTATCTCTATTTCGCTATTTTCTTTTCCTGTCCTTTTTACATTTGCATTTCATATTGTAATTTTTCTTTCTCTGTTAAATTTCTTTTTTTTTCTCATTCCATAATTATTTTTTACGTGTTCATTTCTTTATTCTATCTTGCCTTTCTCACTTTTTCATTTTCTTTTCTTTTTTTTTCTTTCTCTTCGATTTTGTCAGATTTACTAAGTCGAAAGTCATTCGTAATATAATCTGGAGTGCTTGCTTCCAGGGTTATATAAAGGCGAGCAAAACTAAAAGAAAAATCAAAAAAGAAAAGAAAAAAGAAAAAATGGAAAAGGTCTGGGGAAGAGGAAGAATCGTGAACGAGGGACGGTCGGGAGGATGCTGAAATAGTCCTAGTGCCCCGCCGACTGCGATCGATCGCTCCGCAACAGACGACAAGTAGTCCAGGATAGCCAACAACACAAGTGCATGAGTGTGGGAGCGACCAGGTTCTTGGCTTCATTACTTTTCTCAAGATGCTTCGACTTTCTCTCTATTTTTTCTTTATTTTTGTTCATCAGTTTCTTTTTTTTTTTTTTTTGTCCTTTTTATTTCGTTCTTACTTTATTTCTCACTTTCTTCCTTTTTTTATTATGAATCTTCGGCCTTTCTTTTCATTCTTGATAGAGATATGGACATGGTACGGACAGTTAGATAAACCTTCACTAAAGACAAAGGCGGGAATCATTATATATATATATATATATATATAT
>JBBBDQ010001241.1:937500-1220000 GCA_037127315.1 Ascarosepion bandense | reverse complement strand
GGGATTACTTGACTGAAGTAACTGAGCTTTGTTATTTTTTATTTTAATTTTAATTTTAATTTTTTGTGGACAAATGGTAAAGCACACATTCCTTAAAAGTAGGTCCCCAGATTAAAAAAAAAAAGAATACAGTCATGATTACTGTCAGGGGCATTTTTTTTTAAAAAAATAAAACTTTCAAATCTCTAGGCAAGTAGAGAGTACTTTCATTGTTAACAAAAAAGAGTATGTCTGCTGAAACCCGCATGCCTATTATATGTAAATTGTATAGTAAAAATATATCTGCGTTTGTTCATGTAAACTTGAGCAAGAATGGGTGGATCCAGGTACAAATCCAAGGCCTTCTCATTCCTTGATTGATTATGTCTTCAGGTGTGTAACTGTACTGATCACGCTTGGCCAATTGCGGATTAAATCCCCTTCGTTAGAGGTTTTGAATTCAGAGTTGTCCTTGTCCTAGACCAGTTGCCACCCAAGGCGGTCCTGCTATATATCCACAGTTGAGTGGGGAAAAGAGATAGATATATACCTTTGTCAGTATTTGCACGATAGGAATTCAAATTCGACTCTCCTGTTCCTCAGTCCGAGACGCTATATATATATATATATATATATATATATATATATATATATGCACAAGGTATATATATATATATATATATATGCACAAAGCAATCGTCATGCATAGATTTTAAACTGAAAAACATTTTCAATCAGCACCTGGTGATTGCACTGTGCATGAAACATATATATATAAGAAATTAATAGATTCATATTACTGTAAACATATTTTGGTGGATACACGTTTTTGATTAGACATCCGTGTTTTAAACATTATAATTAAAATATATCGGCTTGTGTAATCGGCTTATAATTAAACTCTATCGGCTTGTGTAATCGACTTATCTAAACTTATTTATAAATGGAACTTTGTCTGTGTGTGAGCGTATATCCGTTACCTATAGACTCCGAAATGGCTGAACTGATTTTCTTGAAAAATTACACAAGCGTTTGTGAGTGTTCTTAGCTAGGTTTTGTGTCGAGGTATCCCTGATAAATATTGAAAATCGATAAACGAAAAAATCGGGTGATAGAAGGAGTGGTCCGATTTTAATCGAATTTGATACACTCATAGACAAAGACATAAGAAACGATATTCAGAAGTTTCAAGGTTGCAGTTCTTACAATAGCGCAGAAAATCGATAAAATATATATAAAAGTTTTCATTACACCCGAGCAACGCCGGGCTATACTGCTAGTAATTAAAATCTATCGGCTTGTGTAATCGGAACAAGAAAGTGAACCTTTCGCTAGGAATCGAACTTGCGCTCTTCTTAACACTGGAATGATGCTAGCTTAATACTTTAACTGACAGAGATAAATTAGGAGATCTGACTTTAAATGTTAATATTATAATAGCCAATTGAAGTAATGAAATTTATGAGTCGATTTATAGCTTCAATTGAAGTCATAACGTTATTTTAACACTAAAAGTAACACGATGAATTCGTTGTTTGCGCCTGCTGATGTAAAGATATCAGAAAATGCCAAACACGAGATTATTCGAAGTTGGAAGATTTTATTCTAACGCCGACAGCAACCTAACTTGTTGTTGGCAGTTAATGTCTTAAAGTATGGCTTTTCAGTGTTAAGAGAAACACAGGTTCGAGGCCTACTAAAAAGTGTATTTCCTTTGATAATACTTTCGATTGACCAGGCCGATAGACATAAACTTCTATTTGCAAGTATGCCTCAAAAAGATCCAGCTTCTGAAACAATCTTTCCACTGTTTAATTTCACGAAAATTTCCTCTGGACCTGGTAATGGGTGGGTAATTATGTGAATCTGAAAGTTTGTTTAACCCAGTCCCCGGTTGAAAACATCGGCACAAACACGAATTTTCTTTTTTTCTTTTTTTTTAACTACTTTACATACACTGCTTATGGGATGTGCGTTGTGGTCCAATGGATATCGGCTCGGAACGAGAAATCGGGGAGCCGAGTTCGAATTCCAGTTGAATTCACTTACGCGCAAATACCCTTGGGAAAGGTATTAATCCGTCTCTTCCTTCCAGTTATGGGTTAAATAACAGGACAGATTGGGTTCTATAGCCTTGGCTGGCAACCAGTCTACCACAGAAAGCAATGGCAAACTACTGCAGGATAATCTTCTGCCCAGTCATTCTCATGTCTCGAAAGAGACATGATCGCCCAAGCGTGTTTCAAGTATGGCACTTGACTGACTGACTGACACTGCTTATGCTGTCCATTTTGAATGGTCAAGCTTTTCAATCCCACCCACTTTTCTAAATCTGTCTAATTCTTCATTGACTTGATTCAATGCTGCGAATAGTATACAAAGTTTCGGCTTAAATACTAACGTCGACTCTTTTTAAATTTTACTTTAACTGAGGATCACCGATTTAACTCATCCAACAGAAGATTCGGAAACATTTTTTCAATTGTTACTTTAAATGTTTCCTTTGTTTTTAAACTAGTTACTTGTCCACTTACATTTTTGCAATAAATATTTTTTAGGTACATCCCATGACTCAAATAATTCTATCTAATCAGTAGCGAATAAGTCTGTAGTATTGTTTTAGCATATAAACCTTAGCTTTTACACACTTGTGACGAAATGAAACGTTGCGTGCCATTTCACTAATAACAAATAATATATAATTTGGTTGGTGTGGAATAATGCTGGGGGTCATTCAAAATTGCCAATGAAAATTGACAGCATTTTGCCGAATTGTTAAATAATATTTTGGTCGGTGTGGAATTTGCCAAGAAGTGTATTTTGCACTATGCACCGCAGGGTGATGTCACTGAGAGTGTAGAACGCAGGTGGCTAGCGGATTTTGTTTTGACAAGCGGCGATCAAAAAGGCCAGCGCCTGGGATGGGACGGAATGCACCGGAAGTTTCATGTGTCAGGAGGTAACTACTTAAGTGGTGTCAGTTGACACAAAGTAGAGAGTTGAATCCTGCAGCTTGCAGACAGCAGTTGGAGAGGGAAGACAGAACGTCCAGTAAGTTTGATTGGCCGGATGCCACGTACACACACACACACACACACACACACACACTTATATATATATACATTACGTATATGTGTGTGCTCTGACCCGGCCAAAACTCTCTCTCCACGACCAAGTCAGCGAAGAAAAACGAATAAAAATATAGAATATTTGAATTTAAATATAAAGTGTTTCAGTCTGTCATTTTAACAGTGAAAAGGGTTGTCGATTTTAACAGTTGTGACAAAGCAAGCCATTTTGATTGTTGTGTCGATTTATCTTGTGAATAGATAATCAAAATTCGTTTCGAGCATATTTTCGTCGAATGGTTTTCACTTTATTTTCACTTTATTTATAACTATTTTATACGCACACCAAAGAAAAAATATACCAACATGATTCTAATTTCTCGTCCTCACTCTTATTATGTGCGTCGTAGTAAGAAAAAGATATATTTCCTACTTTGTATAAGCTTTGATTCCTCGTCGCCGCTGTTCTAACTCGCTACTAACAGTTATAATATTGTTTTGACTGACTCCAACGATACTTTAACGAACATTATCAGAACTCTATACGAATTCTTTCAGAACTCTGCGTATTTACCCAAGTACTTCCCACTGAGATCGGATGCAACAAAAAGTCAGTTTTTAACGTGGGTTTTCCGAGGGCGTACACTCAGCCCAAAATTTATCAGTTCCCTCACAGGTGGTATCAAGCCTGTCTATTTTTCTTAGCTGACTCTATGCCTGTATATAGAGCATCGGTTGAATCGTTGAATCGCCTGAAGACAAGAACGAGCTCTCGCGAAACCCTGGGTATTTATCCAATAAGGTGGGATGCGACTCAAGGTCGGGTTTAAGGCGAGAAACACAAGCGGGTACACTCGAACCAAGGGTCAAAATTTGTCCAGCCGACGCATACGTAGGATCGGGTACTGTGCCTGTCTATTCTTTGCAGCCGAGTCGCAATCTGTAGACGGAGGCCTGAACTGAGTCAAACTCTGCCCAAAGACAGAAATCTTTGTCTGTTTTTCTTAGGTGAGTCTCAGTCTGTATACCAAGCTCCGACCGGGTCGTTCTCTGCTCGAAGACAGAGAACTCGACCGACAGTTTCACGTTTGTGTGGAACACTGGCGATGAATTATTTTTGAGTTTTTCTTTAAAGTCGTCTGCCTTAGCTCATTTGTGTTACCGAGAGTGTCTTACATACTCGCAACAAAATTATAGTCAATAAATAAACTTTAAAGATATTTTAAAACGGGGAATTTCTTTTTAATCATATTGAATATATATATATATATATATATATATATATATATATAGATAGATAGATAGATAGATAGATAGATTGCACATTAATTACCAGCAATACATATGAACTAATCAGTCAGTTAAGTGCCATACGTGATACGCGCTTGGGTGATCATGTATCTTTCGAGACATGACTGACTAGGCAGAAGATTATCCCGCAACAGGCTGCCATTGATTTCTGTGGTAGACTGTTGCCGACCAAGGCTACAGAACCCAATCTGTCCTATTATTTAACCCATAACTGGAGGGAAGAGACGGATTAATAGCTTTCCCAAGGGTATTTGCGCGTAAGAGAATGCAAGGAATTCGAATGGAATTCGAACTCGGCTTCCCGATTTCTCGTTCCGAGCTGATATCCACTGCACCACGATGAAGCCACGTAAATATACATTACTTAAATTTCGAACAAGTTCTGTATACTCTACGAAATTACATATATCTAATAATACTTATATATGATTCTTGCACATGCATATGACAGTGTTAAAGACTCCATATACATATTCCTTTACTCTTCCCATATTAAGATGCATAGATACACTGTATCAGTAACACTCATGCAAATCAGAATACAATAAACGTACGCACGTAATTACTAACTCACCCATAAAACGCCTTTCTCAAATACATAATTATGAAGACATCGACACATACACACTGAACAAATACATCCACAAACACTGATATATACATGTGCGTTCTATTTTATTATGTTTCAACGCTTCCCCCAACATCGTTGTTCGCGCCAAAACATGAGTCGCTAGCATAGCCATCATCCAAATTCTTCTTTTCAATCCCGTCCCTTCCCTGGCTTACATTCATTCTTAACATCCCAGCATCCCTTGCGCCCGCATGACGTCAGCTTCAAGTACTTGGCCTCCAATTTTCCCGCGAGCAATGGCGGTCGTACATTGTCACCAGTGTTGCCGCCATTTTGGTTACTGCTACGTTCACCAATCCCTCTTCACCGTCCTTTTGTTGGCCGCTACTACCGCAACCATCTTTACCGGAACAACTTTCCCTCTCTTTTGTGTGCTTTATACCCACTCTTGTTCCCTGTCCAGATATCTTGAGGCACACAACAAGCTTCCACGGTGCAATGGGTGTTGAGTGCAAAGATGATTGAAAAAAAATTCACATAGCGGAATTTGAGAATAGTAAAAATGTTAGAAAATGGACAAGTCTGTTTTATATTGGTGGTCACAATAAATTTAGGTAAAAAATGGGGGAGGTGTTTGTATGTGTGCGTGTGTGGGTGGGTGTGTCAGCGTGCTTGTACGGGTAACAGCATAATTAACAAAAAATAAAAAAAACAATAAAAAATAACTATGCTGTCAAAGTTAGAAGTTAATGACATAAAAAAGGAAGAAAAGTAAAGAAAATGAAAGGTATTGCAAAAGGAAAAGAAGAAAGAGTACAAGAAAAAGCAAAGAAGAAAGTGTAAAAGTAAAAAACGAAAAGAAAGGGTAAAAGAAAGGATAAAGAAGGAAGAACACAAGAAATTATAAGAACAAGAGAGTGCAAGAAAATATAAAAAGTGAGAGTACAAGAAAGGATAAATAAGGGAGAGTACAAGAAAGGACAAAGAAGAAAGAGTAACAGAAAGGATAAAGGAGGGAGCGTACACGAAATGGTAAAGAAGAGAGAGTACAAGAAAAGATAAAAAGAGAGAGTAGAAGAAAGTACAAAGAAAAAGAGTACACGAGGGAGAGTACACGAAATGGTAAAGAAGAGAGAGTACAAGAAAAGATAAAAAGAGAGAGTAGAAGAAAGTACAAAGAAAAAAGGGTAACAGAAAGGATAAAGGAGGGAGAGTACACGAAATGGTAAAGAAGAGAGAGTACAAGAAAAGATTAAAAAAAGAGAGTACAAGAAATAACAAATTAGGAAGTGTAAAATAAAAGAGAAAGCAGGGATAGTACATAAGATGATAAAGAAAAGTACAAGATAGGACAAAGACGAAAGAGTAAAAGAAAGGAGAAAGAAGAGAGAGTACAAGAAATAATAAAGAAGAGAAATTGCAAGAAAAGATAAAATTCGAGGGTACAAGAAAGGTCAACAAAGAGAGAGTACAAGAATTGACAAAGAACATAAAGAGAGAGTAAGAATGCAAACAAGTGAGAGCGTACAATATTGCTAAATATTACTGAATGAGGCGTGTAATATAAATTTAAGATGAGGATGCTGCAAAAAGAGATTATGAGGATACGGAATATATATAACGATTGATCCTAGCCTTGAAGAAGTTAAGATGGTTGTCTTTGAAGAAAGAACAACTTAAGAGTTTGTTTCTTTTTTAACATTTCTTTTTAATTTTATTATTTGGGGAATTTGGTGACAGTTATTATCAAACAGGTTATGAGTTTGACCCTGTGAATTAGTTGGGTTAGCAATAACTGAACAGTACTGAAACTCAGTACAGACTTAGTCTTGCTAGAAACAGGACGAGCGATAACTTAGTAATATTTACATTGTTCGAACTCTTTCCTCATCTTTATTTCCATATTCACAACGATTCAGTTTTTGTCCGATCCGGCCTCCTTCAGATGATTAGAATTTCGAACTGAACCCTTTATTTCGATCACTGAAGCAAACCACTTCCGGATATCTTAGTTATCTCACTTTAACTCAGCTATGTTTTTATTCACCACTGCCGTAGATAGGTATTGAACTCACAACTCATGGCTCAGTGGATAAAAACGTTGGTCAGCTCAAGTGACTTCACTCAAAGAGTTGTAAGTTCAAACTAAAGACTTTATTTAATCAACGGATCTACGATTATTCTAATTTCATTGGCCGTGTCTAGGCATGTCTCATCGTGTATTTTTAGTAGTGCACAATTATTATTTATCTATGAGTGGGCCTGTACCATCAAAAATGACGGAAAAAATATTTACATCGATATATCATCTAAAATGGCGGTAACATATATATTGATAGACCTACTATTGAGTATCTTACATAAAGACATGAGAAAGAAAACAATCCAAACAACTGAGCATAACAGGAGGAATATATATATATATATATATATATATATATATATATATATATATATATATGTGTGTAACATAGCACACTTAGTATACAATCTAGGTAAATTCCGATAGAGAACTCAATGTTAAATTCATTTATTTAATTTAACAGAGTAATATAATTTATAAAAGATTTTAGATTATTACAATGGGTAATACATATTTCACTGCATCCAGATATTATTATCGCGGCTTGTCAGACCCAAATGTTACGACAGTGAAGACTAACGCGTAAATCGCAGAAGGGGTGCCTGTTTTAATTTTTTTTTCCTCTTCAGAGAGCTCAATCGTAATGAAAGCATAATATATTTGCCATCTACATACAAGCCTGTTTCGCTATATATATATATATATATATATATATATATATATTCATTTATAAACGAGTTATTTCGATACTTTGGTTTCCACCATGAGTGGTTTCTTCAGGCGACTTTTAATAACTTTTAATACATTTTTAAGTTATTAAAAAATCACCTGAAGAAACCACTCGTGGTGGAAACGAAGGTAGCGAAAGAATTCGTTTATAAATGAAAAATATTCAAAAGTTCTACAATATAATTGTATAGAACACCTTTTTAATACAAATGTTTACTGGTCTAACCCTATTAGGACCAAAAACTAAGTATTAAACAATCAATCAATCAATCAATCAATATATATATATATATATATATATATATACTATCGGGCATAATTATTAGTGTTTTTAAAAAATGATGTATTTAATACTATTTTTTAGTATTTATTGCCAAGTGAATAATTGAAAATGAAAATAGAATGGTTCTTTTGTTAATACCGCACATGTATGATTGATAATATATATATATATATACTATCGGGTATAATTATTAGCGTTTTAAAAAATCATGTATTTAATACTATTTTTTAGTATTTATTGCCAAGTGAATAACTGAAAATGAAAATAGAATGGTTCTTTTGTTAATACCGTACAATACCATGTGTATCAAATTAATTTATAAATAATTAATAATTACCTGTATGGCAGTTTCATCAAAATAACCTTTTGCCTTCACAACGGCTGCACACACTCTGGGCATTCTTGCCACTAGTTTTTTTTTAAATGATCCTCTGACAACTCACTCCAAATATCTTTTAGACACTTAACTAAATCCCGAAAATTACTAGGATGTTTCCCTCAGGATGTTTCTTCTTACTTCTACCCAACTCATCTCATGCAACTTCAATTGGTGAGAGATCTGGTGACTAACGTGGATAACTCATAACTTTTAACACTCCAGCAGTTTCTTTTAATTTTAAATAATTTTAGCAGAATTTAAAAGTATGTTTTGGGTTGTTATCTTGCTGGAGGATGAAATTTTGTCCTGCAATACGCAGTCCAGATGAAATTGCATATCTCTGTAAGATTGAATGGTAATACTCTTTCTTCATAGTCCCCTTCAACCAAGTCACCTGAACTCGTGCCCGTAAAACAGCGCCAAACCATGCAGGATCCACCACGATGTTTCATTGATAACCGTCCACACTCATCTTTCACTCGCTCCCCAACCCTCCTCTGCACATACACCCTCCTTTTACTCCCAAACAGTTCGAACTTATACTCATCAGTCCACAACACTTTTGACCACTGTTCTGGTGTCCAGTTTTTGTGCTCTTTTCCTCATGCTAGTCTTTTTTTATTAGCTGGCCGAAGCAAAGTTTTCCTGGCTGCCACTCCTTCTAAGAACCATTCTATTTTCATTTAGAATTATCCACTTGACAATAAATACTAAAAATAGTATGAAGTACATCATTTTTATTTTAAAAAAAACTGTGATGGCCTAATAATCATGACCGGTAGTATATATATATATATATATATATATATATATATATATATATATATATATATAACGATCTTTATTATAGTAGAAAGGATACTTCTGAAATGCGGTATTGTAATTATTTACATTATTTACATTGTTCGAACTGTTGCGCTCATCTTTATTGCCACATTCACGACATTTCTACCGTTGTACAAAAAAATTCTAGTTTGAAATTAACTACACGTTAACTAGATCGACAGATCCCTGAAGTAGACAACGGCCGAACTGCTGTGACAGTGGCAACAAAGACGGGAAATGTAATTTCTCGTCCTATAAAACAAAATGAAATCGACTATAGGTTGAAAACCATCATTTCAGCAAATTCACTGGAATTATCGCTACTGTATTATTACTGGTGTATTATCGCTGGAGTTTTATCGCTGGTGTATTATCACTGGAGTATCGTCACTGGTGTATTATCGCTGGAGTATTTTCACTGGTCTATAATCGCTGGAGTATTATCACTGGTGTATAATCGATGGAGTATTATCGATGGAGTATTATCACTGGTCTATAATCGCTGGAGTATTATCACTGGTGTATTATCACTGGAGTATTATCGATGGATTATTATTGCTGGAGTATTTTCACTGGAGTATTATCGCAACTTCCATGACAAATATTCAGACGAGCTTCGTTCCTTTAGTGTCACAAATCAAAACTTTCCAGCTAAAACCCGTATTGCTACGTCTACAAGGTTGAATAACTGTAGTTTTCCTACGTATTCTATTAGTGATAAGGATGTTCCACCCAGTGATTTTCTTAACCGAAACAGCTGTTTCATTAAAAATACTTCCGATTTCCTCCTTTCTCAAAGACAACAGTTTTAACCTCTTCATAAGCTTCTTTTACAACTTCCTCACCTCAAATTCATATCGGTTAGTTAAGTGCCATACGTGATAAACGCTTGGATGATCATGTCTCGAAAAAGACCTGACTGACTGGGCAGAAGATTATCCCGCAGTAGGTTGCCATTGCTTTCTGCGGTAGACTGGTTGCCAGTCAAGGCTATAGAACCCAATCCGTCCTGTTATTTAACCCATAACTGGAGGAAGTGACGGATTAATACCTTTCCTAAAGGTATTTGCGCATAAGTAAATGCAGAGATTTCAACTGGAATTCGAACTCGGCTCCCCGAATTGTCGTTTAGAGTCGATATCCACTGCGCCACAACGCACATCCCAAATTCATATCACACACCTCATTCTGTAACATTTAGGCTTACGGCCACATAGCTTTGAAACACCGTTCCCCGAATGACTACCGATGTTAAGCAATGCCGAGGTTGATCATTGCCTGGATGGTTTATCTCTTGAGAATACCAGGTACTGTAAGTTTGGATGTGCGGCAGGTGTAATGGATAATGGCTCGGAAATGGTATTTGGAGAGTCGAGTTCCATTTCTAATTGGGTCCGTTATATTCACTTATGCGTACATACCCTTAGAAACCGTATGAATCCATTTATTATCTTCCCAGTTATGGGTTAATTAATAAGACATATAACCAAAACCATAATTAATAAGACATATAACCAAAACCATAATTTCTATAAAAAAAGAAAAAGAAAAAGAAAAGGAAAAATAAAATTACGTAAAAATATTTGATTTCGGCATTAAATAACCCATAAGGTTTGATATCCTGCTGAACGAAAATAACTAATCAACAACTAAAAATATGCTCTTCAAAGTATCTAACATTTTCATTGAATATTTACTGGGCTTAACTAGGTTCCACATAAACTTAATATTGATTAAAATATAAATTCAGTGCATTACCAAAGTTACCCAACTTATATCATTAAACCATATTATCTCAAAAATATTTTTTTACAATCAAAAATATTTTCTAGCTTTAAATAACCCGCAAATGATTGATAAGCCGTAGAAAAGGAAGCAGTCAATCAATGAGAGCTGATCTAACAATAAGGAATGTTTTAATTTGAAACAATTGTTTCAAAATGATTGTTCATAGTTTGAGTTTGAATTTTGTTTAACCTTTGTGGGTTATTTAATGCCAAAAATGTGGGGTTTAAGGTATTTTTTTAATGTTCGGTTATAGTGAGATATTAATGAAAATTTTGTTTTTCTTAGTTTTTTATTTCAGAAAACTGAAAATATCTTCTAGTTTTGTATGAAAAAATGTTTTGTTGAAAATAATTTTTTTCCTTCAAAAATGTGTTTTGGTAATAATTTTTTCTTCGAAAAAGTATTGTTGGTAACATTTTTCTATAAAAGTCTCTCTCTCTCTATCTCTCTCTCTCTATATATATATTTCTATAAAAGTGTATATTTATAATTTTATTATGCCAATTTTTTCCTTAAAAATGTATTATGGCATTACTTTTTTCTTCAAAACGTTATTGTTGGTAATATTTTTCCTTTAAAAATGTATATTTTTCTATAAAAGTCTATTTATACTTTCATAGTATTTTGATCCCAGTTTGGGTATAAATTATTTGCCCATAGCTGGGACCCTAAAAGTGCTACCACCTTGGCTCGAGATGGACCTGAGAACAACAGCAATTAAGAAGTGGTTCCATGCTCCTCACAACCTCCCAATCAGAGGCCTTGCTGCCGAATGCAGTTTACTGTCATACTCAGGACCTGTTCGTAGTTAATGCCTTCTTTGTTCTACTTTTGCTAACAAAATCACAATCAGGAAGAGACAGCTGAAATACCTGGGCCATATGATGAGTAAATAATACCTTAAGAATTTAACACTGTGACGGGGAGTAAATAAGACGCATTCGGTAGCACAAATGAGCAAGACAAATCGCCTTAAATAAAGAACTGATAGAGAATTAGGGATAGCACAAAATTGTCGGTCAATAAGAGTTGGCTTACGCCCACATCACGTTCAAACACTGGGATCTGTACAATCACTGAAATTAAGGAAGGTTGAGTTTGTAAAGTACGTTGATAGGTAACCATTTGTGAATACCAGGTGCTGTAAGCTTGGATGTGCGGGAATTGTGATGGATTATGGTTCGGAATTGTAAATCGGAGAGCCAAGTTCGAATTCCCGTTATATTTACATAGGCGCAAATAATCTAAGAAAATTATGAATCCACCTCTTCTTCTGCCATCTATGGGTTAATTAGCAATACATCTATCACTAAACCATCATTTCCCCCATTAAAAAGATTTACAATATTAACATATTTTCTGGATTAGAATAAACAACAATGGGTTGATAAGCCGTAAAAATCTGTAGAACTGATTTAATAATAGAGAATATTTTAATTTGAAACAGTTGTTTCAAGATATTTGTTCATAGGTAAATGCCTTTTTTGTTCTAGTTTTGCTCACAAAGTCATAAGGAAACTTGGACTTACAATCAGTAAGAGACAACTTGAAATAAGCTGTAAAAATGAATCAATGAATCAACCTCTTTCACTAGCTCTTGAGTTTTGTATTGGATGAACGTTAGTATAAAATAGATTGTAAAATAAATGTAAATGGAATTGATAAGCTGGATAAATTTCAGAGCCTTGCAGAAAAAAATAATAGAGAAGGCCAGCTTTTCTAACTTGACATTCTGGAAATACGATCTTTTACCAGGTCTTGAACACCAACTACAGCCCTTGGCGTGAAAGAAAGTAACCCAACGCAGAGATAAATCTACAACAGTGTCAATTACACATACAGTTGATAGTTATGATGAAATGTATTTATTGAAAATAATCACGTAGACGCTTGATACTATCTTTAACAAACACAAAGCTAATTATAAGTTACATTTGTTTTTTGTTTTGTTTTTTCTCCATTGATTTCTGTGTTAAGTGATTTGTCTTCCTATATGGCAACAAATGCTGGATATTCTCCCAAAGGTGCAGAGGAGATTCGAAGCAACAGAATTGTGGTTCTACAGAAAGATGCTGAGGACACCATGGATCAAACATTTAAGTAACAACGAGTTTTTTGAATACAATGAAAACAACAAAAAAAAAAATACTTAACATCAGGAAGAAAAGATTTCTGGAACACGTAATGAAATTGGCTTGGAGAATCTGATACTTACAGGGCGAATAGAGGGAAAGAGGTACAGGGGGAAAACAGTGTGTGACATACTTGATGAGCTTGAGCAAATGAATGGTAGAGCAGTGTTGGGAATAAAATAGCAAGACAAAATATATTAAAAGCTACAAGGGACAGGAAAATATGGAGGACCATGATCGCCTACGTCCTGACGGAACATAAAAGCAGAAGTTTCAAAACCAGGTGAATCATGAAGATGATGTCAAGATAGATCAAATCAGGTGGTTGATATCTACGTTTACATATTGTCAAAAATCAACAAGTTGGAAAAATTCTAAACTCACTGATACTGCATAAAATGAAAACTTTTATTATAGATAAATAACTAAAGATTAAATTAATTATTAAAATTTTATACTTTAAAAATGCTATTTATTAAATGCTTGCGAACGTTTGCAACATTTTTTCAAATAAATGCCTACTGAGAACTATTAGATACGCCTGTATAGTTATGATTACAGTCTGATGATCCGTAGGATGAAACTGATGGTGCAGGTGAAGTATTTTATCTTTTTAAAATAACAAATTATGAACTGAGAACTAAAAAAAAAAAAAAAAAAAAATGCAATAACTTGTCATTCCGGAGTAAATTTAAACCGTGATTGATATTAAACTTTTAATCACTCAAATAAATCACACGAAAAAATTACAATATATATATATATATATATATATATATATATATATATATATATATATATATCGCTCATTCAGTAATGGATTAGAGCACTCTGGCTATTGGGCGGATATAATGACAATATACACGCTAAAAAGTCTGCCTCCTTCTACCGAACGCCCATAGCCCAGGTGTAGAATCGCCGACTGACGCCAATTCGGTCGGGTTTCAATCCTGGGTTAATAGCAATCGGAGTCTAAGCGTACTGATGAGCTGTGATACAGCGAAACAGATCTGTCAGCGGATGACTATTTATGCTCTCACACCCTGATTGAGCACTCTGGAAGAATGGGAGACTTTGAAAAACAGTAGCTACTCTGGCATCTACGCATCGCTCATTCAGCTGTGATACAGCGAAAACAGATCCGTCTGCGGATGACTATATATATATATATATAGAGAGAGAGAGAGAGAGAGAAAGAGAGAGAGATAGTGGAATAGTTTATCACTTACCTGGACAGAGTTATTCGACTTTGAAGTTTCGTGAAAGCATTATTGTGATGTCTTCACACCTCCGTACTTTTGTTTCTTAAGGTTGAGATAATTCTGCTTAATTAAGTGACAAACTTCTCCACATTAACTCTATTAATGCCCTATCTCTGTACTGAGCTCTTTATGATAAAAAACAGCTTTCCAAAAATGCCTTTCTACAAGTAAAGCACTGAAAAAACAGAAATCTTGGCATTAAGCATAATCACAATTTAACGCTCTCTCTCTCTCTCTCTCTCTCTCTCTCTATATATATATATATATATATATATTATTATTAATTACTATCTTAGAACGTGAAAAAATTTACAAAAATTGTATATTTTGTTTCAACATTGAAAGAACAACGTCTCATCAATGATGGTAATAAGTGCTTTATAAAGTTTTTTGATTATATATATATATATATATATATATATATATATATATATATATATATATGATTTATGAGACGATTGTTTATCCAATAATATTTCTTATTGCTATAAAAAGTTATTTTAGTTAGAACACGTGTTTGATCTGATGTTCTTGTTTTTTCTTTTTTGTATTGAGCACATTCATAAACAGTAATTGTCAGAGAACTCTGGATTCTAAACCTATTGGTTCTGTTCATCTCTCTATATATGCATATATAAAAGTGTGTGTGTGTGTTTGTGTTCGTGTGTGTGCGTGTGTGTATTCCTTATTACTAGAAATGTCATTATAGTGAACACTTCGTATTTGATAAAGACAATCTGTTTTTTATCGGGGTAGAGTAAATTGTAAAAAAATGCCGGATTAAAACAAGTACATTCTTCTTTTCTTGTCATTTCAGCCTATTCCTGGTGGCTCTTAGCACGCTTTCTCCTGTAACATCACGCAACCCCCGTTCTGTCATCCACCTGCTCAGGTCCTTCTAATATGTTATCTGCTGGTTTCCTCTGTTTCTTTTACCCTCTATCTGGCCTGTTAATATCAGGTTCTCCAAGCCCTCCTTCCTCATTGCATGTCCCAGAAACATTAGTTGTCTCTGCCTGATGCTCAATATTAATTTCTTTTTCGGTTCCATTCTTTCCAACACCTCGTCATTGTTCACATGCTCGGTCCACGATATCTGCGGCATCCTTCTGTAGAACCACATTTCAGTTGCTTCAAGTATTTCCTTCATTATTGTCTAGAATTCACTGCCATATTGAAGAACTGACATCACATAGCAGTCTAGTACTCTCTTCTTTGTTTTTAGTGAAATTTCCTGTCCCTTAATACTTAGCTTCTGGAACGCGTCCCTCGCCGTGCCAATTCGCCTTCGGATCTCTGTGTCACCCATTCCGTATTCTGTTAGAACAGTTCTCAGGTATTGATATTTTGTACCTGCTTGATTTTAGAATCCCCGACCTGTATTTGGTATATTGGGCTACTCTTTTTGCTGATGGCCATGCATTCTGTTTTTCTTGCAGTTTATTTGTAGTCCTTTTTTGTCACTCTCTTCCACTACCATCTGTAGGAGGTCTTGTAGTTTCCTTTCCGTGTTTGCAATCAGCACTGTATCATCTGCGTACCTTATGTTCAAATTGTGACCTCCGATTACAGATCCTGGCATAATATTTAGGGTCCTCAAAATAGTCTCGCTGTACTAGTTGAATAGATCCGGTGAATGACACATCCTTTTCTTATGCCCCTTTCTATCTGTGTATATCTGCTGAATTCGTTACCTGCTAGTAGAGATTCTTAATTTCGCTTATGTTTTTCCTAAATATGTCGAGGCTGTTGATCATTTCCATCAATTTTTTGTGACGTATTTTGTCGAACGCCTTTGCATAATCGATAAAACATAGGTACAAGTCCTTCTTCATTAGTATTGCCCTTTCGGAGAGCATCCTAATCATAAGGTGTTCCTTGTTCCAGTGTCTTTGACATACCCGCACTGTTCTTGTCGTATCTCTGGCCTGATTTGCTATTCATCAGGATTTGGACGATCATTTTTGTAATATGACTCATTAAGCTGATAGTTCGGTGTAGTTCGCATTCGTTTGCACCTGGCTTCTTAGGCAGTGCTATATAAATCGACTTGCATAGGTCGTCTGGTATTACACCACTATTATAAATTTCATTTATTATTTCTGTAATCTTCTCTATGCCAAATTATTCAAGGACTCTCAGCAACTCTATTACAATGCCATCTGGACCAGCTACTTTGTTTCTGTTCAGTTTGGACATTGCAGCTTCCACTTCGAACTTTAATATTTCCGATCCGTCCTCATCCTTGTGTATTATCGGTTGCTGTCTCTTGTCGTGAAAAAGATATTGTATATATTCTTCCCATCGCTGGAGTAATTCTTCTTTCTTCAATATTATCATTTTATCCTTGGATTTTATACATCCTGTTGAGGAGCAGGTTTTTTGTCCTGTCAGTTCTCTTATTTCTTTATGCATGTCTGCTTTATTAGTCTTGCTCAATCTCTCCACTTCTGCACATTTGTTGTTGAGCCATTCCTCTTTAACCTGTCTGCATTTCCTTGTGTAGTTTCCTGTATTACATTCCATGTCATGGCATCATTTTCTCTCTCCTTTGCATCATGTCGAGAATCTCTTCAATCATCCACTCGGTTTTTCTTCTGCGTCTGATTTTCTTTGGGGCAATGAGAACAAATGCATTAATTCTTTAGTAATATGTGTGTGTGTGTGTGTGTGGTAATTAATACATAGTTTCTTGCTGTTTGCTCATATGATACTACTAACAGAATATTGCCATAAATATCAGTACTAAAATATGTTACAGATTGTTAAAATTAGTCGTTTCGCTTTATCTAAAAAATATACAAAACAACCGAGATATTAAAAGGAAATCACAAAAGAAGAATTCCGATAATCAAGAGCTTTGATTTATCTAACCATTATATTTGAAAAGTGTAATTTATTTTAAAGAATGTGTGTGGAACGTTAGAGGTATCAGTGAACCGAGTCCAAGTTTAAGCCTCGTTTGCTGTGTTCAATTTTACACTTGTGCCCTTAGAAAAAGTATGAAAACATATCTTCTCTCCACATAGTATGGTAGACAGATTCCTTAGTCCTGGATCGTAGTCAATCTAGAAGAAAGGCTACGCTAAATTCAAAACCGTGAGGAAATTCACACATTCAGTCAGTTAAGTGTCACACACTTGAGTGATCATGTCTCTTTCGAGACATGACTGACTGGAAAGAAGATTTTCGCGCAGTAAGTTGCCATTACTCTTTGAGGTAGAATGGTTGACAACCAAGGTTATAAACCCTATCTGTCCTGCTACTTAAACTAAAGCTGGAGTGAAAAGCGACAGATCTATATCTTTCCCAAGATATTTGCGCGTATCGTCGAAATGTGGCCTCCCTTCGTCTGTTCTATAAATACTTTCATTGCTTCTGCTCAGACGAACTTAAGTCACTGATGCCTCCTCAACAGGTGTTTACTCGTGCAACCAGACTGGCAACTGGTTTCCACCCATTCACAGTCAGGTTAGCCAAATGCAGACGACAATTCTACTCCTGCAGCTTCTTCTCTCGCACTTCCCGCCTGTGGAACTCGCTCCCGTATTCTTGCTTTCCTGACGGCTACAAACTCCAGAAATTTAAATACAAAGTCAATACTCATCTACTAACCACTGGACTCTAGCTCTCTCCCCACCCCCGTATAACCTTCCCTTTCTCTTCACCTATGTATCTGTCATCACACCTGCTTTCTCAGCTTTCTATTGTTCCTTTCTAACTAGTTTGTACTCCTCACTCTTTTCTAATTAATCTTTTTACATTTATGTAGCCCCCTGCACATCAGTGGCCTTTCCGCCTTGCTCGGGGTGAAATGATTAAAAAAAAAAGTCAATGCAACAAATTCAACTGGAATTCGAACTCGGCTCTCCGATTTCTTGTTCTGAGCCGGTATCCACTGTAACACACATTAAATAGCCATAGTGGCTTTGTGCTCTGGAGTGATATGCCATGATAAAAACTATCAATTGTGGGCCTTGTAGTTGTAGGCGATCATAGCTCTCCACAAATTTCTGTTTTGTAGCTTTTAGCAATGTCTACTTTTTCACTGTTTTCCTCCAATCCCATTCATTTACAAGCTCATTAGGTAGGTTACTCGCTATTTCTCTCTGATCCTTCTGCCTTCCGTATTTCTTCTGAGTGTTAAATTCTTCAGACACTCTTTCCTCGTTATGTATTCTAATGATTTCAACTATGTCTTTCTGATACTAAGTATCGATCAGAAATCCGCTGAGGCAGAAAAAACAAACCTCGCTGCTGAGATTGAAAAGGACCTCTAACCTGTGGTGGACTAGAATAAGAAATGGCTCGTAAATTTTAATGCTTTCAAAACGAAGCTCCTATCTGTTAATCAACACAGACAATCGCTCCTACCCACCTTAGCATGGATCAAGCTAGTCTCCCTGAAAGCAAAACACTGCGCCTAATTCTCTCAACCGGCCTCAAGTGGAATGAGTACATCGAATCCATAGTTAAATCTGCTGCTAGGAAAATCAGTTCACAGTGTAGGGCCAGGAAGTTTTTCCCGTTTGAATCCATCCTGCATATATATATATATATATATATATATATATATATATATATACCTTCCACCCGTGTATTGAATACTGCTGTCACGTCTGCTCGGGTGCCCCTGCTATTCACCTCGGTTTTCTTGACAAAATCCAACGGAGAGTCTGCAATGTGATCGATTTTGACTTGGTAGCTCAGCTGGAGTCACTTTCTCACCGGCGTAATGTGGCTTCCCTTTGTTTTTCTACAAATACTTTCATGACTTTTGCTCCAATTAGCTTAGCTCCCTGGCGCTCCCTCTGCATGAATTTACTCGAGCTACTAAACTAGTAACTAGGTCCCACGCGTTTACGGTGAAACCAATAAAATGTAACTTTAACTTCTATTCTATCAGCTTCTTTTCTCACACTTCCTACCTGTGAAATTCCCTTCTGTATACTTGCTTCCCTGACAGCTACAATCTCAAAGAATTTAAATGCAAAGTCAGTACCCATGTCCTATCTTTTTGACTCACATCATTTCCCTCATGTTCTTTTCCCCGTCCACTCTACTCTCATCAGTTCTCTTCACACCAGTGTGCTCATCATTCTCTTACTTATTTTTTAACTACCCCCATAACTTGCTCCTCTTTCTCATCACTCTCCTCTTATGTAACCCCCTGCGCACTAGTAGCAGTAAAACCGCCCTGCTTGGAGTGAAATGATTATAAGAAATACAACCTCATAATAAATAACAACAAATGTAAATCCATTTACATTCTTCTCTAATACGTTACGTAATCCCCCCAATTCCAAATATGCATATTCATATTGATATTCATAAACTTAGATACTAAAACCTGAGTACATCTAAACTTATTTATAAATGGAACTTTGTCTGTGTGTGTGTGTCTGTGTGTGTGTGTGTATATCCGTTACCTATAGACTCCGAAACGGCTGAACCGATTTTCTTGAAAATTTACACATTTGTACTATAAGCGTCTGCGAGTGTTCATAGCTAGGTTTTGTGTCGAGGTACCCCCGATAAATATCGACAATCGAAATAATCGGGTTATAAAATCAGTGGTCCGATTTTCATTAAATTTGATACACTCATAGACAAAGACATAAGAAATGATATTCAGAAGTTTCAAGGTTGCAGGTCTTACAATAGTGCAGAAAATCGATAATATATATATATATAACAGGCTAGAGGTTTGCGTGTGTGTCTGTTTATCTGTCTGTATGTCCTTTATACAAATCCACAATTTTTATCCGATTCTCACCAAACTTCACACAAATATTCTTTAGGCTGAGTCTGAGCTCCAAGACCATGGATTAGTTTTAAAGTTTTCATTACACCCGAGCAATGCCGAGCTATACTGCTAGTTTCAAATATATGTAAACATTGTTGCAAAAAATAAACATAAATTTGATAAAAATATTACGTCCAATTTGAAATCTTTATGCATCATCGTCTTTAAGAAAAAGTTTGTAATCGGTAACTGTTGACTTCAACTGGAGCTGATGTCTTCTCTTTAGATTAGAAATAAAAACCTAAGCAAAGTGTATTGAAGCCTTGTTTTGACCATACTGTTAAGCCCTACCTCTTGGCCTTTCTGATGGGGTCCAAAATATCCGAGTGCCCAAATGTATAGCATCAGTTGGCTTCACAGCATACTGTACTACCTTCGAAGCCATGTTTTTCGCCGGAATTTTATCCTTTAACTGCTACCATTTTAAGGATACCCACTAGGAAGCAGTGTAACCGTTAATCCCATCGAGAATTAATTTTTTTTTTTTTTTTTTTTAGAGTGTTGCTTTATGTTTTAACATAAAGCAGACTTTCAAACAACCCTTCTGTCTAAGCTTTCTCCGCGTCAGAAGATACCAGTTAGGGGAACATATTTAGTCGCTAATATTTCAGCCACGAGGCATACATAATGCCAATAGCATTTATAGAGTAACCTGACAATAAATGTTCGATAGTACACAATATAGCACATACACGCACGCATATGAATTTGTGCGTGTAGTAGATGGCCGGTTATCTACTCTTTGACAGGGTTTATTTTTCATTTTTCTGGATATCTAACCACCCACCACACCAGGCAAGCCTGATGGGGGACACTTTTAGTCGCTGATCAATCGACCATTTTTTTACGCATAACGACGTTTAAAAATATAACCTCAACAAATTTAGAAAGAAGCGCACATGCACAACTTTGTGAACGAACCTAAAGGCAGGCGTCCTTCACCTTTTTATGTAGTTCTACGGCATACTTTAAAGAATTTTACACTAATTCACAAAATGTAATAGCTAAACTCCGTCGTACATTTTGCTCAAGGTTATAATTCTCAAACATTTTCGCAAGCATCTCGTATAATTTTTTCCGCACGAAATATTTAGTTCGCCTGAAATAGAATCCAGGTTAACAAGCTTCGTCCCCGAGATTTTTATTTGATATTGTTATTCTGGGTTTCATTTTCAAAGCTAATATTTAGTCACTGCGGATTCGAAAGGGAGTAATACTCCAACTTGGTATGCAGTAAAAAGGGCACAATGTAGCAAGATTATTGTCAAAGTTTATTTTAGTTATTTTTGAGGCTTTCGTGATTTACTATACATATATATATATATATATAGCACTTTATTAATAACAACCAATTGTAAATAATGAAAAATCCGTTCTAACCTCGTTAAGAACAACGTAAAACTGTATATATTAATATATTTTATTTAATTTTTTTATCATTATTTACTCGACTACATTTTGACTAAAGTTGAAAATAATCAATTCATTTTCACCTCCCTCAAGAATAGGGCAATCCTTCATATATATTTTTTATTTAAATATATATATATATATATATATATATATATATATATATATATATATATATATAAATATTTTGCGGAGGATCATTTTGAAAGTTAGTTCATAGACAAATAGTTGAAAGGGAGACGGACAGAAAAAAAAAATAGGGAAATATGAAAATAAATACACGGGTGAAAGATTCTATCTTTTCCCCCTTGTGGTGTTCTTTCGACCAATTAGAATAGCTAAGAGTGGTCATCTGATCAGCAATTGAACTACTCCGCTAGAATAAATAACGTTTTACTGAGCGTAGTTTTTGCCTCTGGATGTGGGCAGAATCCTGATCATATTACGCTCGGGTCACCCAACGAAGAAGTATGTTGCCTAGACCCGAAACTTCTGATGAATTTGGAGTAACAACACTGATGACATATTCGGATGTAGCATTTGAAAGTGTAGGGGCCTCAGTGATGTTTGGTAAATTGACCTTGTGCCAAACATGTCCGAAGTCCCCACAATTTAAATATCAGAAGATTGAATGTTGAAATGTGAAAAGATAAAATACCTCGTGTGTACATCAAAGCAAATATTTATCAAAGCAAAAATTTATTTACAGAAAGACAAAATTCTAAGAAGGAAAATGTAAGTCAAATTTTGTTAACTGAACATTATAATGTATTTGCGAAAAGAAAATGTTCATTGAGAAAATGCATGCAGTTTTGTAATTAAAATTGTTTGTAGAGAAATGTAGGTATTTAAAATGTCCGCAGAAGTTTAGAGTTCATGGTTATGTAGTAGCAGAATGTAAAGTCATTTTTTAGTAGGTCACGACAGGTTGAGAGAGAGAGTGAGAGAGACAGACAGACAGACAAACAGACAGACAGAGAGAAAGAGGGAGAGAGAGAGAGAAGGTAAAACAAATAAATGAGTTGTACTTAACGCGTTCATTTTGTCGTTCTTGTTCTCTTTGGCGGCGTGGTGTGAAAATGAAAAAAGAGACGTTGGAAGAAGAGGTCGAATGAAACCGTAGCGTGACCCACGTCCGGGTTGGCGTGGAGTGAAAAAAAAGAAAAGAAAATTGGCAGCAAAGGCGAGCCAGCTTGAAGTTTCTTCCTTACATTGTAAAATGCTATCAGCTACCGCTTCCGTTTGACTGACTGGTTTTGACAAATTAGCGTAGTGGTTTAAATAGTGAAGCTTGTCATGATGCCGGATCCAGTAGGCCTTTTCGCATCTAGATGGGAAAATACGTCATGTATGAATTTTCTGCTTTTAATCCAATCAGAATTCAAAATATGCATTTTGCACTGACTTGTGAATTTTTCTTAGTTAAGTTTTTCCAAAGTCGTTTGAATCTACTTTTGTGGGTGTGCAATTTTACTTTGGGTTTTTCACAAATGCTTTTAGTCGTTTGAATTCGATTTTGCGGGTGTGCAATTTATTTTGTGTTTTTTTAGTTGGTTGATGGATGATATAATCATTTCACTCCAAGCAAGGCAGGACCACCACTGGTGCGTAAAAGGTTACAGTGAGAGAGAAAAAAAAGACAAGGTTCAGGAGATGTCGAAGTAAAGATAATAGATGTATGGGAATCAGGTAGATAAAAGATGGCAACTAATGTTGCAGTTAAACTTTTGGAGATTGTAGCTATTAGGGAAACAAGCAAACGGTAAGGATTTCAACAAACGGGAAGTACGAAAAAAGAAAATGTTAGTAAAGAAGAGGCAGTTACATTTAACTATTTCGACGGTTAAAACGGTAGCAGGCGTAAATACATGTGGTCAGGAAATCATGGAAAAAGTTGTCAGAGCAGTTGCCATGAAAATACTTGTAGAAAAAACAGAGAGAAGCCACATCACGTCGGTGTGAAAGTGATTGAAGGCAGGCTGTTAAGTTAGGATTGATTGTAGTACAGATCATTTGAGTTTTGTCAAGAACGTCAATATGAATAGCAGGAGCACCGGACCAGATATGGCAACAGTATTCAATGCACGGACAAATGATAGATTTATAAATGTGCGAAATGGATTCTGACGAGAAAAACATCCTGGCCCGACACAGTGACCCAATCTTCCTTGCTGTAGATGTAGTCATTCCATATCATGTCGTATGAGAGAGTGTGGCCAAGGAAGCGTAGTGTGTTTCTCCCTAGGAAATTAGTGTCATATTTTCTGTTGGTAGGCAAAAAAGTTTCTCTATGGTGGCTAAATAAGAGCAGCATCGTTTTTATGCCATTTCTTACCCGATTCAATCATAAAGTGGAGGTCCTTTTGAAGTGAAGCAGCCAGGTTTACTTTGTAAGTCTTGACAGGTTTCTTATTGTTCTACATAGATCACGATAAAGATATAGACAGACATTAACACATTTATATTCCTATACACTGATAATGAGAAGAGGTAAGCAATATTGCTTTTAGAAATTTATGTGTGCACTTAAAATTGTTCCAGAGAAGATAGCAAGTATTTATAGATAGATAGATAGATATATGAATAGAGTAAGGTAGTGGGATCTTGATGCCAATCTAGTAGCATTCGTAAATACATATGGTCGGGAAAACAGGGAAAGAAGCTCGTCAGAAAGCAGTTGCCATAAAAATACTTGTAGAAAAGATAGAGGGAAGCCACATCACGTCGGTGAGAAAGTGACTGAAGTTTGGTTGCCAGGCCAGGATCGATTACATTGCAGATCCTCTTTTGGATTTTATCGAGAACCCCAAGATGAATAACAGGAGCACCCGGCCAGATATGACAACACTATTCAATGCATGAAAGAATGGTAGATTTATAAATGTACGAAATGGATTCTGACGAGAAAAACATCCTGGCCCGACACAGTGACCCAACCTTCCTAGCAGTAGATGCAGCCATGGATTCGATCTAGTCATTTCATTTAGCGAGTAAGGCTAAGGCAGCGAAGTGTGTTGCTCACTCGGAGATAAACCTCATCCATTCTGATGGTAGGCAAGAAGGTTTCTCTATGGTGATTAAAGTCGCAATTTGATAATACTAACGGCTGTATTTTTTTTAAATTATGGGACTTATGGGTACAAGAAAAAGATCCCATATTAGGATATGCGTTATGGAGTAATGGAACAGTCAGTTAAACGCCATACGTGAAATCTGCATAGGCGATCGTTTCTCTTTCGACCCATGACTGACTAGGCAGAAGTTTTTCTAGCAGTAGGTTGCCATTTCTTTCTACGATAGACTGATTGTCAACCAAGGCTACAGAATCTAATCTGTCCTGCTATTCAACCCATAGTTGGAGAGATGGAAAGAGAAATGATAGATTAATGACTTTCCGAAGGGTATTTGTGCGTAAAGAAAGCAACGAATTTGAATTCTACTCTCCGATTTCTCATTCTGAATCGATATGTGTTACACCACAATGTACATCAAAGACGATCTACCCGTTATTTAAACGTAGTTCTGGAAGTGTGTTGTGGTGCAGTGGATATCGACTCGGAACGACAAACCGGGTTGCCGAGTTCGAATTCCAGTTGAATTCCTTGCATTCACTTACGCACATATACCCTTGGGAAAGATATTAATCCGACACTTTCCTCTAGTTATGGGTTAAATAACAGGACAGATTGGGTTCTATAGCCTTGGCTGGTAACCAGTCTACTGCAGAAAACAATGGTAACCTACTGCGAGACATGATCGCCCAAAGCGTGTATCACATATGGCACTTAATGACTGACTGAAGTCGCTAGACACATGAGGTAGAATGGCGATGGACATGGTAGACCTTTGAGGTCTTTCATTTGTATAGTAAATACGATCAGGTAGTAATCTACAGCACTAGTGTTCTTATCTCAAACTAAACTAAGCTTATATAACCTTTTTTTTTATAGTTATCCTGTGTTTCATGTTCAAAGTTCATATTTAATCACTCCGCGCCCGAAAAAGAGTAAAGGTTTCAACTTGAAATGTAGCAAAAACGGCACATTGTAGTTTTAAAAAATTCTATTAAATTGTAAATATTGCAATTTACAATAATAACAATAAAAGATCTTAGAGGTAAAAAATTTAATTGGAGCAATAAAAAATATAAGTAAAGAGGACAAAATTGTAAGCAAAAACAACTAATGTAATAGGTTATTAAAAATTCGGAGGAGGAAAAAGTGAGTGAAAAATCTTAAAAAATAAAAACAAAACAAGAATATATCCAATCAGCTATCGCTCATCGCTCATCAAAACTTGATCGGGGAAATTAAGTTTTTGCTCCCACCGATTAAAAAAAAAAATAAAAACATAAAGAAGAAAATATACTGATATTAATAATATCTTGAGATGAATAGATATTTTTATAGACAAATCACACCCAGTTTCAATAACCAATCCTGCGTGTATAGGGATGTTCGCTTAATTTAATGAAAATAGTTGCAAAAACTTTTTAATGATAGTTTGAATGCAATTCACATAAGACTAAGAACATGTTCTGTCGAAAGGCCAATGAACACATCTGATTTTTACAAAGTTTTCTGTGATTGAAGCGCTGGATGTGAAGGTCTACTCATGCAAATTTATGCAAATTGTCTATAGTACACGTCGTAGTTTATTTTGACTTATGGGACTCATGGTTCCGCAAAATGTTCTGTATAATTCAGATTATCATGGATCTTGGAGGCTTATTCGAAATTTACTAAGAAAGTTTCCACTAGTATTAAGCAATGTTATTTTCGGACGATTCACACATTATGTTCCCTTCTTGATATAAGTTAAAATTAATTTATAAAGATGGCCTACTGATCTTTAAAAGTAGTTTCGGAAGTATGAAATTGATTACATAAGTAAGACGATTCCACTTGTAAATGAAAAGAAAAGATGAGCATTTCCTGGTGAGTATTAGAAATGATCGTCTACATAATATGCATAAGTGCGCCGTCACAAACGCGGGACACTTTATCAAATACAGGCATGTGCACTTCTTTTCGAAAAAACAAGTTTTCAGTTTTGCATTTAAACTATCATCTAAAAGTCTTCTTGAACTATTTTTCATTAAATTAAGCTAATCTTAATCAAGCAGAAGGATTCGTTGTTGGGACTGGATGTGATTTGTCTTTAAAATATATACCCGTCTTAATATACCATTGATACGTGTGCATTTTATTCTTCATATCTCATTTTAGTCGGTGTGCACAATTCTACTTTCCTCGATAGAGTTCTGACGTGACGGGAGTGATAACTGATTAGCTCTTTCGGGATGATTTTTTTCCGAAGAAAGAGATTTGGTCCCGAAAAAAGCCCTGCATATCTCAGATTGGCGAAACTAATGTGAGATTTGATAAGTAGTGTTATTTCTCGAAGAATACACAGAATATGTTCTCTTCTTGACCTATGTTAAAATCATTTAATGAAGAAGACCTACCTATCTTTAAAACTAGTTCTGTAGTTTAACAGTTTAAATGTCAATCTGAAGCAGACTATATACTATAATAATAATAATAATAATAATCTCAGGCTGTTCTGTACTTGCCCCAAATGAATATAAAAATCGCCACGATAGAGTGAGGCAATATTTACAATGGATAATGTGCAAAGACTATGGAAAATCTGTAAACAAACATTGGTATGAACATCACCCAGCACTGGTTACAGAAATAGAAGATGTCACCATTCTATGGGATTACATCATCTACACAGACAGAAAAATTGAAGCAAATAGGCCGGACATTATTGTTAAAAACTAGAAAGAAAAACTTGTCTATTAATTGATATGGCTTGTCCAGCGGATTGTAACATAGCAACCAAGGAATTTGAAAAACTGTCAAAATATAAAGACCTGGAAAATGAAGTAGAAAAAATGTGGAAATTGAAAACAAGAGTCGTGCCAGTGATAGTAGGTGCACTTGGAATGATAAAAAATTGAACAAAACACCACATTGAAAGCATCCCTGGAAATCCCAGGTTAAGAGATATACAAAAAATTGTCTTATTAAGTACAGCCCACATACTGTCTATGTAACGCTAGGAATGATGGGGAAGATAGAAAAAACATGAAATGGAGCCATAACAGTAAGCCACGACCTGCCTTAGGTCTTATTTGGTAGGTAGTGCGACCATAGCAGAAATCGAAATATGATGAAAAATGACATAATAATAAACTCTGCAGTAGACCAATATTTGCACTGAAAAAATATGCAACTGTTATGAGAAGAAAATTGCAAGAAACTCATCTGAACATCACCCAGGCCCGCTTAGAGAGAGAGGAGCTATAACAATCTTATGGAAATTTACAATACATACAGACAGAACAATCAAAGCTAATCGCTTAGACACCGTGATCAGAGACCACAAAACAGAATGTGCTTTCTTATTGACATGGTAATTCGTGCAGATTGTAAGGTAACTTTGAAGAACTTAAAAAAAACACTCAAAATACAAGCATCTTGAAGTGGAAATCTAAAAAATGTGGCACATGAGAACATCAATAATTCCAGTTATAGTTGGAGCACTCGGATTGATTGGAAAAAGGTTCCGATAGACTCAATGATGGATATTGGTAGCCCATGAAATGAAAAGTGTACTCACAGGTGCAGCTCACACATTACTCAGAGCTTTCTCTATGTAAAATATGCGTGGTCTTAGTTTGATTCTTTACAAAAATAATCAGAGAATAATATGATGAAATCATTTCTAATGTTAGCTTTCTGGTTGGGATCAAGAGGGAAATGTTTATACAACAGAAATCAAAGGATATAATAGTAATAATAATAATAATAATAGGCAAACAATAAACTGAAGTGACAACCCCGCACAACAATTGAAGAGTTTATACAATTCTGAAAAAATATGGACTTGCCATAAAGAGCATGACAAAGTAGCAGAATGGATTACGCAAGAGGTGGAATGGATGAAAAATAAGCCAGAAAAAGCATGGGCAAGAATCACAGAAGAGGATGCAGCACACAAAAAATAACATAAGACCATCAAGAAATTGTCAATGATCCTACTAAAATTCCGGCATGGCAACCAAAGGAATTACATTTCTTCTACCCAAGAATGGTGACATCAATGTCCTAAAAAACTACAGACAAATTACATGCCTTCCCACTACTTAAAAACTGCTGACATTTATTCTGACGAAACATACATATTCCTTATTAGAAAAAAATGATATATTAACTCTTGAACAAAAAGAGTGAAAACGTGGCTTTTACAGATTTAAAGACAAATTATTTATTAATAGGTTGATCTTGGAATACTGTTTCAAAACAAAAAATCTCATTACTGCTTGGATAGATTACCGTAAAGCATTCGAATTATGCCAAGAGACAGAGCCAAGTAGAAGCCCATGATTTTTGCTTTTCTGAAACAAATTTACGTGAGAAGTTTTCTTTTTTTATTGTTTGATTTTTAATATTACACCTTACCAACTACTTCTGGTTTTAATATTACGTCTTACCAACCATTTCTTGTTTTAATATTACGTATTACTAACCGTTTCTGGTTTTAATATTACGTATTACTAACCGTTTCTGGTTTTAATATTACGTCTTACCAACCATTTCTGGTTTACTTAAAGTAGAAAACATATTTTGGATTACAGAAATAATTACGTTTTTGCTCGAGTGATACCATAGATCCAACATGTAAGCAACGACAAAATATTTTAAAAAATAAAAACAAAAATGAAACCTTACTTGGCGTCAGGTAGAGTCAGTTAAGGTTTCTGGGACATTGTTGTAACCGTAAAAGCTTACTGCGTAAGTAATCATTAAAACAGAGGTTGGCAATAATTGTATATCAACAAATGCAAAAGTCGCACGCAGCGTGAAGTAGATACACAGCTAGTAAACTGCTAATCAGTATAATCACCCTAACCCTCTCCTTTACTCAAATAGTGATCATGTATTAAAAAAGGACAAGAACATTCTATTCCCGTATATAGGTAGGTAAACAACAAGCACATAATGAGAAAGGAGAGCTCGGAAAATTTGATACTCACGGATAGAAGGCAAGAGTAACAGAAGAAAACAACGCATAATATACTTAGCTTGACTAAATGGATGATGGAACAGGGCTTAGGAGAAATAGCAGAAGAGAAAGTTTATTAAAAACTACAAGGGACAAGAAGTTGTAGAGAGCCATGATCTCCTACGTCTTGAGGGATCATGACACATAAAGAAAAATATTGCATTAACATTTTTTGAAGATAACAATGATTTTTTCAAACACAAAACCTACTGTTTAATCCAAAGCATGTGAGGAATGAAAGATGGATTCATATCTTCCCAAAGGGTATTTACGTGTAAGTGAATATAACGAACTCGACTGAAATTCGTTCTCTGCTCTTCAATTTCTTATTCCGAGACAATATGGATAACACCATTCGCATAATTTACTTGAGAGGGAGACAAATACTATTTGGGTAAATCAGAGTGCAATCTCAGTTATCCAAGGTCTTTCTCGTTTTATTTCCATCAGTTCATCATAAAGCAAAGTTCAGAATTTGGAGAAAAAAGCCCGCGGCCAATGCAATCAGCCAAGAATTTATAAAATCCTTGATACCCACAGGGTAAACGTATGAATTCATTATTTTTGGAAAGAAAGATTACCATTCCGGTTCATATTTTATTTTTGAGCTTCTCTCGGTCTGATTCGGTTTTCCTGCCATAAGCTGTCGCTGCGGGCAGTGCTTTCAAAAATATTTTTTGCCCAAAACGAAACCAGAAACTATGCGAGAGAAAGAATATAATAAACTGTTTTGAGGTTTCTAAAGCCTGACAACCCCACCAAAGAAAGAAAGAAATACGTTAAGCATTTATATGATCGACAAATCGGTTATACAGGTCGGCTGCCAACCGCACATCGAAGACAAAGTGTTGGTAGTTGGGTATGGGTGAAGACAAATTCAGAATCTTGCCCGAGAGATGCAGATATTGTTGAATCTATGGGAGAAAACTGCACCTATCACCAGTGAAGCAGCAGTAACTATTCCAAAGACCCCTTCGTAAAGATTGTCGCAATAAAAATCCCAAGTGAAAAATAAAATGTTTGCAATCCACAGCCCGACTGACAATGAACAGGATATTCCGAAATATGCAATAAGCAGATATGGAATCACTGACATTTTTTTGTGTGACCCGCCATTTAACGCTCTTATGAATGTTATGGTTGTAATAATAATAATAATAATAATAATAATAATAATAATAATAACAGAATTGTAAAAAATGTGTTGAAGAAGAGAAGAATAAGCAAAGAGAACGTTTAGGGAGATAATGAGGGTTGAAAATAAAGAACGGAAAAGAAGAGAGAAAAAAGGAGAACAGTTCATATCAGATAAAGTATCAGCAAATAAAATAAAATTGTTAAGTAGAAGAGGTGAGGAAAGAGAATGACAGAGTAAATTATAGCGGAAGAGGGTATTATAGAAGGGAAAGAAAAAAGGGAAAAGAATTAAAAGTGGCGAAGAAAAAAAAAGGAAAAACTAGAAGCGGAAAAAAAAAGGAAAAACTTAAGGGCAGATAAGAAATATTAAAAATGGGGAAAAAAGAGAGGAGAAGTAAAAGAGAGGAGAAGTAAAAGAGGGGAGAAGTAAAAGAGAGGAGAAGTAAAAGAGAGGAGAAGTAAAAGAGGGGAGAAGTAAAAGAGAGGAGAAGTAAAAGAGAGGAGAAGTAAAAGAGGGGAGAAGTAAAAGAGAGGAGAAGTAAAAGAGGGGAGAAGTAAAAGAGAGGAGAAGTAAAAGAGAGGAGAAGTAAAAGAGAGGAGAAGTAAAAGAGGGGAGCAGTAAAAGAGAGGAGAAGTAAAAGAGGGGAGAAGTAAAAGAGAGGAGAAGTAAAAGAGAGGAGAAGTAAAAGAAAAAGTTAAGAGCGGAAGAAAAAAAAAAAGAAAAGATTAAGAGCGAAGTAAAAAATCGAAAAATTAAAACAGAAGAAAAAAAAAATACGGAAAAATTACGAGCAGAGAAGAAAGAAAAATGAAGATTGAGAGTTGAGAAGGCGAAAGAGAAAAAAAAATTAAAAGCGTGGAAGTAAAATTAAAAGCTGAGAAAAAAAGGAAAAGTTATGAGTGGGGAAGAAAAAATATATGAAAAGAGAATGATGTATGAGAAGAAGAAAAAAATGAAATTGAAGAAGATTATTGTGAAAAAGAGAACTTGAAGAAAGAAAATCATAGTGAACGGGAGGAATTTAATAAAACTATTTCGTCTGTTCTCTCTGTTGGCAAAAGTTTAATATGAAGTTCACTTTCCTCATTTTACCGCCTAAATGGAAACTGGCATCCTGAATCGTCGAAGAATCACAGCGAAAAGCTACATTTATGAATGAGTGGCTCAGCAAACAGAATTCATGGCTCAAAACGCCTTTTCTTCTTGGCCACTGAACTTTGATAAAAAAAATATAGAGAGAGCGAGAAAAAAAATTGTTAAAAAGAGAAAATCCAGAAAAAAATATATGAGGAAACGGGCTGTGGAGTTCAAAATGAACGACAGCGATCTTGCCTTACAATTCTTTCTCCTACCCACACTTCCAATATCCTCTCCAGTCGTAAAAATTATGGCTAGGATTTCACTGTTCCATAGAATTCGATTTGAGATTAAATTATGTTTGGCTTAAGCTGACCAGATTTCGTATAATATTTCTGATTCTCTCGTTCATTTCTACTGCACTGCGGTAGGGTAGAAACGATATTAGTGTTTCGGTACGTGACATGTGCGAGATTTTTTCGTGGCTACTGCAGAGGCAGCGCGTCACAAAACGGTAGTCTGGAAAATTAAACCAAGGTACTCACCGACCACAGTGTAAAAATAAACAAACCTATTATAAAAATAAAATAAAATAAACTAATCCATATCTTTTAGTAGAAAAGTAGAAAAAGGGTTTTTATCTCAAAACATTATATTTTTGACGCCTTCGTACTGCAGAGAGATGATTACCAAGTTGATATATCGCAAGCTATGACTAGTAAGCTTAATTCTCACTGTTAGAAACTCTATCAGAATTCATTAATTGCAGTTTCAGTCTTAACAACAGCAAATATGCAGATAGCACTGTGTTGATGGCAGATAAAAAATCCAAGAACTAGATGACAAAGGAGTAATGAAGACCGAGAACAAAAAACAAAAAAAACAAAAAAAAAGAAGCTAACTATGAATTGTAAGAAAAGAAAGAAAATGTAGGCTTATTAGCAAGGGAGAAAATCCAGCTTACGAGTTATGAATTTTTCTTTATGTGCCGTGTCCCTTCAGGACGTAGACAATTATTGATTTCCACTTTCCCCTGCCTCTTGTCGCTTTTAATATTTTTCTCTTGGTATTTGTGGTGCAGTAGATATCAACTCGGAACGAGAAATTTGGGAGCCGAGTTCGAATTTTAGTTGAATTCGTTGCATTCACTTACGCACAAATACCCTTGGGAAAGGTATTAATCCGTAATTCCCTCTAGTTATGGGTTAAATAACAGGACAGATTGGATTCTATAGCCTTGGATGGCAACCAATCTACCGTAGAAAGCAATGGCAACCTACTGCGGGATAATCTTCTGCCCAGTCAGTCATGGCTCTTTCGAGACATGATCGCCCAAAGCGTGTATCACGTATGGCACTCGACTGATCTCTACCAAACCCCGCTCTGCCATACTTTTGCTCAGGCTGCTTTAGAAATGTAACTATCTGGGCAGTGTTTGAACAGATGACCTTAATTTTGACGCCGAAATCCAAAAGTGCTTTGGAAAAGTAAAATATGCCTTCCAAAAGCTAGACGGAGTATTAAGAAAACAGAAAAAACGTCATTATACACAAAGAAAAGAGTACTGAAAAACTATAGCAATGAGATTTGAGGCAACTGTGCTTTACGAAAGAATGCTGACAATACCATGGACGGAGTATGTGAGCTTTTAATTATTGGTTGGTCGAATTTGTTTAGCGGCATATCAACTTTTATGGGTTATTTGATGCCGGAAGCTAAATATTTTGAGCACTATTTTATGGCCTCAACTATGCATAAGTATATAAAACGTACTGTCGATCATTTTGCGATAAAATGAAATGTTAGTGACTCTAATATGAATATGTGTTGTCCGTAATTTTTACATAAAAAATGTATTTCTGGTATTTTAAATATAAAAATGTGTTTTTATACTTCCATAGTGTTTTGATTTTGTTTGGGATTTTAATTTTTGTCGATACCTAACAGGTGCTAAGATCCCGGGTTAGGGTGGACCTGGAAACGACAGAAAGGTGGTTCCTCAAAACCTCCAATCTCCCAATCAGTGACCTTGCTAGCCGATGTAGTTCATGAAAAAGTTTTAAAGAAAATTAAAACAAAAAGTACACTTAAACATAAAATTAGAAAAAAGACTGTTAAAATCTCTGATACCCATGAAAAATGAGAAAATAGGAATTTATTTTTGTAATCATTTCACCTCAAGCAAGGCAGAATTTGCCACTGATGCGCAGGGGGTTACTGAAGAGGTGAGATGAGAAAAAGGAACAAGTTACAGCGGTGTCAGGGAATGAGCAAGAAAATGATGAGAATACAGTTGTGAAGAGGGCTGCATGAGAGTGGAGTGTAAAGGAAGAAGAACATGATATAAGGGTTGTCAGGGAAAGGATGTGAGTCAAGAAGATAAGTGATGGCAATTGACTTTGCATTTAAATTCTTGGAGAGTGTAGTTTCCAGGGAACCAAGTATACGGAAGGGAATTCCACAGGAGGGAAGTGCGAACAAAGAAGCTGTAGAGTAGAAATTGCGGTTACATTTGATTGGTTTCACTGTAAAAGGGTGGGACTTAGTTGCTAGTCTAGTAGCTCAAGTAAATTCTTGCAGAAGGAGCACCAGGGAGCTAAGATCGTCAAAGCAGAAGACGGGAAAGTATTTGTAGAAGAGACAGAGGGAAGTCACATTACGTCGGCGAGGAAGTGACTAGAGTTGAGCTACCAGGTCGGAATCAATTACATGGCATTAAGACTTGGAGAAATTAACACTAGCAGGACACACTGAAAGCGAAAAGAGCAGGGGGGTAAGACTGCCATTAAACTAAAGTTTTAAAATAATGTTTTTTTTTGTAAATGATGACAGACCAGGGTGTGACAGGGAAAATAAAAAGACTAATATTACACTGTATTTATAAAGAATTGAACACTGTGAAGAGTCATGATCACTCACGCCCTGAAGGGATACGGCACATGAAAAATGATTCTAATCCTAATACTAATTTTTTTTCTTGTAAAAGCAAACTCTCTTAATCATTAAATCAAAAGAAACTTAATTTCCGTGACTACTATACAATCTTCTAGGCGCCATGTCCATTCAAGACATTGGCGATCATCTCTCCACAACTTCCTGTCGTTTTCAGCTTTTAATGACTTTGTCTTTTTGTTATCTATCCTAAACCTTGTTCCGACATCCATTTACTCAAACACCATAGGTGGGTTATGAGCTGTTTTCCATTGTCCCACTTGCATTTAATATATCCTGTGAGTATCAAATTTTCCACGTCTTCATTCCTAATAATATCATCTAGAAATTTCAACTGTCTCTTTCTGATATTTAGTATAAGTATTTTTGTTTCAATTTCCTCTGAAACTTCATCGTTGCTCACATGTTCAGCCTATAGTATTCTCAGCATTCTTCTGTAGAACACACTTTATGATCAGAAAAGAAAAATCTTTACAAACATAGGAAAAAATAGATAAAAAGCTTAAACATGGTCCCCTGTCAGTCATCTTTAATGAAACTTGTATAAAAAAAGTGATTAGAGTGATTATATAAATACGGGTATCCACAAAAAATGACGTTTAAAGTAATAAAAATATAGTATTTGTTTATATTTTTGAGATGAGGTAGTATTTACAGTAGTTACATTATTCGGACTATTGTCCTAATCTTTGTTGCCATTTGTACGACGTTTCGGCCGATGTACGCTCCGGCTTTCTTCAAGTGCTGGGAATTTCGAACCGAACTCTTTATTACAATCACTGGGGTAAGGACACATGGCCCAGTGGATATAGACGTTGGTTAGTTCCTGTGACTTAACCCAAAGAGTTGTGAGTTCAATTCCAGGCTATAGCAATGGTGAACAAGTAACCTGCAGGGTTAGAGGGAGATAACACATGAACTTCCAATCGTGGCATTACTACTACGCAAGGAATGAGAATGATATACCCCATTGATTGTAATAAAGGGTTCGGTTCAAAATTCTTAGCACCTGAAGAAGGCCAGGGCGTAAAACGGCCGAAACATTGTACAAAGGACAAAAAAGATGAGGACAATAGTCCGAAATATGTAAATACTGTAAAAATATAGTAGATTAAAAATAAATCTGAATCTATTAAATCTTTACTTTTTAGGTACGAAACTGAGCAGGAATGAGTTCCAGAAAAATTTGAACGAGTGAATGTACTTTAAAGACAAGATAGAACCCTGCTTCATTTTTGATAGATCGATAGATATTAACCGAAAATGTAGTATCTACGTCAAGAGAAGTTACCAGAGTCACATCCCCATTCACCGACGGTAATCAACAAAGTTGAAGGTAAAATAAACACGTAATCTTATGTATGAGAAATCTATTTTCGTGTTTTCATTTGTAATGTATAAAGATAATATTATTCTATTCAAGGATGCTAGTCAAATATTACATGTCATAAGGTATGCATCGGTTTATGGAAGCAAAATGATAGAAAAAAGATCAAGTAGTAGACCAGCCCGTAGCTTCATTGATAAATTCATAGACGACATTGGAATCAGAAAGGAATAACTGGGTAGAGCTATGGAATAAAGGAATAGAAAGACGGTGTTATTTGAGAACAGTCAGATCAATGACAATTTGCTACATAGAATTTGTAACGTATCATGGGAAAGATTTCAGAAGTAAATCTTGAAAACAAACCCAGAGCTGGAGTCTCTAAAACAGTCCCATCTTCGATCATTTTCGCCTGGCAACTCCTTTGACGACACCGATGCCAAGCTGTATTGGCGTTTGCCTTTCCATTGGATGACATCGGTAACATGTAGAGGGAAGACGTGCAGCATAGACAACCGCCTATCTGCCATAAAACCCTGCTCAGGCCTGTGCCCTGGAGAGGACACTCTAGTGTCGCCTCACTGCGACGGCAAAACAAGGGAAGCAACACGTTACTGATGCGAAGATTCCAAAAGTATTTCTATTTAAAATATTAACCGACCAGAGGGGACCAGGGTGACCTGATCTTCGTTTCAAGGAAGTGACATGAGGCGATGAACATGGACATTGAGAGGTGGGAAGAGGCAACCAACGCTGGAGTCGCGATTTATACCAAGGGCTGGAGCAAAAAGGGAAGAAAAGATGGCTTGCCACCAGGGCGAAGCATGACCGAAGAAAAGAAAACAGCACGGTGACATCGTTGGAGACCAACTTCATAAGCATTCATTGCAACCGAAACCGTCACAAACTCAAATTCAAACGAGCCACTTGATCATTGTGACATTTACCAGTAGAAGTGTTAAAATTCTTGAAATTTGAAATAAATTTTCCTGATTACCATGCAACAGAGAAAAAAGTTATTTCAATATATTCTGTTTAGGTTGAATAGTTGTAAGCTGTCTTAAATCAAATTACGAGTTTGTTTGTTTGGGAATCTTTTAATAAATCCATTTTTCATCACCAGTGTCTAAAAATATGACTAATAAGAAGTATTTAAATACAAACCGATATTACTTTTAATAAGTGCATACGAAATTCATTTCCAATCTTGCTTTCATGTAAGTTCTATAAACAATAATACATTTCTACTGAAGGAATGCATATGCAAAAAAAAAAAAAAAAAAGAAAAAGAAAAAGAAAAAAAGAAAGAAAAAAACTGAGTAAAATTCAATGACTTTAAGATTTATAATTTCCAAAACGTAAACCTGTACAAATATGGCGCTGGGAACATCTACATTAATCCCATACAAATTTAATTAATAAAAAAACAAATTTAATTAATAAAAAAAGCTTAAATAATTTTAAATGAAAACTTGCATTTGTTAGTATGTACTGCACTACCATTTTCTGTTTGTGTAATTAAGCCAAGAATAGAACAATTGTCATTCCCCAAAAATTAAAAAGCAACACGGAAAAACAGATATTAATCACAACAACGTGAAGGACATAATGAAAACACGGCACGAAGTAACAACAAAGGGACGTTAATCAACGTTCTTTAAGGTTAACAATTTTATTTTGGCTCATGGCAAATTCTATTTCGAACAGTATCAACCATTGTCCTTACCCGAAATTGTCTTGCATGATTCCTACTATCCATGATTGAGGCGAAAATTTCGAAGGCTGATTTTTAAGGCAACGTCTTCTTACTAATCTTCTTACTAATCTTCTTACTAATCTTACTAATCTTATTAATCTTACTAATCTTCTTACTAATCTTTTTTTATTAATCTTACTAATCTTTTTTACTAATCTTACTAACCTTACTAAACTTACTAATCTTCTTACTAATCTTCTTACTAATCTTACTAATCTTATTAATCTTCTTAGTAATCTTTTTTTATTAATCTTACTAATCTTTTTTTACTAATTTTACTAACCTTAATAAACTTACTAATCTTCTTACTAATCATGAAACTCCAATCCTCCTACTACTCCGATTTGTATTATCTGTGTTTGGTAATTAGTCTTCACTGCTTCCTGACAGTAACTTAGAAAGCTGAACATAATATTCCCTATTAAGCTAGCCTTTTACCTGAATAAGTTAAAATTAGTAAATATCTCCTCTTACCTCCAGAGAATAACGGCAAAAGTCAGCACTTTGTTTTTCATGTATTGCTTAAAATGAACTATATTTGCAGAGTTGGAACACTCAATATTGTTGAAATAAAACTGGCAGTCACAATAAAGTTTTGATTCCTATGTCCGCACGCATATATATAATCTGTCAAATATAACAAAACGCTTAAATATCGATTCTTGTATGTTTTTTTGCATTTCGTCTCGAAGAACTTTCGTCTCAACTATCACTTCCTACAACAAGCAGCCTAGTGGGGAGATTGCTTTGGGATCTTTTATCTCGCAGTCCCCCCCAAAAAATCATTATCTTGCTTGTAATTGTTCTATATTTACATGATAAGCATACAGTCACTGCCTACCGTTTTAAGATTTTTTCTGGGGGTGTATGGTAGCCCATACATGATAAATGTGGGTTCATAATAAAACGAGTAAACTGTATTTATAAATAAAAAAAATTGCTGACTTTTGAAAATCCAGAGAGTGCAATTCATTTCTTCTAAATATTTATAAAAATTTAAATTATTTCAAAAAAATAAAATAAGAGAAGCGAGAAGAAACAAAGATAAGTGAAAAATAGAAATAAAAAAGAAAGAGAGAAAAAAAGGGAAAAAAAGAGGAAACAACAAAGATAAGTGAAAAATAGAAATAAAAAAGAAAAAGAGAAAAAAGGGAAAAAAAGAGGAAACAACAAAGATAAGTGAAAAATAGAAATAAAAAAGAAAGAGAGAAAAAAAGGGAAAAAAAGAGGAAAAAAACAAAGATAAGTGAAAAATAGAAATAAAAAAGAAAGAGAGAAAAAAGGGAAAAAAGAGGAAACAACAAAGATAAGTGAAAAATAGAAATAAAAAAGAAAGAGAGAAAAAAAGGGAAAAAATGAGGAAACAACAAAAATAAGTGAAAAATAGAAATAAAAAAAGAAAGAGAGAAAAAAAGGGAAAAAAAGAGGAAACAACAAAGATAAGTGAAAAATAGAAATAAAAAAGAAAGAGAGAAAAAAAGGGAAAAAAAGAGGAAACAACAAAGATAAGTGAAAAATAGAAATAAAAAAGAAAGAGAGAAAAAAAGGGAAAATAAGAGGAAACAACAAAGATAAGTGAAAAATAGAAATAAAAAAGAAAGAGAGAAAAAAAGGGAAAAAAAGGAAACAACAAAGATAAGTGAAAAATAGAAATAAAAAAGAAAGAGAGAAAAAAAGGGAAAAAAAGAGGAAACAACAAAGATAAGTGAAAAATAGAAATAAAAAAGAAAGAGAGAAAAAAAGGGAAAAAAAGAGGAAACAACAAAGATAAGTGAAAAATAGAAATAAAAAAGAAAGAGAGAAAAAAAGGGAAAAAAAGGAAAGGAAACAACAAAGATAAGTGAAAAATAGAAATAAAAAAGAAAGAGAGAAAAAAAGGGAAAAAAAAGGAAACAACAAAGATAAGTGAAAAATAGAAATAAAAAAGAAAGAGAGAAAAAAAGGGAAAAAAAAGGAAACAACAAAGATAAGTGAAAAATAGAAATAAAAAAGAAAGAGAGAAAAAAAGGGAAAAAAGTGGAAACAACAAAGATAAGTGAAAAATAGAAATAAAAAAGAAAGAGAGAAAAAAAGGGAAAAAAAAGGAAACAACAAAGATAAGTGAAAAATAGAAATAAAAAAGAAATAGAGAAAAAAGGGAAAAAAAGAGGAAACAACAAAGATAAGTGAAAAATAGAAATAAAAAAGAAAGAGAGAAAAAAGGGAAAAAAAGAGGAAACAACAAAGATAAGTGAAAAATAGAAATAAAAAAGAAAAAGAGAAAAAAGGGAAAAAAAGAGGAAACAACAAAGATAAGTGAAAAATAGAAATAAAAAAGAAAGAGAGAAAAAAGGGAAAAAAAGAGGAAACAACAAAGATAAGTGAAAAATAGAAATAAAAAAGAAAGAGAGAAAAAAAGGGAAAAAAAGAGGAAACAACAAAGATAAGTGAAAAATAGAAATAAAAAAGAAAGAGAGAAAAAAAGGGAAAAAAGAGGAAACAACAAAGATAAGTGAAAAATAGAAATAAAAAAGAAAGAGAGAAAAAAAGGGAAAAAAAGAGGAAACAACAAAGATAAGTGAAAAATAGAAATAAAAAAGAAAGAGAGAAAAAAAGGGAAAAAAGAGGAAACAAGGAGAAGTGGAAATAAAAAATAGAAGAGTAAAAAGAGAAGGAAAAGGAGAAGAGAGTGAAAATAAAGGAAAGATAGAAAAAGGAAAAAAAAAGATAAAGAGAAATCGAAGAGTTTGGTTTTGTTTATTCGATTTTACGGCCTATCAACACATCAATAAGTTATTTTATATCGACAGCATTTTTAGGATAAGTTTCGTATGAATAGAATATGTATTCTTTCTAAGAAATCAGTTTGTAGATCAGGTTTCGGTGACGTAGTTTTGTACAGACGGTTTTTGCCGCGAGTCAAATGTATTGCTGGTAATTTTATTTTTCAAATATGTATTTTCGGTATTTTTACTATAAAAATCCCTTTTTATACTTTCATAGTGTTTTGACCCGCAACAGCAACTAAGATGTGACTCTATGTCAATCAAAATCTCCTAAGCAGAGGCCTTAGTACCAGTTGTAGTTTATCGTCACACCCAGGACACGAGGAGAAGGGAGACGAAACAAATAGAAATGACAATAAAAGAAAGTAGAAGAAACAAAAATGAAAGGTAGGTTTTCCTCTGTCCTTCTTATCAAATTGAGTGTCAAATTTTTGAAGTCTTCTTTCTTCATTAAAATTATATCTATCACTTTTTGATAATTATAAGTGCCTTGTTTGTTCCCATTTTCTCTAAAAAGTCGGCGTTGCTCACATGTTCAGTCCATGGTATTTTCAGCATCCTTTAGTAGAGCCATATTTCTGTTCCTTCAGATCTCTTCTTCATTTGTTAAAAGATTTCCCAGTAATCACTGACATAAAGAAAGAACTGATATTACTTAACAGTTCAGTAATGTTTTCTTTGTTTCTTACGAAAAGTTTCCGTTTCTTACTACTTTGTTTAGCTTTTAAAAGGCACCGTTTTCTATCCTAATGCACCTTCGGATTTCCATGTTGCACTTTCCGTCTTCTGTTAAAACGTTTTCCAGATATTCTAACTGTTGCACTTGTTTGATTTTGGTATCTTCAATTTAGTATTTGCTGTTGAGCTGTTCTTTTTCATGACAATCGTGCATTCTGTTTTCTTGCACTTGATGTTAGTATTTTCTACTCGCTTTCCATTCACCCGTATATTGAATACTGCTGCCACATCTGGTCGGGTGCCCCTGCTATTCACCTCGGGGTTCTTGACAAAATCCAACGAAGAATCTGTAATACCGACTTGGCAACTCGGTTGCTCTCTCACCGTCGTGACTTGGCTTCCCTGTGCCTCTTCTATAAATAATTTCACAGCTTCTGTTCCGATGAACTTAAATCACTGGTGTCCCCTAGGTATGTATTTACACGAGCTACTAGATTAGCAACTAGGTCCCACCCTTTTACAGTGAAACCAATAAAATGTAACCGCAATTTCTACTTTGACAGCTTCTTTTCACGCACTTCCCTTCTATATACTTGCTTCCCCGACAGCTACAATCTCCTGGAATTTAAATGTAAGGTCAATAAACATCTCCTATCACATTAACTCGTATCCATTCTCTCAAACTCTTTTCCCATCTACTACATCCCCATCCTCGGTATCCTCATCCGTCTATTACCCTCCTCCTGATATTTCCTATAACTAAACCCTCTTTCTCATCACTTTCTCCTATGTAACCCCCTGCGCAACAGTGGCAGTAGAATGCCTTGCTTGGGGTGAGACGATTAAAGAAAAAAAAAGAGAAGTTTTTATAGTTTCCTGCTATCAACAGTATGTCATCTACATTTCTTATGCTTTTCAAGATTTTGCAAGCAAACAATAAATATTAGTCTCCGAATCACCTCATTTTATAAATAAATCTGGTGAGACGATATATCCTTGTCATACAACACTTTCTACATTTATACAGTTACTGAATTCATTTTCTATCCGTATGCAGACTTTTAGCTCCCAGTATAGATTATGTATTGTTTAAATATCCTTCGCAAATGTAACAATGTTACCAAGCATTTCAAACAGTTTTTTGTAACGAGTTTTTATCTTTCAGAGGAATCTCTAATTTTAACAGCTTTATGGATTATTAAGCTTTCATTTTATGATTGTCTATATTTCTGAGATGAGGTATTGTAACTATTTACATTGTTCGGACTGTTGTCTTAATTTTTATTTCCATATTCACAACGTTTCGGCCGTTGTAGCCTCTAGCTTCTTCAAGTGATACTGGTAGGAATTTTCGAAACAAAACATTTATTTAGCACAAAGATGTAGATTGTTCTAATTTTACGTGCAAAATTAATTTTAGATTTCAATGCATTCCCAGCGCACCTGCTCTTCTTTAACCACCACAGAAAAACTTTCTTGTCTACCATCAGAATGGATGACGCTAATCTCCGAGAGAGCAATACATTTCGCCTTCTTGGCCTTACTCTCTTAAATAATATCAAGTGGAATGACTACATAGAATCCATAGCTGCATCTACTGCTAGGAAGATTGAGTCACTGTGTTTGGCTATGAAATTTTTCTCGTCAGAATCAATTTTGCACATTTCTGAATCTACCATTCGTCCGTGCATTGAATACTGCAGCTATATCTGGTCGGGTGCTCCTGCTATTCATTTTGACGTTCTTGATAAAACCCAGAGAAGGATCTGCAATATAATCGGTCTTGCCTTGGTAACTCGCCTTCAGTCGCATTTGCACCCACGTGACCTTTCTTTCCTCTGTCTTTTCTACAAGTATTTTCATGGCAACTGCTCTAACGAGGTTTTTTCCTGATTTCTTGACCACATGTATTTACGCGTGTGATTGGTACCACCCTTTTGACCGTCGAAATAGTTAAATGTAACCCCCTCTTCTTTACGAACAATTTCTTTTCTCGCGCTTTCTGTTTGTGGAACTCTCTTCCATTTACTTGCTTCCCTGATAGATACAATCTCCAAAAGTTTAAATGCAATGTCAACTACCATCTTATGTCTCCTTGATTTCCATCCATCTCTTATATTTTTTCTGACATTTTTGGACCTAGTTTTTCTCTGACTGTAAAGCCCCGTTACACCGGTGGCGATAGTGTTTCACTTAAGGTGAAATGACTATTAAAAAAACATACCTTTTGGACAGCTCTGTTTTAGTTAATATACCTTGCTAACTGAACTCTGCAAGTTTTTGTTCCGACTGCTGAAGCCAGGTATTGAACTCGCAACTCTGGATTGGCTCAGGGGATAAAAGCAATGGTTGAGTGACCCAAAAGTTTATTTTTGTAGTTATAAGAACGTTTTGGCCAAGTCCTTTTACAACTTGCTCACGCAATATCTGCAAAATGCTCTTAATGAACTCTACATTTTGTGTGAAGGTAAACAAGGTACAATCTAATTATTGTCGGATCCAATTATTGAATTCTATTGATAGATATTTCATATTAAAACAATAGTCCAAAATATATGGAAAAATTGAAGCATACGCTGTTATCTCCCTTGCATTGTATCTGAAATGATTTTTATTCAGTTTCGTGACAATGGCGTTGGCAGAGATCGACTCGATTTTCGTTATCTTGTTGGTTTTTCAACCTTTTTTTTATTATTACTTTCTTATTATTTTTCTTGTCTTTTTTTTTTCGTTTTTCGTTCTCGTTTTTTTATTTACTTTCTCTTCTTTGTATTGTTTAGACTTTTCTTCGTCCTTTCTCCTCCTTCTCCGTCTATTTCTTCCTTTTCATCGCAGTAGACGTAATGTTTAAATCGGGATACATTGTCTGCACCTTTTTGTTCTTCTTTTTGCTACTCTCTAAACTTCATCAATCATCTTTAGTGTTGACGATAATTACAATTTTTCAACGATGTAATTACCATTTTTTATTCTGTTTTTTTTTTCCTTCCTCACCTCTTTCCTTATTTTCCTTGACCTTCCTGCCACACTTTCCAATTTAATCCCAACATCATGTTCATCCTTCTGATTTGCTTATTTGATCGTCTTTAAAATATTTCCTAACTTCTCCGTATTCCTTTTACTACTACTACTACTACTACTACTACTACTACTATATCACAAAGATTATTATTACTACTATTAATAATTATATTGCATTCGTATTTTAACTATTTCAATGATCATAATAATTTGAATATGAATTATGTTAACTTTAGCCATAAGTTTAATTATTAAACTTATTTCAACTTAATTTCCCATTTCTTTATCATTGTATTAATCGATTTGTTTGAATTTGATACTATAATAGTTCATTTTTCATCATATTTCGATTTCTGCTATGGTCGCACTACAAACCAAGTCTGCGGGAAGACCTAAGGCAGGTCGTGTCGTGTTGTTATGGCTCCATTTCATGTTTTTTCTATCTCTCCTATCATCCCTAGCGTTACATAGACAAAGTTCTCCTTAGTGTGTAGGCTGTACTTAATAAGACAATTCTTTGTATATCTCTTAAGCTGGTGTTTCCAGGGCTTCTTTCAATGTGTTGTTTTGTTCCATTTTTTTATCATTCCAAGTGCACCTACTATCACTGGCACAACTCTTGTTTTCAATTTCCACATTTTTTTCTATTTCAATTTCCAGGTCTTTATATTTTGACAATTTTTCAAATTCCTTGGTTGCTATGTTACAATCCGCTGGACAAGCCTATTTGCTTCAATTTTTCTTTCTGTGTAAATGGTCTAATCCCATAGAATGGTGACATCTTCTATTTCTGTAACCGGTGCTGGGTGATGTTCATACCAGTGTTTGTTTTCAGATTTTCCGTAGTGTTTGCACATTGTCCAATGTAACTATTGCCCAACTCTATTGTGGCGATTTTTATATTCATTTGGGGCAAGTACAGAACAGCCTGAGATTAGATGGTCTATTGTTTCTTGGTGTTTATCACAAACCTGCATTTTGTATTCATATTATTATGTATAATATTTGCCTCAAAGTTTCTAGTGAAAAGTCTTTGGTCTTGCGCTGCAAGAATAAATCCTTCAGTCTCAGACTTTAATCCAGATGCACGTAACCATCGATGAGTATTAACTTTATCAACATTAGATTTATTGGCACGTTCTGGATATTGGCCATGCAGAGGTTTGTCTTGCCAGCGTTGTTTCATCTGTTCAAGGATTATTATTATTATGTCATTTTTCATCATATTTCGATTTCTGCTTTGGTCTCACTACCAACCAAGTCTGCGGGGAGACCTAAGGCAGGTAGTGGCGTGTTGTTATGACTCCATTTCATGTTTTTCTATCTTCCCTATCATCCTCAGCATTACATAGATAACGTTTTCCTTAGTGTGTGGGCTGTACTTAATAATACAATTTTTTGTATATCTCTTAAGCTGGGGTTTCCAGGGATTCTTTCAATGTGTTGTTTTGTTCCATTTTTTATCATTCCAAGTGCACCTACTATCACTGGCACAACTCTTGTTTTCAATTTCCACATTTTTTCTATTTCAATTTCCAGGTCTTTATATTTTGACAGTTTTTCAAATTCCTTGATTGCTATGTTACAATCCGCTGGACAAGCCATATCAATTAATAGACAAGTTTTCTCCTTCTGGTTTTTAACAATAATGTCTGGCCTGTTTGCTTCAATTTTTCTGTCTGTGTAGATGGTGTAATCCCATAGAATGGTTACATCTTCTATTTCTGTAACCGGTGCTGGATGATGTTCATACCAGTGTTTGTTTACAGCTTTTCCATAATGTTTGCACATTGCCCAATGTAAATATTGCCCAACTCTATCGTGGCGATTTTTATATTCGTTTGGGGCAAGCACAGAACAGCCTGAGATTAGGTGGTCTATTGTTTCTTGGTGTTTATCACAAAACCTGCATTTTGGATCCATATTATTATGCATAATATTTGCCTGAAAGTTTCTCGTGAAAAGACTTTGGTCTTGTGCTGCAAGTATAAATCCTTCAGTTTCAGACTTTAATCCAGATGCACGTAACCATCGATGAGTATTAACTTTGTCAACATTGGATTTATTGGCACGTACTGGATATTGGCCATGCAGAGGTTTGTCTTGCCAGCGCTGTTTCATCTTTTCAAGAGCTTTATCTTTGGCTTTCATTTTCATATTTTTTGCCGCAATAGTTGGTTCTTGGCTACTGTTTTGCTTTTCTACAGAATCTACTAACTGTAATTCTTGTTATTATTATTATTATTATTATTATTATTATTATTATTATTATTATTATTATGTCATTTTTCATCATATTTCGATTTCTGCTTTGGTCTCACTACCAACCAAGTCTGCGGAGAGACCAAAGGCAGGTAGTGGCGTGTTGTTATGGCTCCATTTCATGTTTTTCTATCTTCCTATCATCCCTACCATTACATAGATAAAGTTTTCCTTAGTGTGTGGGCTGTACTTAATAAGACAATTTTTTGTATATCTCTTAAGCTGGGGTTTCCAGGGCTTCTTTCAATGTGTTGTTTTGTTCCATTTTTTATCATTCCAAGTGCACCTACTATCACTGGCACAACTCTTGTTTTTAATTTCCACATTTTTTCTATTTCAATTTCCAGGTCTCTATATTTTGACAGTTTTTTTTTCTATTTCAATTTCCATATTTTGACAGTTTTTCAAATTCCTTGATTGCTTTTTTTTTTCAAATTCCTTGATTACTTTATTATTATTATTATTATTATTATTATTATTATTATTATTATTATTATCAACATAATAACATTTTACTGGACTTATTTTTACTCAATTTCTATGAATTTTATGTTTTTTTTATTGCGCATACTTAGTTTAGTATAATTTAGTTAAGTAGCATAAATTTTTTTCTTTCATTTTACATTATACTATTTCAGATTTCTTTTTCATTATTTTCTATTCTTTATATTATGATAATCATTACGATCGTTAATATTACAGTTGACATGCCTTTCAATTTCACTCCCAGTATCATATATGTCATTGCTTTCTCCATCCACTTTGTTTTGAAAAGCATCTTTTTTTAAGTGAAGTAGAGGTGGGGGTGGCGAAGGACCCAAATTCTTCAAGATTTTATTCTTTCAATTTTTTTTCCATTTCTTTCCCACCCCACTCCTTTCTTATCAAGCTGACTTAAAGACTGTCCATTGTTTGACAATTCCCGTGTTACCCTTTTCTGCATTCTGCGTCTCTTCATATTCTTCCCCACTCGACCGCTTCCCTTTTCGATGCATAATCCATTATGCAAGTTTTTCCTAGTCCTCCGACGCCATCTACTTTTGGGTACATTATTTTTTTTTTAATACTCTTCCGTCAATGTTGTTTTCTTTTATTTTTTCATTTAAAAATATTCACATATTCCCATCATATCAATTCCGGGTTTCTGGCATAAAACCCTTAACTTATTTCTAAAGCATATCTTAGCAAATATATATTTCCCAAAGAAATGTATCTTCTAATGTCTTTCTTTACTTATCTATTATATAATATCCCTTTTCATCGCTGTATGAGACAAATTCAGTCAACGTATCCGTCACTTTCAGTTTAATTAATTTGAAGAGGTAATTATAACCATCTTTTAAAAAATAAAACTTGTTTTTTATAAAGTTTACCCTGTACAAGGCACGGGACCTATTGTCTTCCACATTGTGGGAAGATAATGGTTAACACTAGAATTGAACAGCTCAAGAGTGTAGTAATCTGGAAAGCATCCTCTTTGGAGTCAGTTTCACAAAGCAGTGGTTTGTAGGAAGAAGCTACTCGATTGAAATTTATATCTCACCAGTGCAATGAAAAGGGAATAAGGGCAGTTCGCTACAATATGCGTAGCATTACTGTTCCTTGCCGTGAAGATCCTTATTCTTTTATGTGCCATATTCTTTCAGGACGTAGGCGATCATGGCTTTCCACATCTTGCTGTCCCTGGTGCCTCTTAGCACGCTTTCTCCTGTTACACCATGCAACCCTCGTTCTGTCATTCACCTGATCAAGTCCTTCAAATATGTTATCCACTGCTTTCCTATGTCTCTTTTCCCCCTCTATCTGGTCTGTTAGTAACACGTTCTCCAAGCCCTCCTTCCTCATTGCATGTCCCAGAAACTTTAGTTGTCTCTTCCTGATGCTCAGTATTCATTTTCTTTTCGTCTCCATCATTTCCAAAACCTCGTCATTGCTCACATGCTCAGTCCATGATATCCGCAGCATCCTTCTGTAGAACCACATTTCATCTACTTCAAGTTTTTTCTTCATCTTCCAAGATATTGTCCAACACTCACTGCCATATTGAAGAACCGACATCACATTGCAATCCAGTATTCTTCTCTTTGTTTCTAGTGAAATTGTCCATGAAGATTAGAACTGGTGAAACTAAAGAATATAGTTCGTGAGAGCACTTTCCATGAAAGTAGCAATAGACTAGAGGCTTAATACGTCACGTCTGTGAGAGAGGAGTTGTAGGGTTGAATTATTATGTCACTCACAAGGACGGGGAGACGCTTTTGGATATTATCGAGACTGGGAAGTGAGAATATAACAATAGTAATCCATTTTCGGCCTCATCTAATTTTTGTGAAGCCAGAGGATAGCACGAAGAGTCAGGTACTTACTGGAGCGGTTCAGGCAACCGAGTGAAGTACATCCTCCAAAATTAAAGATTTCGGGTCTTTGAAAATTCATTTCACCGGATATATAATGCATTATTATACCAAAGATGTACTATTTTTTAAACTATTTTTATTGATTATTTCTCTTTGAATGGCATATTGACTCCATCGGTTATTTAATACAGGAAAGTAGTGCACTATGCGTAGATTTTCACTCTTTTTGACAATGAAGACCAACCAAGCTACTTCCAGATAATCAGTTGGGTTTGTTGTGCAATTGATATCGACTCGGAATAAGAAATTAGAAAGCCGAGAACGAATTCAAGTCGGGCCATTGCATTCGCTGCAGCGCGAATTCCCTTGCTTAGACGTCTGATTGCTTCTAGCCAGTATTGAAACCCGACAGAATTAACATAAGTCGTTGGTTCTACCTCTGAGCTATGGGCGCTTGCTATATATATATATATATATATATATATATATATATATATATATAGTCATCCGCAGACAGATCTGTTTCGCTGTATCACAGCTCATCAGTACGGTTAGACTCCGATTGCTTTTAACCCAGGATTGAAACCCGACCGAATTGGCGTCAGTCGGCGATTCTATCTCTGGGCTATGGGCGCTCGGTAGAAGAAAGCAGACTTTTTAGTGTATACATTATCATTATACAGGCCTAGTAGCCAGAGCGCTCTAATTCATTACGGAATGAGCGATGCGTACATACCAGAGTAGCTACTGTTTTTCAAAGTCTACCATTCTTCCAGAGTGCTCAATCAGGGTGTGAGAGCGTAAATAGGCGATTATATCCTTTCACGTCTCCTTATCTCTGGTGGCTCTTAGCACGCTTTCTCCTGTTACACCAGGTAATCCCCATTCTGTCATCCACCTGCTCAAGCCAGTCAAGTACGTTACACGCTGTTTTCCCATGTCTCTCCTTTCCTCTATTCGTCCTGATTAGATTCTCCACGCCCTCCTGTATCAGGTTCTCCAAGCTCTCTCGTATCAGGTTCTCCAAGCCCTCCTTCCTCATTGCATGTCCCAGGAATTTTAGTTGTCTCTTCCTGATGCTCAGTATTAATTTTCTTTTCGTTTCCATCCTTTCTAAAAACCTCATCATTGCTCACATGCTCGGTTCATGATATCCGCAGCATCCTTCTGTAGAACCACATTTCAGTTGTTTCAAGTTTTTTTCATCTTTGATGATACTGTCCAACATTCACTGCCGTATTGAAGAACTGACATCACATAGCAATCCAGTACTTTCTTCTTTGTTTCTAGCGAAATCTTCCTGTCTCTTAATACTCTACTCAGCGTCCTTTACCATGCTAATTCGCCTTCGGATTTCAGTGTCGCACTTTCCGTCTTAAATGACCAATAATAGATTTTATCTGTAGTTGAAAGTATGCAATTACGTTCAAAATATATTTAATTCAAGCCATAAAATTGCATACAAAATAGTTATATTTCGGCATTATATAACCTGAGGTGAAATGCCACTAAACAAAATCAAACTATATTTAATAAAGCAAGAAAGGAAAATCACTGTAATCTTTTAGTCGTTAATAATAGTTATGTTTTTATCTAACTTTTGCTATATTTCAATGCTTTTCTTTATTAATTCAATCTTCATAAGTGCGACGTTACTGTATGTGCAATAAGACGACATTGGTTTTTGAAATTCAGTCGGTACGGCTATCACTCTCAGTTGACAAGGGTTTTCCTCGTCAGAATAACAAATACAATATTTTTCTGTCTGGAGATACTGTCAAGGCGATAACCTTTTCACCGCATCATAAATTTATGTCAGTGAGGTTTGTTAATAGTAACGATCCTTTGACAATTGTCAGCGAAACCATTAATTTGTACATATCTATCTGCATTACATCAAACCAATTAGATAATTACCGCCCTTATTATAAGGCCATTTTCTGAACGCCTTAAAGAACGAAGGGTTACGGCCATATCACGTTAAAACACCGGTTGTCGTGCGATCACCGAAGTTAAGCAATGTTAAGCCAGGTCAGTAGCTATATCGTTAACTGCCCGGGAATACTATATGCTGTAAGCTTAGATGTGCTGATGGTGTCATGATACCGTTTCGGAGTGAGAAATCGGAGAGCCGAGTTCGAATTCCAGTGGGGTGCGTTATATTCACTTACACGTAAATATTCTTGGAAAAGCTAAGAATCCAACGTTTGTCCTTCCGATAATGGGTTAAATAGTAGGTTTTATATCAGAAAATCATTATTATCTGAAAAAAGAATCGAACAGAATATATAATCTAGGTTAAAATAACTTTAACAAGATTGATAAACTTTAAAAAGAAAAAAATCAATTAATCAAGCCTTTTACAGCCACTTTTGACAAAGGATATTAACTGACAGACAAACGCTCATCTTGTACATGCATTAGTCGGAAATTTAGTTGTTCATTTCTTCGTATATCAATTAGATAAAAAAAGAATTTCTACGCCTTATGAATACTTTTTGGGTTACTCAAAGCCGAAACATATTTCAGATTTTAGAAGGTTGTTTACAGTACCCGGTCTTCCTCATCTAAGTATTGGCAATGTCTGACGCTGCTAAACTTGTTCGAACGGGAACCATTGTTTTCAACAATATAAATAAAGAAAATTACTTCGAAAGTTTTATATTCAATTTATATATATTGAATATAAAACTATATATATATATTTATATATACACCAGTCAATGAAATGTCGTACATAATACACGGTTGGCCCAACATGTCTTGAAAGAAACATGACTGACTGGCCAGAAGATTTTCCACAGTAGGTTGCCATTACTTTCTGCGGTAGACTGGTTTTAACTAAAGCTATAGAACCCAATCTGTCTTGCCATTTAACCCATAGCCAAAGGTAGGAAGAAGTGACGGATACCTAAATGTATCTGAGCGTAAGTGAATGCAACGAATATAACTGAAATTTATAATATCATAGTTAAAATCTATTGCTGTCATATTCAGTTGGCGTTGAATTTGCTTTGAGGTTATCATGGCTTTTATAAATTAAATTGTAATTATCGTTGACGAAGCAAAGCAGTTTCAATTTTGAACAATTACGACAATTTGATTCATCAGAGTTTTTAAATTTTCATTTTCAGGTCATGGAAGTTACTACAGAAAACAGGAATTTGCTGTGTCATATTTGATTTACGGATGATGACAGTGGATAGTCACGACTGTTCAGCAATAACGGGAGTGGAATTGTGCAAAGCTTTCTATAACTCGAAAAAAGATCCAAAAGTAAAAATTCTCGGTTGACTAAGAAGCCCTTTCAAAAAAGACAAAGAATAATTTGTGGTTTGGGTAGAGTTTATGAAGTGGGCCGATAAATTTTCTACATCCGGTCGAATTTTCTATAGAAAGTCAAGGTTTAAAATTGATTTTACCACCACCAGCTCTTACATCAATCTTGCAGATTTTTTAATGACAGTTTCTCGCCTTTGGACGATTACAATAAATTAAAAATTGGATAAGCGAATTCCAAATAAATAACTAGAAAATCAAAACCTGCATTGTTTCAAAGTCAGTTTTTTCTAGCAAGTGACCATTTTTTTTTCTAGCAAGTTTTTTCTAGCAAGTTTTTTCTAGCAAGTTTTTTCTAGCAAGTTTTTTCTAGCAAGTGACCATTTTTTTTCTAGCAAGTTTTTTCTAGCAAGTTTTTTCTAGCAAGTTTTTTCTAGCAAGTTTTTCAAGTTTTTTCTAGCAAGTTTTTTCTAGCAAGTGACCATTTTTTTTTCTAGCAAGTGACCATTTTTAAACAGTGTCAGTGCCTGATATTTTTTTAATGAATACCTTATGCAAATGCGCATTTTGAATCAAATGTATTTTTAACTTGTAAATTTATAATGTTGTACATTTCGCTATTAACATCTAATATTTCATTTGGTCCAAACATGGCAATATTGTAAGTGTATCTTAGACGTGGCACAAGGCCGAAATATACGGCACCAAGTGACAATAGAACTCACTATTCCCTCTTAAATGATCTAGCAATTCAAACTTGATAACCATCAAACCACGTCATTTCAACTGCTCCAAATATGTATGCTCTTATAATTCTTAAAAAATTGAAGACAGATTTTGTTGCTCGTGCTAAGCGATTTTCTAAGCGCAGCTTAAATGTAGCATAAGGCTAAAACTGTGGGAGATTCAGTAAGGATCGAAATCACTATTAATGATTCTAACGAGACAAGCTTGCTAACTATTACGCCACGTAGAATCAGCCCTCGTGCTAGGAAAGGTATAATATTCATTTGTTAAAATTTCCCACGACGGGACAAAGCGCAAGAGAAAATGGATTCATGCCTTTCCGTTCGACGATTCAGTCAGTCATTTAAGTGCCATACGTGATACACTCTTGGGCGATCATGTCTCGACAGAGACATGACTGACTGGGCAGAACATTATGTCGCAGTAGGTTGCCATTGCTTTCTGCGATAGACTAGTTGTCGACCAAGGCTATAGAACCCAATCTGTCCTGTTATTTAACCCATAACTAGAAGGAATAGGTGGATTAATACCTTTACCAAGGGTATTTGCACGTAAGTGAATGCAATGAATTCAGCTGGAATTCGAACTCGGCTCCTCGATTTCTCGTTCCGAGCCGATATCCAATGCCCCACAACGCACATCTAAAACTCGTAATATAATAATAATAATAATAATAATAATAATAATAATAATAATAATAATAATAATAATAATAATAATAATAATAATAATAATAATAATAAAACATTGCCCTTTTCTCTTTTTATATCGCGGTTCTATGTAAAAAAAAAACGAATAAAGAATAGACTGCGTTAGGTGAAGTTTTTATAACACCGCAAACTGCTACAAAACCAAAATATGAGCTTGAAAGCTTGGCTCATGTTTTTATATAGCTCCGTTAGATTGATACTTTCAGCTGGATCTCATGCATGAGATCAAAATCATTCAGAAATATTTAAACTGTCATCTACATAACACTGTTTCATGGATCAGTGGTTAAAAATTGCTTCGAATGAAGTCTGTAGGGCTTAGAGAGGCTCATGTTTCGTCGGACCTCGTGAATTAGCGCTTTAGAATTCAAAAGAACCTTACTAAATAACTGAAACTAAATCACTTGAGGACGTCCAACAACAAAAGCAACAACTAACTGGATAGCTCATGTAAGTCGATAATGAAGATGTTGATGTTCTACACTACTTTAAATAAGAGGTGAAGAAATATGTACCCATCAATACTGAAAAGAGTGATAACAGTAGACTTGAGAAACTTGTCTTCTGGAAAAATTGTTTTAATAGAAAGATTGTATAAATTTCGACTTACAGTAGCACTGGCTGCTTGGTTAATAAAAACTGATTGTTTTCTTATAAGAAAACAGCTAGTATTAATTGGATATCGGCTCGGAACGAAAAAAATCGAAGAGCCGAGTTCGAATTCCAGTTGAATTCGTTGCATTTACATCCGCTCAAATACTCTTGGGATACGTAGGAATCCGTTTGTTTTATCACCAGCTGTGGGTTAAATAGCAGCTATGGTTTATAGCCTTGTTTGGCAACCAGTCTACCGCACGAAGTAACGGTAATCTACTGTGGGAAAATCTTCTGCCCAGTCTGTCATGTCTCTTTCGAGATATGATCGACTAAGCGTGTATCACGTATCATTCAGTGACTCAGCGAATCAAGAAATTCCGCTCATTACTACTTAACCCAAGAGCCTCGTCATGGACTTATGGGATGTAAATTATTTTTAATAATATATTCCTTAGTAAATATTTTTAACCAGCGTTTCTCTACTAATTAGATAATGTGAAAACTTTTCGATTGAACTTACAACTAACAACTCTACTCAAGCTATAAACCCATCGAACTGTTCACGTTTATTGCTTGATATCCGATTTTGTTGATCAAAACTGATCCTTGCTTCAGTCTGTTATAGTTCAAATTTTTATTATCAATATATAAAATTCTGTGACTTCAGTTAGTCTGCCCGTCCGTCACATCCTTTGATATATGCATTGAAATCAAATTTTGGGGAGAAGTGCTAATAAGGGACGGTTTGTTTTACTTGAACGAAACGTAGAGTTTGTAAATCTGAACCAAAATGTTAGCGATAACTTCAACAATATTAAATACTGCGAGGATTTCAACACACGTCAGCGTGTTGCAAAAAAAATCTAATATAAAATTTGAACCGTCGTAGATGTGTTATTTTTGAAAACTATAGCCAGGGAGAAGATTCCCCAAACCCCGATGGAAGAAACAAACACGTGTCCGTGAACATTAGAGGACATTGGATTTGTTTTTTAATTGATAAAAGATGGGCTACTCCAATCTCCTTGGCACGTTATACATGAATAAATGTATTTGAGATTAGATGTGTAGCATGAACTGGTTAGTTTCCCAGTTGCGCAGTGACCCTATAACCACGCTTAGTCAAAGAACTGAAGATAAGTGAGGATAAGATTAAAATTAGAATAATAGACGCATTCTGTCTAGTTTTATATCTCAAAATTCGCTTATTCTTATTTTCTTCCTCTCTTCGTTTTTCGTTTTCTTTCAGAAATTCTTCTATCGTCATTTTACAGCCATTTTTAACATTTACTTTTTCTCACCTTTTTCTTAAACATACTTTTATTTGTTTCTTTTTTTGTTTTCCAATTTTATTTAATTTTCCCGCTTTTTTCTTTCTCTTTATTTCTTCGAACCTATTTTATTTTATATTTTAGATATTTTCAATATTGTTACCGTCTCTCCAGTATGACTCCCTTCTCCCTTGGGCGTTTCTCTTTATTTCCGACCGACATAACGCCATCCACCACCCCGATTATTTTCGATGATCAATAGTCGTGATTCTGTTGTTATTTTCACCCTCCTGATCGCTACTTTTTCTCTCGAACGACAATTTGACATTGGAACTCAAAGATAAGCAGAAGACAATCTTCCCATCTTTCCTCGGACAAATCCTTTTCCCCCTTCTCCACTCGTTCTTTTATTATTCTCTATCGTCTAATCCAGATGATCCCGTTTCTACTCCTATTGATATTCCCACGCTATCGTTCACACACCCAAACTAATACGCAAAGATAAAATGACACACTGAAACTAGAACAAAAGACAAACATATTCACATTGGTCATTCTTTGTGATGACATTGGTTTCAAATAGTTTGACCCACAAGAGGATTCAGGTTATTTTTATTTATCGAGAAATCTTTCTCTTGAAAACGATAGACTCATTCTTTCTTTCTTTCTTTCTTTCTTTCACTCACTCACTCAATCACTCATTTAGTTTGTCTTTCAATTTCGTTCCTTCAATGGTCATTCATCAATTGTCTTCTGACCTAAGAAACATTGTTCGTTTTTATTAAAACGTGTTTTCCTATTTTTATTTTTATTTCATTCCTGATTCGTTTTTCTTCCATTATTTATTCGAGTTCTTTTTCTTCGTTTTAACCAAAATTTCTCTTTCTCTATTACTCACTGTTCTTTTTCTTATTTTTTTAAAATGCACATATTTTTTACTTTATTTTTTTTTAATCAGAATGACCTATTTTTGATTTTGTTCTATTTTTTTTTTTCATTATTTAAAACTTTTGTTCTTTCTTATCTTTTTCCATTTTGCTTTCATTTTTTCCCGAATTCTCGGTCGTCAATTCATTCTAATTTCATTCTTTCTTTGTTGTATCTTTCGTAAGTTTTCTTTAACACTTGATTTTTGTTGCCCGTTCTTTTGTATATTTTGGTTTATTTCCAAACCCAATTTATTTTCTTTCTTTGTTTTTCATAACAGCTTTCTTTTTTTTCTTTTCTCATTCTACCCCTTTTCCTGTGTTTTATTTTTTTTTATCTTTCTTTTTTAATTACGTGGTTTCTTTTTCTATGTCATTCTCTTCTTCCGGCTTTTTCCTCCGTCTTCGTTTGTAAATGAAAGAAACACGATGAACTCAAAACAATGTACACAGCGACGAAATCGTCTCAATATGAACAAAAAGAGAGGAATAACGCAAAATGTCTTGATGCGTGACAATTACGAGATCTTTCTTATTTTCATACTATCGAAAAGCGACAACCGATTCAGTACGGACACCAAAGTCGTACAATTCAACTGAATTAGGAGTTTTTATTTATTTATTTTGTATAAGCACTTTATCACACACAGACACACTTGTCCGTCAAAACGTATTGTCTATTCTAATTTAAATTTAAAAGAAAGTAGTTTATTATGATATTACTTATTATTAAAAGGATGTATTTGATGCGTGAGATGGTGTAGCAATATTGTTAGCGGATGTATTGAACTTCCTATAAGAAAGAAAATATAAGAATGAACAGAAAAACAACTGTGTACAATTAAGAACAATAAGTTTTATTGCCTGAGCAAATGAAAGAGGAAATATACAAAAGGGAGAAGGAAGGTGCATGTGTATATATGTATTCTTTTCTGATCTATGTGGGTGCAAAGTTCGTATATATGATTGTGAGTGACTTACATTTGAGAAGAGTTCTTTAACTGATGGTATGAGAGAATAATTAGATATACAGCGAGTGATGAGTCATTTTTAAATGTTTAATTTTGCGTATGCGTGTTATTTGTTTTTCATTTTGTCGAGTGTACAGTATAGTACAGTATATGCGTTGTAGTGCAATGGATATCGGCTTGGAACGGAAAATCGAGGAGCCGAATTCGAATTTCAGTAGAATTCGTTGCATTCATTTACGCTCAAATACCCTTGGGGAAGGTATTAATCCGTCTCTTCCCTCCAGTTATGGGTTAAATAACAGGACGGATTGAGTTCTATAGCCTTGGCTGGCAACCAGTCTACCACAGAAAATGTTGGCAACCTACTGCAGGATAATGACTGCAGTCAGTCATGTCTCTTTCGATACATAATAGCCCAAGTGTGTATCACGTCCGGCACTTGACTGACAGTATAGTAATGTCAGTTGGAAACGACATGCCGCAGCGGTGGGGATTCATGCCGGAAGATCAAATACGAACATTTCAGAGTCCCTGAGTGTCAATCTGAGAACAATGCAAAGGATTCGAAAAGCGTTATATAATGTCTAATAGTGATTACGAAGATGTTTCAAGTGACCACTAGTGATGGCGAAGTTATACCTCCATTGATTTTAGCACATTTTGATTTTTCCATTGGTTTTTACCTCCATTGATTTTAACATGGAGGCCTACATAAAGTGCACTGAGGAGGTAGTGCTTCCCTGGATCAAGAGGGTGGCTACTGGAAAACGCTATGTATGGCAATATGACTCTGTATTGTGCTACACAAGCAGCAGAACCCAGTCATGGCTGTCACACAATAACTGCTATCACATCTGCTTATATCTGGCCATTTTTACATTTTTCTCGCACTTCTCGCCTGTGGAGTTCCTGTCCATATATATGCTTCCCTGACAGCTACAATCTCCAAGAATTTAAATGCAATGTCAATTGCTATCTCTTATCTCGTTGACTCACATCCTTACCCTGACAACCCTTGTAGCTCTCTTCAAACCATTGTTCTCATCGTTCTCATACCCATTCTCAGACACTCCCTGTAACTTGTTTCTCTTTCTCATCACTCTCCTTTTATGTAGCCCACTGCGCACCAGTAACAGTACTGCTTAGACTGGGGTGAAATGATTAGTAACAAAAAAATCTAACTCCCCAGACTAAAAATCCCTGGATTAATATATGTCGGGTGCAGATAAGTAGGAGACCAACAAAACTCCTTCTAACACCAAAGATGAAATAAAGGTAAGGATTATGGCAGTTTTCACCAACTTAAACAAGGAGATCATTCTGAAGAATTGCAGGAGATTCCGACGTAGACTGGAGGCCGAGATTGAAGCCAATAACAATTTTATTGAATAAATTTACTGTTTAGTATTTTTAGGTTTTTGTAATTTTGGTAAATATACACATACATGTGTATAGTCAAGTAAAGTGAGAACGTTTAGCAGAGGCAATAAGTTCCCTCTAAAGGAAACGGCAGAGTTTGCACTTGGGTTTGTCTCTTCTTCTGAACTGAAGACGTCTGCCATAATGAAGCCAAACGTATTGTTGGATACATTTTACAAATAAAAATGAAATGTAATCCAATACACGTTAGTATACCCAAATAATTTCTCAGTGTATATGAATTTTCTTACATAATTATAACAATGAGAAGAAGAAGAAGAAGAAGAAGAAGAAGAAGAATTTTACCTATGTAAAATGCGTGCGATCTTATTTTTTCTTCTTTTACAAAATTTATCAGTGGAAAATGTCATGAAGCTACTTTTGACCTTGGGTCTGTAATTGGGGCCCGAAAGAAAACCTGTATACAACATAAACAAAACGAAATAATAATAATAATAATAATAATAATAATAATAATAATAATAATAATAATAATAAACCAGAACAAACATGGGCTGGAATTACAGAAGCGGATGTTAAATTTGCACTAAAAAAAGCACACAATTGGAAATTCCCAGGTATAGATAAAATTCCTAACTTTTGGCTATATTATTTAAATACAGCACATAAAAAAACTAGCCAAAGAACTTCAAGAAATGATTGACGGTCCCACTAAAATTCCTGCATGGATGACCAAAGGAATTACATTTCTTCTATCCAAGAATAGTGATACAAACAACCCGAAAAACTACAGACCAATTACATGTATTCCGACAACATATAAACTATTAATATCTATTTTAACAAGACAGACATATTTATTCTTAGAAAGAAATGACATGATACCGCTTGAACAAAAAGGGTGCAAACGTGGCTGTTATGGATGTAAAGACCAATTGCTTATTAACAAAATGATCCTGGAAAACTGCTACAGTACAAAGAAAAATCTTAGTACTGCCTGGATAGATTATCGTAAGACATTCGATAGTGTGCCACATTCCTGGATTTTAAAGACTTTAAATATATACAAGATATCACCCGTCATCATAAATTTCATCAAACAGTGCATGTCTATATGGAAAACAACCCTTTACCTCAATCATATAAATGGAACCTATAAGTCTGATGAAATAAACATCAAAAGAGGTATATTTCAAGGTGATTCTTTGTCTCCATTACTATTCTGCATATCATTAATAGCACTAACCAGTCAACTTAATAAGATAGAATGTGGTTATAAAATAGGCCAAAATAAAATAAGCCATCTATTTTACATGGATGACTTAAAGTTATATGCTAAGAATGATAATGAGCTGGAAGGTCTTATGCAAACTGTAAAATGCTTCAGCGAAGACATTGGAATGAAATTCAATTTGAATAAATGTGCTAAAGCTACAGTTTTACGTGGATCAATACAAGAAACATCCTCAATTAGCTTAAACCCTGCTGTAACAATAAAACAATTGAAACCAGAAGAAGCTTATAAATACCTAGGTGTAAATGAGAGTAAAAACATTCACCATAAAAAAATGAAAGAAATAATGCGTAAAGAGTACTATAGAAGGCTACGAATGATATTAAAAACTGAATTGAATTCTCAGAACAGAGTTATGGCCATTAATAGCCTTGCAATCCCAGTTGTTCAATATAGCTTCAACATCTTAAACTGGACTCTAAACGACATCAGGCGAATGGATTCTAAAACAAGAAAGCTTCTTTCTAAGCATAAGATGCATCATCCAAAGGCTGATGTAGACCGTCTATACATACCCCGTAAAGAAGGTGGAAGAGGTCTTATTCAGCTGGAATTGTCATACAAGACAACAACTATTGGCTTACTAACATACATAGAAACAACAAAGGATTTGATGATACAATTAGTAAGGCAACATGAAGAAAGAAAGAAAAAATATTCAATAATAAAAGAAGGCAGTAAATACAAACAAGATTTACAGTTAGTAGATTCTGTAGAAAAGCAAAACAGAAGCCAAGAACCAACTATTGCGGCAAAAAATATGAAAATGAAAGCCAAAGATAAAGCTCTTGAACAGATGAAACAGCGCTGGCAAGACGAACCTCTGCATGTCCAATATCCAGAACGTGCCAATAAATCCAATGTTGACAGAGTTAATACTCATCGATGGTTACGTGCATCTGGATTAAAGTCTGAAACTGAAGGCTTTATTCTTGCAGCACAAGACCAAAGTCTTTTCACTAGAAACTTTCAGGCAAATATTATGCATAATAATATGGATCCAAAATGCAGGTTTGTGATAAACACCAAGAAACAATAGACCACCTAATCTCAGGCTGTCCTGTGCTTGCCCCAAATGAATATAAAAATCGCCACAATAGAGTTGGGCAATATTTACATTGGACAATGTGCAAACATTATAGAAAATCTGTAAACAAACACTGGTATGAACATCACCCAGCACCGGTTACAGAAATAGAAGATGTAACCATTATATGGGATTACACCATCTACACAGACAGAAAAATTGAAGCAAACAGGCCAGACATTATTGTTAAAAACCAGAAGGAGAAAACTTGTCTATTAATTTATAATCGCTTGTCCAGCGGATTGTAACATAGCAATCAAGGAATTTGAAAAACTGTCAAAATATAAAGACCTGGAAATTGAAATAGAAAAAATATGGAAATTGAAAACATGAGTTGTGCCAGTGATAGTAGGTGCACTTGGAATGATAAAAAATGGAACAAAACAACACATTGAAAGAAGCCATGGAAACCCCAGCTTAAGAGATATACAAAAAATTGTCTTATTAAGTACAGCCCACACACTAAGGAAAACTTTATCTATGTAATGCTAGGGATGATAGGGAAGATAGAAAAACATGAAATGGAGCCATAACAACACGCCATAACCTGCCTTACGTCTTCCCGCAGACTTGGTTGGTTGTGAGATCAAAGCAGAAATCGAAATATGATGAAAAATGACATAATGATAATAATAATAATTGTTATCACAAGTACAGCTCACACTTTATAAAGGATTTTATTACAATATAATATGTGTGACCTTAGGTTGAAGAATGTTCAGTGAAAACGTCATAATGTTTATTTATGACCTTAAGCCTCTCATCTGGAAACTGGAAGGAAAAGTGTATACAACTGAAATCAAAGAAAGAAAGAAAAAAATAATAATAAATTTATTTCAAAATATAAGAAATTTATTTCACGTTTAGCACAACAAATTAATATATCTAAACTTATTTATAAATGGAAGTTTGTCTGTGTGTGTGACAGTGTGTGTGTGTGTGTGTGTATATATATATCCGTTACCTATAGACTCCGAAACGGCTGAACCGATTTTCTTGAAAATTTACACAGTTGTCCTATAAGCGTCTGCGAGTGTTCTTAGCTAGGTTTTGCGTCGAGGTACCCCCGATAAATACCGAAAATAGATAATCGAAAAAATCGAGATATAGAAGAAGTGGTCCGATTTTAATCAAATTTGATACACTCATAGACAAAGACATAAGAAACGATATTCAGAAATTTCAAGGTTGCAGTTCTATCCTTGGATGACTTATTTGACTCCGATATTGGAAATCGATACCCCGATATCCTACCGAGTCTGATCTAAATCAGTTTTTCAGCCCTTTTAGCGGTCAGTCAGGAGAGGCGTTTTGCTGACACACATCTCAAATTCAACGGCAACTTCAAATCGACCCGGAGATAAGGTCAGGTCGCACCTTGTAATATATCGTATAAAATTAGGCTTATCCGTATTTATTAAGTTTAACGCATTGTTTATTTTGGTTGTATCACAGAGCACTAAATGGAAACAGCGAATTTACACAGACTGCAATGAATAATTGAAACTTGACAGAAGACATTCGCTTTTTACAATCTGTTTCGCTGGTGTGCAAGATGTCGAAAACAGTCTCTTTTTACAATAAAACATTAGTGTCTTCTATTAAGACGGATCGAAGTTAGCAGTAAATAAAACAGTGTTATTGGTTATTGGTGAAATTTTATTGATTTCCCCAATGGATAATGTTATTTGAATCATGGCAGTTATGGCATGAATTGAATTGGATGTCGAAGATTTGTGGTTCCAACAGGGTGATGCCACATGCCACACACCCAATGGTTTTATTGAATGAGAAGTTCCCAGGTCGAATCATCTCTCGAAGCAGTGATGTCAGTTGGTCAGCAAGATCGTGCGACTTCACGCCCCTAGATTTCTTCCTTTGGGTCATCTCAAAAGTAAAGTTTAGAAGCCAACAACACTAACAGCTGAAAGATGAGATAATAAGATATATTGGTAAGATTGAGGAGCAATTATGCAGAGACGTCATCAAAAGTTTTGACCATCAAGTGGAGGTGTGCTGCTGAAGTCTTGGCAGACATTTGGGCAATATTATTGTTCACACATAATTACTATGGCTCAAATAACAAGATCCAATATTGAAATCAATAAAATTTAACTAATAACACTGTTTTATTTACTGCTAATGTTGATCCGTCTTAATGGAACACCCTATCTATGACAATCTTAAGCCAGATATACAGCAAATTCCCAGTATATCTGTGAATGTTTATTTAAAGGTTGCACCTGATATAAGCGCAATAAGGAAATAGCGAATAGAGCTAATAGCAACGTTGGAGAGAAAAGGTAAGCAAATTATTGGCGGGCTATGCAATGGTAGGTCATCTGCTGTTGTGAATACGGTTTTCGCTCATTGCACCTTACAGATGGATCCCAACCGAAAAATCCCTTGAAGTCCTTCGGAAGAGCTGTGGCAATTCTTGTAGTTCATTGTATTCGGCTACAATGGACTATTCCATTACTATGTAAAGTAATGGTGGCATCTACGTGAGGAGAGTGTGCCGAGCCGTACTCTCTACGACACTGTCGGCTCTCTGTCTTCGGGTAGAGGGCGCTCTCTGCTTCCGAGCAGAGAGCTATAACCCAGTCGTGGTTCCACCGAAGGGTAGAGGCACGACTGGGCAAAAATAGACAGACATTTTTTGGCCGGGCCATATAGCCCGGAAATCCCAGTTATAACTGACCATGTGTCACATGTTGCCCTTACTGGGAGGGACAACTAAATATAGAGTGTGCCGAGCAGCCGATCGACAAGTCAGTCGTAGACTTCCGGTGACGACCCGGAAGTACCCATTGCTCATACTACGTCTTACGACGGTTGAGACGATTAACCTCTATTCTTGTATTGGATACTAATAACCTTTGTAAATACTATTTTCATGGAATACAACAATTAACCTATTCCTGTTGTTGAGTTATTTATTCTTACTCACGACATAACACTTACTGAAAGATCTGTGTAAAGTATGTTCTTAGAATGCCGACAAATTCCATAAAGTAGCAGAGTGTGGTTGCTATCGAAGAGCTTCTGGAGTTACACGGATGACAGCGTTTCTTCATTGATAAAGTGAAAAAGGCAGCCTATACAAAGCTAAGAAAGCAGTCATGATTCTTCTAAGTGATGTGCATACATGTCCTATTTCAAAGATAATAAATATACGACGATTGAGAAGGAGGCTGACTATGCTGAGGACTAGATATTTGAATTCTGAAACTTTATCGTACATTTAGGTATGCTTTTGTGTGTTTCTAGTATTATATCTGCTGTAATTGAGTAAATATTACATGTCAGTAACACGTATATACAAAAAAATCAGTCCTGTATAGTCATGATACTGAGATATGTGGCAAGAATTACATCTATGATTTGTTCAGTTTTAAGTAAGAATAAAGATTTTCTAACTTTGATAAAGAACAAATTGTAATGACTTGTATACTAGGTCTTAGAAATTAGAAATTGTACAGCACGTGACATGCTCAATTTCACTTGTGGTTAGTACATGTGGGCAGTAGTTAGAAAAGGAATATAAAAAAAAATTAACGATATCAGTAAAAAGTCAAGATTGACCAGGGTGGGAAGTCGACAGAAGTTTTTTCGCCAAGTACAAGCCAAAAAATGTGCATCGTGGTGCAGTAGATACCGGCTAGAAATGAGAAATCGGGAAGCCGAGTTCGAATTCTAGTCGAATTCCTTGCATTCACTTACGCGCAAATACCCATGGGAAAGGTATTAATCAGTATCTTCCTTCAAGTTATGGGTTAAATAACAGGACAGATTGGATTCTGTAGCCTTGACTGGCAACCAGTCTACCACAGAAAGCAATGGCAACCTTCTGCGGGATAATCTTCTACCCAGTCAGTCATGTCTCTTTCGAGACATGATCACCCAAGTGTGTATCACGTATGGCACTTAATTGACTGACAAGCCAAAAGAAGAGCTACTATGTCACAATCACGATCAGTCAGTTGAAAGTCAAGATTGACCATTGATGGGAGTAGACAGAATTTTTCGAACCAAGTACAAGTCAAAGAAGGGCGACTGTGCTACAATAACAATAAGCCAGTGTAAATTTAAGATTGGCCAGTGCGGGAAGTGAACAGAAGTTTTCTCGCCAAGTACAAACCAAAAGAAGGGCTATTGCTTCACTAATTGCAGACAGTTGTAATAAAGGCAAAGTTGAAGCTCATGATATACTGTTCAGTGATTGTATTTGCTTACGGTGCTGCATGGAAACAAATCGTTCAGAGTATGCATGGTAACTAGATTCCTCCTCTTCGGCGATCGTTGAAACTAGATGTAGAAAAAAAATGACGAAACCAAAACGTGACTCAACTGTCGAAAATAAACATATAAAAATCACAGTCGACGAAAAAGAGCTTCAACAGAGAGACGGTAATAGCTTCTACTAAACTTTGTAAATGGAGAAAGCGAAGATTTTCTAATAGGGCCCAGTCCTTGTGGTTCTCATTGGGGTAAACTGGCGAGCAGACAAAACGGTTCTTCTCTGTCAGCTTCATGAGTATCCACTAAAATACCGAATGAATAATGAAAATATCGAATTGAAAATAAAAATCTATTAATTCCTTAGAAATTGTTTTGCTTAAGTTTAGGATGCGATAATATAGCAGATGAGGGCTTTCTAGGGGAATGTGCATTCCTCAAAAGTATAAATAAAAACTGGCTGCGCTATAATACTCTGCACAGGTGAACTGTTTAAATTGCACTTGATCAGACAAAGAGGTACGAAAAATATATCTACATTGGAATGAACTCTTTCTCCTTCATAACTACTAACCTGCGAGACTTCCTAAGGGAGGCAGTCGAGACGCAGTGTAACTCGACAGTTCGAACGGATATTTCTATCTGCTGACTAACAACACTTTTATTTTGTATATATGTTCTGCTATTCCAATACACTGGTTAAACCTACCTTCTTCTTTCCGTGTCATTCTTTCTAGCCCTAACAGGCCAGAGCACATTAGGTTTTTCCGGGTGTGCAGTCTGGTTAACGTAGTACACATGTCTAGAAACGGGTCATCTACTCAAAAACGGGTATCCCCTAAAAATGATGTTTTTTTAATCAGTTAAGGGAAAATCTTATCTTAATATATAAAAGGCAAGATGTGTGTGTGTGTGTGTGTGTGTGTGTGTGTGTGTGTGTGTGTGTGTGTGTGTCCTTTATGCAAATCCACAATTTCTATCCGATTCTCACCAAACATCACACAAATATTCTTTAGGCTTCCGGTCAGATCATGGGTTACTTATTTTTTCCGATTTCCTCCCGATATCGGAAATCGATATCCGATCAGGTCTGATCAAGATCAGGATTTCAGCCCTTTTATCGTGGTTCTTGCTGCAGAATTTCTTCTAACTTGGCAAAATTGTGGCTTTTAGTCTCAAATATTAGTAGATTTTCTCAAACGACTCATTTTTCCCGATATCGGAAATCGATACCCCCGATAATCTATCAAATCTGATCAAAAACCGATATTCAGCCATCAATATGGCGCTCCAATTTTACTCCCGATGGGTACGAAGAATTTTCATGGACTTACTTAGGTTAGTTTATCCTTGAATGACTTATTCGACTCCGATATTGAAAATCGATACCCCGATATCCTATCGGGTCTGATCAAAATCGAGTTTTCAGCCCTTTTATTTTGGTTTTTGCGTCGGGTTTTGCTCTAAGTAGATATAATAGTAGTTCTTAGTCTTAACAACCTACCATTTTCGTGTCAACGTCCAAAGAGTCTGAGCTACAGGACCATGGATTAGTTTTAAAGTTGTCATTACACTCGAGCAACGCCAGGCTATACTGCTAGTATTTGTATAAATCTAAGACATATCGACTGATTAAATATTTAAGTAAACACTGAAAATGTCACCGACATCATTTGATTAATGCTAATTTTATGTTTATGACTTCTTGTCGTTATGGTCACGTTGTTTTTATTTGGATGACTTTGAAACCCGACTTGAGAAGCGTCTTTCACGTCTTTACAACTTCCAAGTATACAAAACGCAAGCCCAAATCTTTAAAGTTACTTTTTATAATCTTAACGGTCGTAAACTTTAAAAACGACCTGATTTGTACGATTAAAAAACATCAAGCATAAGTTACAAATGATAACACGTCGATATTAGAAACGAGAAATTTTCTGGTAAATTTTCGTTTTAGGTCCCGAAGGCTCCCCCCCCCCCCTTCAAATTTATCCAAAATAGCATTATTTCTGTGCAAAGGTATATGCTGAACTCAAATCAACAGTTAGTTATTGAAGAAACCTACTTTTTTTTTAATCTGAAAGTCCATAAAAAAAAACGAACTATATATCGCACTTTTTCTCTCCCGTAACTCTCACGAAGTCATGTAATTAACTGCAGAATGACGTTCTGTGTAGGCAACAAATTTCGGTCGATTTACTTCTTTTACTAAAACTTTCTGCTATTTACTTCCTGTAATGAAAGTAATACGTGTAGAAATACAATAGGGTATTACTTTCATTACATTAATAGCCGGAAGTTACAGTAAAGGAAGAAAATTTAGCCAACATAAACAGGCGGTAAGACTGTAGATAATAAAATATATGATAAGAATATTTTTAGCATTTTTTTTGTCTATACGTAAGTTGCAAACTTTACAAAGACATACAATTTTGTTTTAGAAAATTATATAAATGAATGATCAAAACAAGGCAAAAAGTTCTGCATTAAAACTTTTAAGACCGCTATTTTTATTGCGTATTTTTCCATATATTTTTGATAAATTTTCTCCATATATTTTTGATAATGTTCGGCAGACACTAAATATCTGTCCTTCGAAGAACGACAGTTAGCAAACTCGTCTCACTGATAGATTCACGAGAATTATGGATTCTGCATAAATTTTTGGAATGAGAAATTATCATTATTTACAGTTTTTATTATTACAACGTTTCAGCCGCTGTGTCCATGAATCAAGGATCCAGTAAATCAATGTGTTAGACCGTGAATTTTGTAACATAGTACTTGCCAGTTTGATTCCTGGGCCTGTAAGCGCAGTGTTAGTCGAAACCCAACTAGCAATAGCTGAGTAGTATTAAGAAAAAATGAGAGAACCTTAGACATGGACAGTGGTACAAGACATTCATAGATTATATAAAGGACTCAGTTCGAAATCCCCTTAAGGATAATCGGATCGACAAGCTCCTGATGAAGGTTGCGCGGTGCAAAGATTGAAATACTGTAACAAAGATGAGGGTAATAGTCTGAATGTAGATAATGTGGTAGATTCTATGAAAACAATTTTTCAGGAAAACAGGTATTTCAAGTCTACTATCATTGACTTTCCAGTATTTGTTTATTTCTCCATAAGCATTTGATCAAAGTAGCGTGAACCATCAACATTTCGATTATGTTATTTTCCCTTCGAGAAATATGTATAATCCATTTTAGTTATTACTGTTGCAAGTTCTCCAGTGATATCTGGAGATAATTTTACCAGATAACAAAACTATTTCTTTGAGATTATATAGCGCCAGTCCCCAAGCTTCTAAGAAGAATTGTTTTCACTAAGACCTACACGTTTCTTACACTTATATGCGTAGAAAATTGCAGATAGATATTTTACCACGACAAAATGAACATACAAAAACATATACACAAAACATTACTGCCGTGAACCAAACACAATGTAAATGCGTGGGCACAGATGTGGCTAAATATGCCGTCGCATGAACACAGGTGTATGCATAAAGAGAAATTATATGGAAGCGAAGATGGAGAGAGGAGATAGAAAGACGCACTTTAACAAAAGTTTGAGCTTCTTTCTTGTCTACCCTTCGTTCTATTCTCTCAACTCAATGATCACCTGTCCATTTCTCACTTCTAATTCTCCAGTCATGTCGGCCTCTTGGCATTGTCGTCCATTGTTTTCGCTTTTCCTTGCCGCCAACATTCTACGCAGACGTTTCGTCAAGAGAAATCCCTCTACCGCCACTACCGCGCGCAGGCCAGTCATCCTCCCACGTTTGTCTGAGATGGGTCAGAAATTCCTGACTCTGGGCGGCCAGACTGAGTAGTTGGGCCAGTTGAAATTTCGCACAGCATTGTCCTTTTTTCGTTAAGTGGATATCTGGTGCTTTTCCTGTCTTTTGTTTCGTCAAAGACGGGGAACTTTGTTCCTTGTACACAACCTGATTTTAGACCAAAAGTTGCAGGGTAGTGGATGAAGAAGAAAACATAGTTCTATTTCTGTATTATAAGGATAACTTTGACGCACTTAAAAGGCGTATTCAATGGAATCAGAGCACGAGGTCAGTGTTCGAGATCACGTATAAGCCAGGATTGTGAATACTGATTTTCTGAGTCGGTAAATACCACATATGATTGGTACAATACAAGCCTCATAGTCCACATTAACCTGTATAGCCTTGTACCGTACAAAGTTAAGTTTATGAATATCGAGTCGCCAGCTTTTGCAAGCATGACCGTCTCTCAGATAAACAGGATGATTCTAGTGGATTGAATATTGGCCTACTGCGCTTGGTATACACAATACATTCTCACATGATAGATTAATTTAGCCGCTTTCCAATAACAAATTTAATTTGTACCGTACAATGTTAATATTAATAAATAGGCAATTTATAAATTATTAAGATTATATATATATAAGCTGAGATCAAATATAGATCAAATATTGACAAAACGATAAGAAAAAAATAAATAGGAAACTTTTATTAGTTTTATTTTGTTTCGGCTCTGACGAATCTTTAATAAAAGTGAAATGTTAGATTGATAAACGTTACCTCTTTGTCCTTTATTTTATTATATATATATATATATATATATATATATATATATATATATATTCTCTGATGCCATGCGCCTATGGCTTAGGGAGTAGCGACTCCGGCTGACACCAAATCTGTAGGGCTTCGATACCAGCCAGAGGCAAGTGGATGTGTCTAGCCACCCTGATGAGCTGTGATATTGTGAAACAGGCTTGTATGTGGATGGTTAGTTGCTGCTTATTAGTGGAAAGGTATTTTAAGCAAGCACATTTTTATCATAAAGTGCACGATATCAAGATAAAGATAGAACGTTAGTAGAGTTAATGTAGAAAAGTGTGTCACTTAGCTGAGCAGTTTTATTTCAGTCATGCCGACTTCAAAGTTTCGTGAGGGCATTACTAGTATGGTTTCAATTCTCAGGGTAATTTGCTTTTTCTGCTGCTGTTTCCAATTTTTTGTTTAGTGGACTTTGAAATCTTTGTGTGTGTGCGTGATTTTTTTGCTTGATAAATACAGCTTGTTTTTTAATCGTCTCACTCCAAGAAAAGTAGTACTGCCATTGATACGCGGGGGCTGCATAAGGGGAGAGTGCAGGATTACATCGGAAGAGAGTGAAGAGACAGAGAAACTGAGGAGGAACCTGTTGCATGGGGAGTGGTCAGTGAATGGCTAAGAGAACGATGGAAATACTGGTGTGACGAGTGTTGCATGAGAGTAGAGGGAAAAGAGAAAAGAAGAAGATACAGGGTGTGTTAGGGATAGGATAAGAGACGGATAGGACTTGAAGATATAAGAGATGGCAACTGAGGCTGCATTAAAACTCTTGGAGATTGTAGCTATCAGTGAAGGAAGTATACGGAAAGAAGTTCCACAGGCAAGAAGCGTGAGAAAAGAAGCTGATGGAGTAGAAGTGTAGGCTGCATTTGGTTGTTTTGTTACCAGTCTGGTTGCTCGAGTAAATTCTTGTAGAGAAGGCACCAGAGAGCTAAACTCGTCGGAACAGAAGCCATGAAAACATTTCAAGAAGAGACAGAGGGAAGCCACATCTCGTCTGCAAGAAAGTGGCTGGGCCGAGCTGCCAGGTTGGGATCGATTACATTGCAGATTCTGTTCTGGATCTTGTCGAGAATTGCAGGAGCGCCCGAGCAGATGTGGCAACAGTATTCAATGCATGGGCGGATGGTTGACTTGTATATGTGCAAGATGGACTCAGGTGAGAAAAACTTCCTGGCCCGACAAAGTGATTCAACATTCCTAGCAGTATATTTAACTATTGATTCAATGTAGTCGTTTCACTTGAGGTCGCTGAGAGGGTGGGGCCAAAGAGGTATAGTGTAAGACTGAAAGATGAGTGGGGGACAGGAAAGAACAGTCTGTAGTAGTTGACAGCAGCTTCGTTTTGGAAGCATTGAAAGTTTACGAGCCATTTTTTACTCCAGTCCACCACAGATTGGAGGTCCTTTTAAGATAGCAGCGAGATTATCTTGAGCCGCCTTGGCAAATTCCTTAATAAATGGTGGTGTCATCAGCGTAAATGCCTACTTGGGATATGATCACATCAGGGAGATCGTTTATGAAGGTCAGAAAGAGCGTTGGACCTAGAATAGAGGTCTTGGGGACACCCGCGTTTGTGTGATAGAATCTGGAGGCATTCCCGTTCAAAACAACATTCCTTATGCGGTTTAATAGGAAAGAATAAAAAACAACAAAATGATAAGAATATTGTCTATGAGATTGATTATATTTTCTTTTTTATTAGTAGGCCTTTTGACTGAACCAAAAACAATCTTATTGACAATAGTTATCATTTTATTATCTTTTCATATATCGAATTTCAGTAACCAGCAAATTAAATGCACATATTATAAAAAGCACATGTCAACCATCTTTTGTTTTAATTATATATATATATATATATATATATATATATATATATATATATATATATATATATAATCGCTTTAAACGTTATTTTTAGTAAATACTCATCATACTTGATTAGACGCTCCGTTTAAACGGTATATTTATTTATTTTCGTCTGCCTTCTTAAATATTCGAGAAATTTTATCCAAGAAAAATACACTCGGCTACTTAATCGAAGCCACAGCTAAGACATGATTATCCCCTACAAATAAGGTTAAGATTGATAAGATATCATGGATCAATAAAAAATATTTTAAAAAATACTTTATTTTATGAATTGATGTCCTGGGCATGACGATAAACTGCATCCAGCAGCAAGGCCTCTGCTTGAGAGGTTGTGAGGAACATGGAACCACCTCTTAATTGCTGTTGTTCCTAGGTACACCCTGGCCTGAGGTGGTAGCACCTGTTAGGGTCCTAGCTATGGGTAAATATTTAACTCTCTAAACAGAGGTCAAAACACTATGAAAGTATAAAAACAGACTTTTATGAAATATATACATAAAAATTTTTGAATGAAAATTATTATCAACAAAACGTTTTTGAATGAAAAATATTTCCAACTAAACATTTCTGAAAGAAAAATATTACAACAAAGGGTTTTTGAAGGAAAAATGTTACCAACAAAAATACGTTTTTGAAGGAGCTAATGCTTTGGCATTAAATGACCCCTAAGGGGTTGATAAGCCGTAAAACAGACCAAACCAAACCAATATTTTATGAATTGGTTTGTTTATGTTTGGATACGAAACTGAGCAGATATAAAACTTCGAAGGTTTGCGGCGAGAAAGATTTCGCTTAACGCCTCTATTAAGTCTTGCTTGATGGCCAAATTGGTTAAAACACCTCGGATATAACGGCGGTCTTCTCCACCCAGGTTCGAATCATACCGAGGAGCAGGTTGGAATCTGACTGAAGAACTCGTATTATTCTTAAATAGGATTACTGAGGTATTGAAGTCAGTAGAAAAGAAACATACTGGTTAATAAATTAGCAGAACGTCTTTTTTTTAATCATATCACCCCAAGCAAGGCAGTAATGCCACTAATGTGCAGGGGGCTACATAAGAGTGAGAAGATTAGAAAAGAGAAAACCGGAAAATGCATCCTAAACAGGAAACAAGGGATGAGCCTCTTCACCTGTTCAATAGATGTGGGTGGAGTGTGAACCGGGCGATAGTTTAGTCTATCTACTCCAAAATATAAACATCCTCTTATAAAAATTTTAAAGTGATGAAAACTGTTACATTAATAGATAACGAAAACAATTAATTCTCCTTCTTCTTCTATGAGTCATGTCTCTTCAGGGTTTAAGCGATCATGGCTTTCCACGTCTCCCTATCCATAGTAGTTCTTAGTACACTTTCTTCTGTTAACCCAACCAAACCTCGCTCAGACATCCACCTGCTCAGACCCTTCAAATATGTTATCCTATGCTTTCCCCTGTCTCTTTTTCCCTCTGTCTGACCTATGAGTATCAGATTCTCCAAGAAGTCCTTCCTCATCGCATCGCATCGTTTATTTAGTAATGAATTTGAGCACTCTGGGCTACTGGCGTGTGTTTACATTGTATATAACACGCTAAAGTCTACCTTCCTCTACCGAGCGCCCATAGATCAGAGGTAGAAACGCTGACTGATTTCAGTCTTGGCTAGAAGCGATCGGATGTCTAACCGTACTGATGAGCTGTGATACAGCAAAACAAGACTGTCTGCGGATGACTATATATATATATATATATATAATAAAAACGTAGCATGTGAATGTGCAATGAGTAATTGTTGTTGTCGTGCAGTTTAAATTCCAGCTGTGATAGTTGCGTTCACTTACAGATATAACCTTGCATGGGATGAATCCATCCCTTCTCACACATCTCAGCTATTATTAAACACTACGGAAGACTGGAATCTCTTGCCTTGGTTGACAAATAGTCTAGGATAAGAACAACTCTATTTAAATCATGTTAAGTTTAAAACAATAGCAATGCTGTTAGGAAGAGAACTGAATCAAAACTTACTAGACCAAGGGCTATCGCATCTATATTCCTCGTGGTTTACTAAGCAGTTGCCTACATCATTCACCTACCTTCGTGTGACCATGGTAAATTTGTCTGTTCAGTCAAGTTGAACAAGCTGACATAACACGCGGTTCAGATAGATAGATGAATAGATATAACGCAATTATTTCTTACGCTTAACAAATTTAAGGTATTCAAAGTCGATACTCAATTCTACTATTCATTAATAATGATCTGAAAATCTAATTTTGTAACTGTTACTCAACGACTTATAATATAAATTATAGGTCGACTACTGATTATCCGTTTTGCCGGACCAATAGAAACCAGATTATAGTAGTAATACTACTACTAAAAGCTACTAATTCAGTCATGAAGCATATCTCTTAAAGCAGAGGAAGTGTTAGAAATTGGAAACGAATATTGAATGTGAATTCAACGATTATATACAAAGGCAGCGAGAAATTCATTTGTCGTCTTTTGATTATTGCCAGATTAAATGCTGGTATTGTGCTGTCAGTTGTTAAAAAATGGATAACTGAATACCGGCTCATAACATTCCAGCAAACCATTTTTTTGTGTTGATTAGTACCATATATCTGGGTATTCTTGTACTAATTAAAACAAATGAAACAAAATTCAGCTGTAATTTCTAAATGAAACATGATTCCGTGAAACAACAGTGAAGAAATTTCTTGTTGATAGACACAAAATGACAGCGGGTTTTTTTGTAAATAAACAAAATATAAAGAAAAAATAAAAACAATTCGATTGGGTGATAAATTATTTTAAGAAAAACTGTTCATTTAACCATTATTTTTTCCGAAACACATCTGATAACAATAATTTGCCATAAGGCATGTTTTATATTAAAATTCGTTTGGACATTACGATAATATGTCGGTATCGCAATTGATATCTTTAAAAGATGGAATTTCATGTAGTGGATGCTAAGACAATAAGATCAGCAAGTCATTGGGAGTTTTAATGGTTGCTTTTCAATGAAGAGCTTTGCCCATTTAGTGAATAAGATTGGCCATTCGTTTTTTGTCGTTCAGTAAAAATTCAGAAATTTATTGCTATTTTCTTTTTTAATTTGCGGAAACTTCTTCGATATTTTCTAGTTCAAGTGACTAGAAAGAGATCTGCATAATAAAAGAACATAGCTTTTAAAAATCGGGGAACAGAAGAGAAGATGATGGAAATGAGTTGTGATCTTTTTAAAACCTTAGATCAGGCGACAGAATGAAACGTTGACGCCATTATTTTGACGTCAAAAATTATCAATTATTTAGATTTCCAATGAAATTGTTAATATATTAAATACCGCCTATCGGATCATGACGCTTGATGTATTTCTGAATTGATATTTCGTTATCACTGCAAATTTTATCATGGTAAACTAAACTAAAATGGAGGAAGTTTGCCTGGTTTATCTGCCTAGGCGATTGGTCTCTTCAGTTGTCATTCTGATTACAAACTTAATAGGAATACTGTGTGCACCGATTTCCAAGATAGGTATATATCTATAAGTCTGGCATTCGTCCATATTTAGAATATTGTCGTGACTTACGTCCGGTGGTTCAACTATTTACCTTGAGCTATTGATAAAATTCAAAGAAGAATCAGCAATATTATTAGACCTGATTTAGCGGCTCGATTTCAGTCAGTTTCGCACTACCACATGGTTGCCTCCCTTTGCCTTGTCTATAAATACTCTCATGGTTATTCTTCGGATGCCTAAACATGTTGAATTTAGGTGGGGGATGCTCAAATCAAACAGGTACAAAAATTTAGATACCTGGAAAGTGTTCTAACAGAAGACGGAAAGTGTGACACAGAGATCCGAAGGCGAATTTGCATGGCGAAGGACGCATTCCAGAAGCTGAGTAGGGTATTAAGAGACAAGAGAATTTCACTAGAAACAAAAAAGAGAGTAATGGATCGTTATGTGATGTGAGTTCTTCAATATGGCAGGGAATGCTGGACAATATCATCGAAGATAAAGGAAAACCTTGAAGCAACTGAAATGTGGTTGTACAGGAGGATGCTGCGGATTTCATGGATCGAGCATGTGAGCAATGATGGTTTTGGAAAGGATGGAAACAAAAAGGAAATTAATACTGAGCATCAGGAAAAGACAGCTAAATTCCTGGGGCATGCAACGAGGAAGGAGGGCTTGGAGCATCTTATAATAACAGGCAAGACAGAGGGAAAAAGAGACAGGAGGAAGCAGTGGATAACATGTTCGACAGGCCTGGGCAGGTGGATGAGAGAACGGAGGTTGCGTGGTGTAACAGGAGAAAGCGTGCTAAGAGCAACCAGGGATAGGGAGACGTGGAAAGACATTTTCGCTTACGTCCTGAAAGGACAAGGCACATAGAAGAAGAAAAATTTGACTTGCGTCGAAATTTCATAAATTTACAGTTGAGCTGTCTCGATGTAGTCGTAATTTCTATGCTAACAATTGTGGAAATCTTTTTTGGCTTCATTCTTTCCAGCAAACTTTATTCAGCAAAAAGTTAAATTCAATATCCATCGATATCTATTGTCCTCTTGATTACTTTTTTCTCTTTCCGCTCATTATTAATGTTTCTGTTCCTAATTCTTACACATCCGGTAACTCCTTAGTGGCTTTATTTCCTTGCTTGGGGTGATACCGATTTAAAAAAAAAAAAAAAGAAGAAAAAAGAAGCATATTTTGGAGAGGCAGTCCAACTTGACACAAAACCTAAATCATGGGGTGTATTTACTAGCAGCAAATACATTGCCATATATAATTTTCTTTTTTGTTTCTGTGAATTCTCTATGCTTTCCGACGAGCATTATATATGAAGTAATGACGATTTTGGAATAGTCTCAAAATTTTTTCCGTTGCATTTCTTTTCTTGTAAATATTGATTGCTGTTACGAGGATGCATTTATATATATAAAAAAAAAAAATAATAATGCAAAAAGTTGTAGTAAGGGACTCCGTTGAGTCCTACTTGTTGTTACAAAAAGTTTTAATTCAGAAAGTAATCGTAAAAATAAGGAAATTAGAAATAGAACGTTTGGAAGATTGTAGAATGTTCCAGAGAGTTTGAAAGCTTCTAGAAGTATGCAAATTAGATGTTAGCCCCTATAAAAATAGGTTTTGGGCACGGAGCCGTTAGTTGATAGGCGGATGGGTTGAACTCTACAGATCCGGTAGATTCAAGATGTATATCCAGCCGTAAGAATCCCTAAGTTGACGACAAAAAACTAAAACTTGAAACAGTTGATAGAAGGATGTACTGACCTCATCAGCACCGGTTTCGATTCAGAATTATACTCCAGCTGAAAGAATCTCTCTAGTCGACGACAAACAAAAACTGGAAAGAGTTGTTAAAAGGATTTTGCTGTCATATAAACTCCGTTAAAAATTCTAGGATCGAGATCCAGCCTAAAGAATTTCACAGACAAAAGTCCGAACAACTAAAACCTGAAAGGGAATATCATGGAATCATCTGGGTGAATATATATTTTTGCCTCTTTTATTGATAGAGCCAATAATTAGTCTTTATATTGCATTTAAGGATTTCCAAAAACTATAGCACTTAACTTCCCTGCCAACTTAACTGGGTAAAGATATTTGACACCTTCCCTCCCTTTCTCTTCCTCATAACACTTCGTCGGGCAGTAATAAACTATAAGTTGTCTGTCTCTTGATTTGAATGCCGAACTGTAGTGTATATTTGTAAAAAAAATTATCTAATGTTTTGTGAATTAAATGTTTGCATTTTAACTCTGAGTTTTGGTCCATCATTTTTAGTTTTTCTTATGTTACAATTAACACGTAACATAAATAGGGGCTCGTCCGTCTCTATCGTAACAATGGCTACAAATTTAAGTGCTTAAACAGAAACTGATAATTATTCAGAATTTTATTTTGTTAGTGTATAATATTTCGACACACACACACACACACACACACACACACACACACACACACACACACACACACACACACACACACACACACTAAAAAAGACTTGACCCCCTGCCAAATTTGGACGACATTCTTAACATCATCGAGGGAAGAGTAAAATTATTAGCTAAACGTAAATATATATATAAAAAAAATGGTGGTTACTCTAAGTTTCGGTAAACATATATTTGGGAAACCAAACAAAATTTTTACATTAATTACATAGTTCGGACTGTAATCCCCAAAGTGTTGTTGCCATATTCACGACGTTTCGGTCTTTGCGCTTCAGGTTATTGGGATTTCAAACTGAACACTCTATTTTGTTCAGGACACATGGCTCAGCGGATAAAATTGGTTGAATCCGGTGACTTGACTCAAAGAGGTTTGAGTTCCTGCACGCAATAGAGGTGAACAACAACAACAAAAAAAAATTAGAGGGTTAATTTAAAGGTAGATAACTGATACTGAGATATTTAGATGACTCATGACGAGAACGCTATAGTGCACTTGGGAAATGTCATTTTATGAAAAAAAAAAACTCTTCTAATTTGATTTTATAAATTTCAACAGACACTTACACCAAATATTCGGTCAAATAATGCTGAATCTTTCAAATGTGAAAAAGACTACTTTTACCATTACCTAATGAGGATCGAACTCACGACAGATAGTAATTGTTCGTTATTCTAGTCTGGCAACTCGACGGCTAAGAGTCCCTATAGTCATAAAGGACAAAATTATGGAATCCTGTGTTGAAATTTATTTCCAGGTGTATGTATATGCACGTGTGGCTATAGCATGTCGATCACTGTTTACAAGGAAACATCTCATAGAAACAACGTTTGTTTAATTATATGGACAGGTATATAATTATTGGCGATTGTCATCAGATTTAGTCACGAGAAAATGACATCTTTTGCTTGACATAACGAAGGAAGCATTCTTTGAAGTTAGAAAATGAGTGGAATAATTCTCGTGTGCATTAAATTTGTGTAGGTTTCTTCATTTTAAATTTTATTTTATTTTATTACTTTTTTACATTTTGCTTTGTTTCTTTTTTTAAGAAAGAAAATAAAAATATCTGAGAAAATATTTAGAACAAAAAGTTTTTAAAAAGAACCGACAAATGAACAAGTTGAAGAAAAAAAGATGATGGGAAGAAAAGCAAGAAGGAATAAATTGACAGATGAAAAAAGAAAGAATAAATGAAATAATGAAATGAAAGGAAAAAATGGAAAGAAAACGAGAAGGACCGAGACCAAAATAGAGTGACAGACACACGCGAGAGGGGTAGAGACACAAAAGAGAGGGACATAGACAAAAAAGAGAGGGACAGAGACAAAAAGAGAAAAGAAAAAGTTGAGAAAACAAACAGAAGTGAATGACGGAGACAAAAAAAAAAAAAAAAAGGAAAAGAGAGCGAATGCGACCAAAAGAGAAGAAAAGAGAGTGACAGAAAGTAAAGGAGTGAAAAGGCGTCACAGAGACTAAAAGAGAGAGAAAGAGAGTTACAGTGACCAAAAGGGAGTGAAAAAGCGTCACAGAGACTAAAAGAGAGAGAAAGAGAGTTACAGTGACCAAAAGGGAGTGAAAAAGCGTCACAGAGACTAAAAGAGAGAGAAAGAGAGTTACAGAAGCCAAAAAAGAGGAAAAGGCTCACAGAAACCGAGATGAAAAGAGGGTGACGAAGACCAAAAGAGAGGAAAAAGAACGCAGTTCTAGAGGCAAAAGAAAGAGGCAAAGGATTAAAAACTGTGAATACGAAAGAAATAATGAAAAGAATTAAAAAGCAAAAAAAATAAAATACGAAAAATGCTAATAAAAAACACCCCTATAAATAGCAATAATTTCACCCATATAGAGACTATGAACAACATTGCTTCTTTCATTCTCTTATTTAGTATTTTTTTCCTTATCAAATCTCAGCCTTTACACAGGTTGGCAGTGTCAACAATGCGTAGAGTTGAACAATCCACTGTATAGAATGGAAGGTTTATTAGCCTATGTGATATTGGCAAATCAGGTTAAGTCTGTTTGTGATATCCTTTTGACATAAAAACCAAGTCGATGCCTGTTAACGAATAGATAAAAGTTTTCGCCTTGCTTTCAATGCATTAAATCGACAGACTCTGGTGCGCTCACACGTAGTTTTTTTTTCTCTCTCTGTGCTTTGCATATACGCTGACCCCGTCATAAGAAAACGCGCACACAAAAGCGAATGTGTTCAAATATATGCAGTTTCAATTACACGCACACTCTCACGTTTTCAATCACTTGCGTATATACATTCGGATGGACATAATTGTCTACAGAAAGGCAAGACACAAAACTAAAAATCGTTGCGTATTTGTTAACGTTAGTAGAGGTCAGTGTTCGAACACCAGTAAAGAGCTTGGTCTTCGAATGAAGAGAAGTCTTCCCCACTTTGAAGAGAAAAACAGCCTATCATTTCTATCTACTTTAGTCCCGAATTTAGTATTAGACAAACTGATAATCATTTAATTGTATGCAGATACATTAAGTATAAATAACCGCTATATGACTGGAGCGTACACTGTGTTATTGTAATAATAAAACACAACTTCCTACGTACTATATTTAGTCCCATGATCACTGGAATAGTGAAAAATATCTACAAATATCAACCAAAAGCTAAACAATCTACTAATAAAAAAAAAATTAATTTAAAAAATAGTGCTAGACTTCTGTGTAATATTAATCTTCCTATATGACAGCAAATGCTGGAAAATTTCGATACATCTGAAGAGGAGACTTGAGACAACAAATATATTGTCCTACAGAAGGATGCTGAGAATTCCATAGACAGAACATGTAAGCAACTCGTAATTTTTAAGCAAAATGAGAATAAAAAGAGACACTTGTACTTAAAATCATAAAGAGTTTAAATATCAGGAACACATAAGAAAATAGGTATTGGAGAAATTGACACTTGCAGAGATGTATTAAAAGCAAGAGGGAAACATCGATAAGCTACCTAACAACCCTTGGCAGAACAGAAATTACTTAGAGATACAAAGGATAGGAAGTTATGGAAAGATATGATTACCCAGATGCGGAATGGACATGAAACACAGAAGAAAAGAAAATTGAACAGAAACAGCGTTTTTATATCTCTGCTTTGCTCCTGTAATATATATGTATTTGTAGACAATTATATCGAATTAATATTCGCTTTCTATCATGCTAAGACAAGGGCCTTATATTCTGCATCTATCTTTTACTAATTAATTTTTAATTCCGCATGAAAATGAAAGTTTTAACAACAATTAAATACGATATTTACAGTTATTAATTATTTATCAAAGTTTATAGCGTCGAGAGACTTTCTCCTTGAGTTTCAGGCACCTCGGTATAGGATAATGGTTAGCCAGACGAATCTAATTGACCATTAGTAATATGTAGCGAGTTTCGATCCTTACAGGACACCGTATATAATATTTGGCATTAAAGATAGACTTAACTATCGCCCGGTTCACACTCCAACCACGTCTATTGAACAGGTGAAGAGGCTCATCCCTTGTTTCCTGTTTAGGATGTGGTTCCCGGCTTTCTTTTCTTTTTTCCCCAGTCTTCTTTCACTTTTTTTTCTTTTCTCTTTTTTTTTTTTTTGGTTCTCAATTGGAGTAGATAGACTTAACTATCACCCGGTTCACACTCCACCCACATCTATTGAACAGGTGAAGAGGCTCATCCCTTGTTTCCTGTTTAGGATGTGGTTCCTGGCTTTCTTTTCTTTTTCCCCCAGTCTTCTTTCACTTTTTTTTCTTTTCTCTTTTTTTTTGTTCTCAATTGGAATAGATAGACTTAACTATCGCCCGGTTCACACTCTACCCACATCTATTGAACAGGTGAAGAGGCTCATCCCTTGTTTCCTGTTTAGGATGTGGTTCCCGGCTTTCTTTTTTTCCAATCATTCTACTCTTAAGTAGCCCCATGCGCATCAGTGGCGTCACCGCCTTGCTTGGGGTGATATGATTAAAAAAAAAAATTGACCTGTCGCAAAATTAACCAAGCTACTTTGCATAATGGCAAATGCCGTTTTCACAGCGGTTTGGATCACTAACGTCGTCTTTTATCGATTAGCAGTAAACAATGGATATGTTTGCCATACAGAAAACGACCAATGGCAAATTTAGTAAATGACCAAATATGCAACGGTTAGTAGGCTAGTCTAACAGAGTATTACCACAGTAAGTTAGATCCTAACTAAATACCACGCCATTAGCTTTTAGGTATGTAATATATGGTGTAATGAATATCGCCTCGGAATGTGAAATTGAAGATCCGAGTTCGAATTCCAGTTGAATTCGTTGCATTCACTTACACGCAAATAACCTTGGAAAAGGTATCAATCCATCTCTTCTTCCTCCACATATAGGTTGAATAGCAAAACAGATTAGGTTCTATAGCCTTGGTTGGCAACCAGTCTACCGCAAAAAGCAATGGCAATCTACTGCGGGAAAATCTTCTTAGTCAGTCATGGATCGAAAGAGACATGATCACCTAAGTATGTATCACTTAGGTCACTTAACTAACAAACTGAATATGCTGAAGGCATTTTACTAAGAAGCAATATCCAGTCATTAACCTAGTCTTGCCGATATACAATGAGTTGTCTTTATTGATACTTTATTCCTGAAGCCCCATAACAGATTTTAGATTATATAAATAAGTATGGAAGTTCTCACTATTGAGGAGTTCAGCTGATAGACAGAAACTACAGCGTGTTTCGACCCACCACAAGCCAAACCTGCACATACAACGGAACTAGTGGCAATATATCCATGACGGTGATGACACGGCATAACTAGTCGGAGAGCTTCCTAGGCTGAGGTCAACGTCCAAGCTGGAGGTTTCACCAGTTGAAATCAACGGTCTGGTTTCCGTTACCAAAGTGAGCCTTCATGTCGGAGGACATCGGTTGTAGTCTGATATGCGGAGAGATTGGCTCCGCTAGGTCTACTTTGCCCAAGATATACTACGTTTGAATTAATATCTCCATAGACATGGGGAAGGATTTGGTAAGGTACTCAGCGAACTCATGGGAGAGATGATAGTGATGGCAGTGATAATGATGATGATGATGATGATGGTGATGATAAAAAAATAGATTTTCATTGGTTATCTTAGACTGACACAGAGCGAGAAATGTAAGTTGCTAATTGTTTAACGAGACATAAAATATCACGTCAGTAGATAATCAATTCCGTTCAGTCTTTATCTATTTATTTACGCAATTAAGAAGCGATAATGAGTATCATAACAAACCATAAAGAATTAAAGCAGATAAAAGTTTTATATCGTCTGTCAGGAACTGAAAGAAAAAAATGAATTACTGGTATAATGATCGCCAGTCTAGACTTCACTCCGAGGAATAGGGTTTCTTAGGGTCATACTACTAACAGACGAGATAATTTTTTTTCCCAGACAGATCACAGACACAACAGTCTATTAAATGTGTGGCTCCTAAAAAACGGCGAATACGTGAAGTAACCTTTGAGATACTGAAATCATTTCGCGGATATATTCGATGCAGGTAACTTCCCGAGCTCTCTATAATGATTCTATTTGTTGAATTGGATGACAGCGAATTAAGCAAAGTTTGTAATATGTTCCATATATACCCAACATGGTTTAAATCTGGAGTACACGCGTGAAGAGTGTGTGTGTGTGTGGGGGGGGGGTAATAAAGCACCTCAATATCAGTTTCCGTGCCCCCTCCCCAACATGGTGAGCATAAACAGGTGCAAATGATTTTTTTTGTAATAAGGTTAATCCCGTACAAGGCCCGGAGGCCACTCGAACTAGAATTTTAAGTAAGGAGGCTATTTCTACAGATAAGAGGGGAAGATAGCGGTTAATCCTTGAAGAGGTTAAGATTGTAGTAATTAGGGAAACATCCTCTTGGGAGTCGGTTCCATAGAGCAGTGGTTTACTGGAAGAGGCTATTCGAGTTGAACTCACTTCTCAATTATGGAATACGGAGAGAATGCGTGTGGTTTACTACAATGTAATTAGCATGGCGGATCCTTGCTGCAAAGGTTAAACCTAGCAGAATCAAGGAATGTAGTTCGTCCGAGCACTTTCTGAAAAAGTAGCGAAAAAGCAGCGAGAGGCTTACCATATCTCACCAGTAGTCCAGTCTTGACCTTGTCTGTAAAGCTTCCGTATAATTCAGTAATGTTACCTTGGGTTGACTTTGTTTACATTCGATACAATCTGAGCAGATATGAATCGTTCGATAAAAATCAGAAAAATACTTTCATAAATGTATAATTGAAACTTGTCTGCCATTAAATCTTTCTTGGGTCGATTGGTAAGACACATCTGATCTTAAGACGGCATCTCTCCTGTGTGGTAGAATGCAGGTTTGATTCCTGCCGGAAGAAAGATATTTTTCAACCGATTTCTCAAACGTTTAAGGCCAGTGGAAATTATAATGTACTGTTTAACTATATATATATATGTATATATATATATATCAAAAACAAACTTTCCACACAAATACGAGTATCTATTAAAGGTAATAATATTAAACAAATAAAAATTCGTATATATATATATATATCGATTTTAGAATATTTACACTATAGCTTTTAGAATATTTACACCTAGCTATTTCAACAGTAAAATAAGCTATTAGAATATTTGCATCTAGCTATTTTAACAGTAAAATAAGCTATTCGAATATTTACACCTAGCTATTTCAACAATAAAATAAGTTATTAGAACATTTACACTTAGCTATTCTAACAGGAAAATCAGATATTAGAATATTTACACTTAGGTATTTCGACAGCTGGTTAACACCTGGTTTCAAGACGTCTATGGACATGGAGAAGCCCAGGAGGCGATACGAAGAACCAAATAGACTATATAACTATAAACAGGAACGCAGTGGTCCAATGCAAAACATATCCAGGTGTCGACTGCGGAAGTGACCACGTCCCAGTCATCTGCAAACTAAGGGTGAAACTCCGAAGAATGAAGAAGCCAAGCACATCACCAAGGCTGCAATACGACACGCTCGTGAATGACCTCACCCTGCAGAAAGAATACAATAACAGCGTGAGAAAGAAATATGAAGAACAAATTGGAAAAGGGCACTCAAAATGGGATTCACTAAAGGAAGCGATGGTGACCTCTGCGAACAACATAGCCCCAAAGGAAATCAGACGCAGAAGAAAAAACGAGTGGATAACCGAAGAGATACTCCACATGATGCGAAGGAGACAAAAAATAACGCCAAGACATGGAGCAGAGTACAAGAAACTTCACAGGGAGATAAGGAACAAATGCAGACTAGCTAAAGAGGAATGGCTCAACAACAAATGCGCAGCAGTAGAGAGACTGAGCAGGACCACCAAAGCAGATATGCATAAAGAGATAAGAGAACTGACAGAACAAAAAACCTGCTCCTCAACATGGTGCATAAAATCCAAGAACAATCCTATAGGAGAAAGAGGAAATACTCCAGCGATGGGAAGAGTATATAAAGGGGTTTTTTTTTGCGACAGGAGAGAACAACCGAGAATTCACAAGGAGGTGGATGGACTGGAAATACTAAAATCCGAAGTGGAAGCTGCAATGTCCAAAATGAACAGAAACAAAGCAGCTGGTCCAGACGGCATAGTGATATAGCTGCTGATAGCCTTAGAAGAATATGGCATAGAAAAAATAACGACATAATAAACGAAATTTATAGCAGTGGAATAATACCAGACAACCTATGCAAGTCGATATTTATAGCACTGTCGAAGAAACCAGGTGCATACAAGTGTGAACTACACAGAACTATCAGCTTAATGAGTCACATTACAAAAGTGATTGTCAGAATCCTGATGAATAGAGCGAAAAGCAGAATCAGGCCAGAGATAGGACAGGAACAGTGAGGGTTCGTCAAAGACACTGGAACAAGGAACGCCATATTCATGATTAGGATGCTCTCCGAAAGGGCAATACAAATGAAGAAAGACTTGTACCTATGTTTCATTGACTATGCGAAGACATTCGACAAGATACGACACAAAGAATTGATGGAGATGCTCGACAGCCTCGACATTTTCGGGAAAGACATAGGAGTAATCAAGAATCTCTGCTGGCAGCAAACGGCATGCATATGGACAGGTAACGATCTCAGTAGATTTACAAAGATAGAAAGAGGCGTAAGACAAGGATGTGTCTTTTCACCGGATTTGTTCAACCTGTACAGCGAGAATATTTTGAGGACCCTAGACGACACGTCAGGATTTGTTATTGGAGGCCACAACTTGAACAACATAAGGTATGCAGATGATACAGTGCTGATTGCAGACACGGATAGGAAGCTACAAGACCTTCTACAGAAGGTAGCGGTGGAGAGTGACAAAAAAGGACTACAAATAAACTTTAAGAAAACTGAATGCATGGTCATCAGCAAAAGGTGCAACCCAAAATGCCAAATAGAGGTGGGGGATACCAGAATAAAGCAAGTACAAAAATTTAAATCCCTAGTAAGTGTTGTAACAGGAGATGGAAAGTGCGACACAGGTACGAAGGCGAATTGGCATGACAAAGGACGCATTCCAGAAGCTGAGTAAAGTACTAACACACAGAAAAATTTTGCTAGAAACAAAGAAAAGAGTGCTGGATTGCTATGTGATGTCAGTTCTTTAATACGGCAGTGAATGCTGGACAATATCATCGAAAATGAGAACAAAACTGGAAGCAGCGGAAATGTGGGTCTACAGAAGGATGCTGCGGATATGGTGGACTGAGCATGCAAGCAACGATGAGGTGTTGGAAAGAATGGCAACAAAAAGGAAATTAACATTGAGCATCAGGAAGAGACAACTGAAATCCTGGGACACGCAATGAGGAAGGAGAGCCTGGAGAACCTGATACTGACTGGCCAGATAGAAGGAAAGAGAGACAGAGGAAGGCAGCGGATAACACATTTGTAGGGCCTAATCAGGGGGATGACGGAACAGGGGTTGCCAGGAGTAACAGGAGCAAACGTACTAAGAGCCACAAGGGATAGGGAGACGTGGAGAACCATGATCGCCTACGCCCTGAAGGGACAGGGCACATAGAAGAAGATTTCAACAGTAAAATGATGAGACTAATCTACTAATCAGCCTGTTACGTGCCATACATGCATGATACACGCTTGGGAGATCATGTCTCTCCACTACCTCCTCTCCTAAATAACTGATGATTCTTTCAGTTAAGTGTCTTACGTGATACACGCTTGGATGATTATGTCTCTTTCGATTCATGACTGACTAGGCAGAAGATTTTTCTGCAGTAGGTTGTTAATTCTTTTTGCAGTAGACTAGTTGCCATCCAAGGCTATAGAACCCAACCTGTTCTGCTATTCAACCCATATCTGGAGGGTGAAGAAATGGACTAATACTTTTGCCAAATGTATTTGTGCGTAAGTGAATTCAACTGGATTTCTCACTTACAGCCGATATCCCTCGTACGAAAACGCGAATCTAGTAAGTCAGTTAAGTGCCATACCTGATACACACTTTGGGCGATCATGACTCGAAAGAGACATGACTGACTTGGCAGAATATTATCCCGCAGTAGGTTGCCATTATTTTCTTCGGTACACTGGTTGCCAGCCAAGGCTATAGAACCCTCTCTCTTCCGCTATTTAACCCATAACTGGAGGGAAGAGACAGATTAATACCTTTCCAAATGGTATTTGCAAGTATGTGAATGCAATGAATTCAACAGGAATTCGAACTCGGCTTCCCGATTTCTCGTTCCGAGACGATAACTACTGCACCACAACGCACATCCAATCTGGTCATTCAGTTAAATGCCATACGTGATACACGCTTGGGCGATCATGTCTCGAAAGAGATATGACTGACTGGGTAGAAGATTATCCCGCAGTAGGTTGCCATTGCTTTCTTCGGTAGACTGGTTGCCGACCAAGGCTATAGAACCCAGTCTGTCCTGCTATTTAACCCATAACTGGAAGGAAGAGACGGATTAATACCTTTCCTAAGGGTATTTGCGCGTAAGTGAATACAATGGATTCAACTGGAATTCGAACTCGGCTCCCTGGTTTCTCGTTCCGAGCCGATATCCACCGTACAACAACGCACATCCCAATCTAGTACTATGTTTAAATTCATGAAATCGAAGTATCGAAGAGGAAAGCTAATCAGTGTGAAAATATTCATAGAAAAGTCTCGTTTTGGCGATGGTAAAATCATTGAAGCCGAAATACCATGTCATGACCAATAAAATGGAAGATTCTTTGGATTTTGTCAAGAATCTCTATTTACAAGAATACATTTACATTATACACGAGGAACACTTCGAACGTAATGCCTTCGATTTATTTCTATAGAGATTGCAACATATAAAGAGAGCACAATAAAATTCTTAGATAGAACTGGTTTTCACGACACGACAGCCACAAAACACTTTTGCACATAGTCACCACCATTCATAGGCTATACATTATCTTCATTTCGTGGGTTGACAGATTTACATGGCTACCTGGTATATAGCCTGCCCCCAACATTATTTTTGTCTCTGTTAAAACGCACATTCACCACGTAACTGTTCTCATATTCACTGTTTTATCCTTTTAAACGATCAGCCAACGTTGATGAAAGTTAATGGTGTATTTCCTCCACCTCATAGAGGAATTAAAAAATAAATCTCTGCTTTATACATGCTTCCATGTCAGACGTCATTTTGCCAGTGTACTATCTGTAAAGAGGCAACAAAAATAAGAGTTATTGGGGCTAATGTTTGCCTATTATTGCCAACATTTGTCTATATTTCTATAAGATGAGGCATTGTAACTTACACTATTTACAATTTTCGGACTGTTGTCCTTATCTTTGTTGCCATATTCACTTAGACTAAACTATCACTTAGAGAGTTAAGTTAAAGGGAGATAACTGATGCAGAGACATCTGGAAGGAGCATAACTCATAGAACGCGAACAATCTAGCCCAGTGAACAAAATAAATGGTCCAGTTTGAAATTCCAATCGCATAAAGAAGTTTGGAGTGTACAAGAGTTTATTGTCAAATCATCAATATCTATCTTTGACTTCGAGATCAAACAATGGAAGCATTAATATTATTATAACTGTATTAACATCAATGTGTTAACATTTTTATCACTTAAACGTTATTTGTAGTGAATCCTTCGTTATTTTTATGTATTTATTATCTTATTATTTACTAGCAGTATAGCCCGGCGTTGCTCGGGTGTAACAAAAGCTTTAAAACTAATCCATGGTCCTGGAGCTCAGACTCTTTGGCCATTGGCACGAAAGACTAAAAAGCAATAGTTGTTTCCAGTTAAAACGAAACCGTAGACTGAAAGAAAAATGAATGGATGCAAGTCAAATTTTGATTTCCTTGTATCGATATCAAATGTTCTGCACTATTGTAAGAACTGCAACCTTGAAACTTCTGAATATCGTTTCTTATGTCTTTGTCTATGAGTGTATCAAATTTGATTAATATCGGACTGCTCCTTTTATAACTCGATTTTTTCGATTTTCGATATTTATCTGGGTGTACCTCGAGACAAAACCTAGCTAAGAACACTCGCAGACGCTTATAGTACAACTGTGTAAATTTTCAAGAAAATCGGTTCAGCCGTTTCGGAGTCTATGGGTAACGGATACACACACACACACACACACACACAGAGAGTTCTATTTATAAATACATTTAGATTTTTGTATATTTATTATCGTTTTATTAATATTATTAATCATTTTTATGTATTTATTATCGTTTTCTGGTCTGAATATACTGCTTAAAAGAATAACGGTGCGTTTATTCAAATATAGGTATTTATTAAAAATAACGTTTAATTGAAGAAAAAAATATGTCAGATTAATAAATTAAAAGAATGCTTCTTTACATATATTTATATATGTGTGTGATTTTTTTCTTTCGATTATTCCAAATAAATTTGCAAATTTCAATAAACCCATACGATGTGTCAGTCAGTTTAGGTGCCATACGTAATACACGCTTGGGCGCTCATGTCTCTAAAGAGACATGACTGACTGGGTAGAAGATTATCCCGCAGTAGGTTGCCATTGCTTTCTGCGGTAGACTGATTGCCGACCAAGGCTATAGAACCCAATCTGTCCTGTTATTTAATACGATTTTTTAATACGATAATTTATATACGATGTGTAACTAGCGTTAATTGTACTGCAATAAAAATATTTGAATGGGTGTGGTTCACTGTCAGCGACTCTTTTTGTATTTGGTCCCGTAAACACTCTTAAGAGACAAGAGGAAAGCAGCGGATAACAAATTTGAATAGTCTGAGCAGGTGGATGAAAGAACGGGGGTTGCGAGATGTTACAGGAGAAAGCGTGCTAAGAGCCACCAGGGAAAGGGAGACGTGGAAAACCATGATCGCCTACGTCCTGAAAGGACAAGGCACATAGAAGAAGAATATATCTGCCAAGTGTTTATAAGTAATTATAATCTGGATATAAAATGGGGGATCAATTCTATATTATAATCAATATATAAACTGATCCCTCATTTTGTGACCATGTCAGTTTCTATACATTTTTATTCTAGATATATGGGCTTGACCTAGTGAACGAGGGTTGTGAGATGTTACAGGAGAAAGCGTGCTAAGATCCACCAGGGGGAAGGGAGACGTGGACGGCCATGATCGCCTACGTCCTGAAAGGACAAGGCACATAGAAGAAGAAAAAACACTCTTCATATTTCCATTTTTTTATTAAACACAAATGATACTGATCTAGTATAGATATCACCATCGTATAAATTTATTGTTTGTTTAAGCAAAAATATGATTTCATTGATATTAATATTAGGGATTTATTGTTTTTCCAGACGTGAGATAAGCTGGATATGAATGCCGAGGGTCGATGCTTTCGTTTGAAAGATCGTGCCACTGACATAATGTTTTGATTTATAAAAACAATAAATTTAAATTAAGCAGGACACCAGAATACATAGATTTATTTAATCAAAACGAATACAAACAGGCACAGAAATTATGTGTTTATATAGTTTTTGAGAAGTGATCAAATTGAGGTAGATGAATGGAGGGGTTTTTATATTAATATCTCACTCGGAGTTCTATGAAGTCAAGTAGGTAAGGACAACATTATAATCATAATAGATAAATCAATTATTTTTTCTAACTTCAATTGCTGTTCCTTCTTCACTCGTCTTTCTTTTTATTTCTGTCAAGAGGTTGTCTGCTGTTTAATCCCAGTTGCCACGGAAAATGTCTATTATAAATACAAAACTATGAAAACGTTTTGAAATTTCGAAATGAAGTTATGGTTATTAACTCAAATTACGGAACTGGTATGCATAAGTTTACTGGTAGATTCATCTCTTCTGTCTGCAGTCATCTTGAACAGTTTTATTACTTGCATGTCACCATTACAGTTCACACTCAAATGTATTGTTTTTTACTATTTTTTTTTTAATCATATTACCCCAAGCAAGGCGATAACGCCACTGATGCGCAGGAGGCTACGTAAGAGTAAAAAGAATGGAAAAGAGAAAGCCGGAAACCACATCCTAAACAGGGAACAAGAGATGAGCCTCTTTACCTGTTCAATAGACGTGGGTGGAGTGTGAACCGCGCGATCAGCATTAGACTGGATGCCTTACTATAAAGCTAGAAGCTAGATTCGTAGACTATTACTACTTTAGAGAGTTCGATCCTCACTGTAGGCTCTACACTTGTATCACATTTAGGCTAAAGTTAGTGAATTTCTATAATTTTACTAGGCACTTCATATTTGTATACATGTGCCATACAGCGGTGAACGTAGTAAAAACTGCAGGAGAAAGTTATTTAACGCATTTTTCTTCCGCCGATAAACGGTCACCTTCCCTTTTCTTCATTTATTCTAACTTTTTTCAAATTCCTATTTTCTTGATTTCAACTGAAAAAATAATAAATAATTTCCAACAGTTTTCACTTTCTAAAATTAGAGCTTATTGTTATAGATTAGATATATACAAAAAAGGCGTCAGTTTAGACTGACGACAGGAGGATATAGGTTAAGATTGATTTAAAGAAAATAGTAAGGAAAATGAATTTAATTATATTATAAGAAGAAGGTACAAAAGAAATGTGTCCCGAATGTTTTTTACATCGTAAGGAGAGAGAAAAACAATATTCAGAAAGCCGTTGTAAATGATATATGAAGTCGTCAATTGTTTGTTGATTCATCCATGGAGTCAATGAACTTGAAGATAAATGCAAAACATAAAAAACCAATGTATTGAAAATACAGGATGTGAGTTGCAGTGCATTGGATACCGGCTCGGAACGAGAAATCGGGGAGGCGAGTTCAAATTTCAGCTGAATTCATTGCATTCACTTACGCGCAAATACCCTTGGGAAAGGTATTAATCCGTTTATTCCTTCCAGTTATGGGTTAAATAACAGGACAGATTGGGTTCTAAAGCCTTGGTCGGCAACCAGTCTACCGCAGAAAGCAATGGCAACATACTGCGGAATAATCTTCTGCCCAGTCAGTCATGTCTCTTTCGAGACATGATCTCCCAAGCGTGTATCACGTATGGCACTTAACTGACTGACTGATTGAAAATGGCTGTCTATTAAAATATTGTGAAATTGATTTGAACCTATTTACCTAGAGAAGCGCATCATATAGTCAACGTATAAAAATACCTTACAAAATAACTTTCTAGATAAATTCTTCCGAAATAACCTGCTATTAAAATATAAATAAATACAACTGACGAAGTACAAACTATATACCAGCAACGTGTTTTAATTTATTTAATGTTTCTAATTCTTGAACTGTGAAAATAATCTTGAAAATAGATTAAACCCCAGTAATTCAGAACACTGAGACATTCTCGTACAATTAAAAAACCAGGCGAAAAACAAGGCCCAGCAATTTATTTTTTTTATAATAGAAAATATAAATATTTGAATAATTATTAAATACGCAGTAACCATTTCGTAAATTCTCAACTACTCACACAATATACGTATTTTTGGTTTACTTAGCTTCATTGTCATACAGATTAACATACAAAAACAAGGTTATTTAATTAACCCTCTAGGGCCATTCGTATCATATTTGATACAGTATGAAAACAAGCCTTGAAAGAAATATTTTCCTGTAAAATTTTTTAAGAGAAATATTTTATAAATTTCAAATGAAAGCAGTACTGACTGCTCAGTCAATGAATACCAAATGTTTCCTTATAGGGAAATACCAAATGTTTCCTTATAGGGAAATACTGTATCAAATATGATACGAATGGCCCTAGAGGGATAAGTAGTAATTAGTGGGGGATCTGTTTATTACTTCATAACAATATAGAACTGATCCCCCACTTTATGACAAGTAGAAGCCTTAATCATATTATATTATTAACCCTCTAGGGCCATTCGTATCATATTTGATACAGTATGAAAACAAGCCTTGAAAGAAATATTTTCCTGAAAAATTTTTTAAGAGAAATATTTTATAAATTTCAAATGAAAGCAGTACTGACTGCTCAGTCAATGAATACCAAATGTTTCCTTATAGGGAAATACCAAATGTTTCCTTATAGGGAAATACTGTATCAAATATGATACGAATGGCCCTAGAGGGTTAAGAACAAACATTAATTCGAAGCATTACATTATCAATAGTTATGATGGTTTAATAATTTGACACAAGGTCTAAACGTAGGAAAAAAATAAAGCAGGATCAGATAGTCTCAATTACTTACTAAATCATTTAATCATTTCCATTTTACATTGAATAGGCAAATATCTAAATGATTTTAACAGCCAAACTGGCATCAGAGAGCAGTACAAGTCGATCTGGTGTAACCAAGGCGGGCCTTGACATACCAAGCATCTGACAGCCCGACGCCACCAAGTTTTCCAGATCTCGCCTGTGTAAATCCTCATTGACCCTTGCGGCTGAATAGGCAAAGATCTGCGCAATGTCAACGGCCAAACCGGCGTAAGATAGCAGTATCAGTCAGTCTAATGTAACCAATGCGGACCTTGACAGACCAAGCATCTGACAGCCCAATGCAACCAGGTTTCCTATATTTCACGTGCCTCAATCCCCATTGACCCTTACGGTTAAATAGGCAAAAATCTACACGATCTCAACTGCCAATCCAGCGGAAGAGAACAACACCAGTCGGACTGGCGTAACGAAGACAGATCTTCAAGAACAATGAAGTGATGAAGCTCTTTGAAGAAAAGCGAGCATGAAGATGAATTCTCGTACGCCCTTTTGAAAAAATTTTAATAAAACCAATTTTATATTTAAGAAGACATTGACAAATTCATCTCGCACGCTTTTCTTCAGAGAACTTCATTACTCGAAACAAACACTTGTCAATCAATAAATAACAGCAATAAAGGCACGGATAAAAACAATAACATTAATATTTTCTAGAAAAACCAAGCGAAATTAATAATAATAATAATAATAATAATAATAATAATTATTACCCTTGACTATTTTAATGTGTAATACTTGCATAATATTACAAGTATTTATTCTCAAAGTATTCAACAGTAAAATGTTGTGTTATGGCTGTTCTCCATCAAGACGTACGCCCTCACCCAGAGAACACCTTCTGCAGAATAAATGCGGTGCCAGGGAAAGCAGACTTCTGAAGCTATGGGATCGTAGATTTTATTCCAGTTTTCACATTGCAGGAGTTATATAGCTGATATAATTAATAATGATTATAGAAGTTGTAATAATACTGTCTAACAACATAAAATAATTATTAAGAGTATTTTTTACATTTAGATACATCACCCATCCAAAACCGGTAAACTGCATCTTTTCTTTCTCACACATCTACTACTGCTACATCTGTTACTGCTGCTACTACTACTACTAGTACTATAAGTAGAAGTGTTAACGGATATCGGATATCGGCGAGTATAAATTCCGACCTAGTCTTTTGTATTCTGATGTACTTGAGAAGAACATGAATTGTATCTTCTTCCCTGAGCTATGGATTAAATTGTAAATTAGATTGTGCTCTCTAAGAGAAGCAAAACTAAATTCTAAATCGTGGTGAAGACAACAGGAAATCACTGCATTGACTTTCTGAAGAATGTTTTGAAATTTACAGATAAAGAAAAGGAATGTATGAAGAGTGATGAACATCTATGTCCCAAAACGACATAGCATACATAAACGTAATATTATTACAACTGTTCACAGATATCGTAATACAAGCTGTAACTTTGGTAACGTGGCTTTCTCTTCAATACTTCACTATTTTAGTCGATCTTTTAATGTCATGTTTTTAATCATTTTACCCCATGCAAGGCAATAAAGCCGCTGAGAAACAAGAAGTTACTTAATGTAAAAGAACAAAAAACAAAAAACAAAAAAACAAAAAAAAAAACGAAAATCATTATTACGGAGTGAAAACAATAAGAGAACAGGAATTAAGAAGACTGTAGATAATGAATGACACTGCATTTAGATTTTTGAAGATTAAAGTTGGTTGAAAAGCACGGGACCGAAATAGGGTTCCACAAGCGAGAAGTACGAGAGAAAAGACTGTGAGCATAAAACTTACAGTTGCATCTAGCCAATTAAACTGTAGATAGATGAGACTATGTTGCCAATCGAGTACTGCGCTTAAATTCATAAATTCTAGGTTCCAGTGCAGAAAGTTTATCCGAATAATTAACACATAGTATTTATAGAAAAGTCAAAGGAAAGCTACATTAAGACAGTGTGAACGTGACTGAAACCGACATGCCCGGTCAGGATTAATATTCTCTAAATATATAGCAAGAGCACCGGACCATATATGGCTGCAATATTCAAATATTGCAAATGATAGACTTTTACATATCTAAGATTCTGGAGATAAAACTTGTATAGCATGACAGTGCATCATCATAGCAGCAGGCCTCGCATTTGATTCAATATAATTTTTCCGCTTCATGCTGTATAATTTTAAAAGTCATCCTGGTATTTCCAACTAAAGTCTTTTTATCAAGCTCTTCAGGACTACTCCAAGATCACCGATAATTATGCGTAGGAAATTCGAGGTTCATGATCCACATTTTATTCACTGTTTGGTAAACTTCAAATATGTGACAAATATTTTAATTGTTTGAAATGACATAGTTGGATTGCACGACTCGTATGTGTTTCAAAATCTATATTATCATTAATTCCTTTATTTTCTGATAGTGATAATCAATGCCTTTTGTTTTGCTTTAAAAAATCTTTCCTAAAATACTTAATTTTCAACAATGGACAACAGAACAATGACTAAGTAGACTAAAACGTTAGTTCTTGAATTTGGTAGCATGGTGATGGTGAGTTCAATCTCTGGGGCGTGCAATGTGCACTTGAACTTAGTGGAAACGAAACAACAACTGACCAATAGTAAAAATAAGAACTAGACAGTATCCTTGGGCATGGGAACGAGAACAGTCTATCCTCGTAGATTAAATAAAGGGTTCAGTTCAGAATTCTCTGGAGATCTATCTATACACACCTGCGGAAGGCTAGAAGGAACAATGGTTTAAACCTTATGATAATAAAAATAAAGATGAGGACAATATCCCGAAGATAAATAATGTAAAAATTCAGATGAAAAAGACACAAGTGGAAATAAATGTATATATTAAGGATTTGTATATATTTGGACCTCTGTAACTGAGAATCTTAGAAATTTGTTAGCGATAAGTAAAAGGTACCGAAATGCTATCTAATATCAATCCTCTTATATGGCAGTGAATGCCGGAAATTTTCACCAGATGAACAGAAGATTGGTGGTAGCTGAAATGTGGTTATACAGAAGGATGTTGAGAACGCCATTTATGGAGCGCTTAAACGAGGACGTCTTAAGGAAACTGGAAACAAAAAGGACACTAAGAATCAGAAAAAGATTATTGGACTAAGAGAATCTGACACTCACAGAACATATCGAAGGCAAAAACGACAGGTGGGAACAGCAACCACCTACCTGACGAGCTTCTCTTAGTGCAACTAAATGGCAGACGGGAGTGGGAATAGTAAAAATAATTTACTGAGAGGTATAAAAACTAGTTGTGGTGCAGTGGATATCGGCTCGGAACGAGAAATCGGAGAGCCGAGTTCAAATTCCAATTGAATTCGTTCCATTCCCTTACGTGAAAATACCCTTGGGAAAACTATTATTCTGTCTCTTTTCCCTCCCGCTATGGGTTAAATAGCAGGAGAGATTGGGTTCTATAGTTTGGTTAGCAACTAGTCTACCGCAGAAAGTAATGACAGCTTACTGCTGAAAAATCTTCTCTGCAATAAGTTATGTCTCTTTCGAGACATGATCGCTTGAGCATGTATCACATATGGCACTTGACTGAGTGATAAAAATAGGAAGTTGTGAAGAACCATAATTCCCTTCATACTGAAGAAACACGGTATATAAAAGTAAACTAGAATGACTAACGTAACACATTCTTCCACATTTCTTTTGCTGTATTCGGCTTAGTCAAGACCAGTCAGTCAGTTAAGTGCCATACGTGGTACACGCTTGGGCGATCATGTCTCGAAAGAGACATGACTGACTGGGCAGAATATTATCCCGCAGTAGGTTGCCATTGCTTTCTGCGGTAGACTGGTTGCCAGCCAAGGCTATAGAACCCAATCTGTCCTGTTATTTAACCCATAACTGGAAAGAATAAACGGATTAATACCTTTCCCAAGGGTATTTGCGCGTAAGTGAAATGCAATGAATTCAACTGGAATTCGAACTCAGCTCCCCGATTTCTCGTTCCGAGTCGATATCCACTGGACAACAAAGCACATCCGACCACAAATCCTAATTAGTTATATTAAGTGCCGTTGCAGCAGTCAGCCATTTTGTTCCAATGCGTGTTTCTTTCTGTTGCGTTTTATCTTTATTATGATTATCATATTTCGGCTTACGAGATCACAACTTGAAGTGATATGAATAACAGTACTGTTGTGTTATTTAATGTTATCTTGCAGGCAATGGTGTCGATGCCTGGCAGTCTTATGGCGCCAAACCACATTCCCGATTGTCGTCATCCTCGATCAGGCTGACCGGGATTTTGTGTATCCATAAAATCAACTCAATAAACTGTCAAATATATCAGTGATCTTCAATGGGCGGATGTCGGTTGCTGGGGGCTCCCCACCAAACCGAACAACCAGAGTCTTTCTTTATGAGATGCCAAAATCTACAATCCAGGTCAGGCTAGAGCTGATGCCATAGTGAAAATTAAAATGGTTTGGTCAGGATATATATTTTTTATTTTAATAAAGCTAGCGAATAAAGACGTAATAAACAAAAAATCGGGATATGTTTCATAGTGGAATTCAGTTTTGCAGCTTTCAAACTTTGTAATTTTACAATGCTGTTTTCCCAATAAAAGGCCCAAGAAGTATTCAAGGCAGAGAGTTACTCAAATGGGGTTGTTGTAAGGGTGTTAAGTAATTAAATAAAAAGTATATATTATGAGGATATGCAGGATAGATGACGGTTAACCTTAAGCTTGAAGAGGTCAAGATCGTAGTGATCGGGGAAGCATCATCTCGGGAGTCTCTTTCACAAATTAACAATTCTCGAAAAGAAGGTGTATGAGTGGAACTTACTAATGTTATACGAAGGGAATATAGGCGAGTCGACTCTGTGTTCGTAGAATGGCGCATCCTAGCTATGAAGGTATGAACTTATGGAAGTTCAATTAACCCATTAAAGCCTACTGTTGCATTAATGGACTATAGCTAAAAACCTACAATTCTAGAATTACTGTCGCTTTTAATATCACCACTAATAGATTAATTAAATTTGTGGACATTTTGCTAAAAGTATTGACATTATTTTATCACACATCATATTAAATATATTATATCTTATAAAAATCAAAACTTTGTGTCAATTATAATAGATTATTAGTTTAAAGGTAACATCTATACAGTAGAAAATGTTAAAAAATCAGCTTTTGTTTTATCTGCATAGTAACTGAATTGCTCATACACACTAGTTAAAAATTAGTTGAAGTAATACAATAGAATTTACATTGGTTTAAAATGCTGGAGCAAAACGCTATGGAGGTGAACTACAAAAATGTATGGAAATTATGAACTTTTATCTGTTTCCTTCTTAATATTTCTTAGCCAAATTATAGTTGACTAATACAGCACAGTTTGGCATAATGTGATTAGGTTTCACATCATGTATAATCGCTGGCTACTCGTTCCAAATGTATCCCCGGCTGTTAGGGTGGCTAACTTATCCATGTTGCGGACGCCAGCCAAAGTGCATTTATGTTTCTTTAGCATCCAGTTTCAGCATGTGGTTTATAAGACAGTTATGCTGAGTGGATCTTGAGTTACAATTTCTGAGAGAGAAAAAGCATAATGTTGTTTGATTTGTAACTGAACAAGGCAAGCAGACTTAAACCCTCGCACACGACAACTTGTTACTTTGAACCATCGATGGCCTTACACTTTGGGATCATCTGGGATCGATTACGAGCATCTCTCATTCTATCCGCTTACGGCTTAGGGAGTAGGGACTCCGACTGACACCAAATCGGTTGAGTTTCGATCACGGCTGGAAGCAAGTGAATGTCTAGTCACACTGATGAGATGTGATACAGCGAAACAGGCATGTAAGTAGATGATATATATATATATATATATATATATATATATATATATATATATATATATACTACCGACCTTGATTATTAGGCCACCGCAGAGTTTTCAAAAAATGATGTAGTCCATACTATTTTTAGTATTTATTGTCAAATGAATAACTTTAAATGAAAATAGAATGGTTCTTTTATTAATACTGCACAATAACATGTGCATCAAATGAATTTATAAATATTTAATAATTACCTATATTGCAGTTTCATCAATGAAAGAATGAAGAACATTTAGGGTGATTCGGACGAGTTCATCTTTGCCTTGTAAAATTTTGCAAAGTCATAATAACAAAAGAACAATGCTATTTTCATTTAGAATTATCCACTTGGCAATAAATACTAAAAATAGTATGAAATAAATAATTTCTTTTAAAAATCTTGGGTGGCCTCATAATTATGGCCGGTAGTATATATATTTCATAGTATCACTACACAAAAATGTTCGTGTTTCGAAGCTAGCCATGTATCTGGGCTGCTTCGTTCTTCAGGTGATTTTGCTGATATCAACAAAATCACCTGAAGAAAGAAGCAGCCCAGATACATGGCTAGCTTCGAAACACGAAAACTTTTGTGTAGTGATACTATGAATTTATAAACCACTGTAACAACTATCACAGTATAACGCTCTACATTTGTATCGAGCACTCTTTATAAAAGTAAATGTATGAACAACAGGTTAAAAAACCTACGAGTTCTACAACTTAGTTATAATATATATATATATATATATATATATATATATATATATATAGGTATTGAAAAGATATTGTCCAGAAAAAATCGATTAAGAAAGCATTCTGTTTTAAAGTAAGAATTACAGTTTGTAACAGTTCGGTTTTTATTATTTATCTCCGGTCAAGAGAAATATTTGTTTAGAAAGAAGAATTTCTCTGAAGGAGATTTTTTTCCGTTCAAATATAATTTCTATATTTCATAGTGTTTTTAATTGGGAAGTTAGCTGAAAATTAACCAATTTAGATCTCCCACCTATGCATATCAAACACCCTTGTGGTTCACCAAAAAGAACTATAATAAATGCCTCCTCGTCTTTTGCTTTCCTGCTTAATGGAAATCCTCCTTTGTTGTTCTAGTCTTTACAAACGAAGTTTAACCATCTGATTCTTTGAATTATCAATCTATTAGCCTTCTACCTCATTTGGGAAAAATTACTAAAGGCTCTAATCAACTGTGAATTGTTTAAGCATCGCACATCGCAGGGCCTTCTTTCAAACAAGCAATATGCATTTCGCTTTTCTAGTTCAACTGCTGATGTACTAACGATTATTGCTGAAAGAGCCTAACAAGCTATAGTTAAACTGGTGAAACTTGGGCTATCTGGATATCTTGGAAGCGTTTGACAGGGTTTGGCATACCGGTCTTCTTTACAGGTTGAAAGACTAGGCTCATGGTGATGGTATTTCCGGACGAATTTTTAAACGGATTCAGTCCATCAATATTTGTCCTGAGATGAGGTAATATTTACATTGTTCTGACTGTTATCTTTATCTTTATTGCCATATTCATACTAAGAAGGCCCAGTGCATAAAAGCGTTGGTTAGATCCAGTGACTTGACCCAAAGAGTTGTAAGTTCAATACCTGGCTCCAGCAGTGGTGAACAAATAACTTAGAAAGCTGAGTTAAAGGGAAATAACAAGGACACCCGGAAGTGACACGCTTCATGTAACGAGACCAATGTACCCCAGTAATCGAAATAAAGGTATCTCCCGCCAGGGTTATATCCTTGGACCTAATTTGTTCTTAATTTTTATCAGTGACCTTCCCGATGACATCAGTTAACAACTGGGTATTAATGCTTTACTCGTGTCTCGTTAGTAAGTCTGATCATTGAAATTGACAGCAGATCTAAAATTGACCTAGAGGCTGTTGTTAACTACTGTTAACGAAACTTTTCCCTATTAATCACGTGAACGACCCCTTCTTGCTTTCTATCAGCAAGGTTGACGCTAACTTTCCTGAGAGTGAAATGGTTGTGCTATCTCCGTTGAACATTCTCTGTTGAGCTGAAGTAGAAAGACTATATAGAATCCATTGCTAGGTCTGCTACTAGGCTAGTTCCTTCACTGTGTCCTACACTCTCACGAAGTTGGTTCACTGAGTCTCTTCTCTTCTGAATCTGTCTTGCATACTTACATTTCTAACTGCTTACGGCCATATCACGTTGAATACACTGGTTCTTGCTCGATCACTGAAGTTAAGCAACGTTGAGCCTGGTCAGTACTGAGATGAGTGACCGCTTGGGAATACCAGGTGCTGTATGCGTTTAGTGACGGATGTCCGTTGTGGTGCAGCGGATATCGGCTCGGAAAGAGAAATCAGTGAGCCGAGTTCGAATTCTAGTTGAATACCCTGCATTCACTTAAGCACTGGTACCCTTGGGAAAGGTATTAATCCGTCTCTTCCCTCCAGTTATGGGTTAAATAACAGGGTAGGACTTGGGAACCCTGCCCTAAAAAACAAATCCCCAATGAATCTTGGTACTCGAAAAGAAAAAAAGTATTACTAGACACAAAATTTATATAAAAATAAACAATAAATTGTTGAAAGAAAAAGGTATTACCAGCAATAAATAAATAAAGTTTAGTTGACAATAAATATTGAGGTTGATATGCCATAAAACAAAAACAACCAACCAACATTTCTAATATTCGTTCGTACTTTGAATATTGCTACCACATATGGTCTGGTGCTGCTGCTGCTGTATATTTAGACATTCTTGAAAAAAATTAAAAAAGAATCAGCAATATTATTGGTCTTGACTTGGTGTTTCGCATTCAGTGACTTTCCGACTGTAACAATGAACAACAGCAAAGGAGATCCAGAGAAAGGGTTAAAGAAGGATAACCGCGGAGGACGAAGTGAAATAATTATCATTGATAACTTCCTCCACTAGTTTGCGCACCCTAATTACTATAGGTATGTGCGTTGTGGTACAGTGGATATTAGCTCGGAACGAGAAGCCGGGGAGCCGAGTTCGAATTCCAGTTGAATCCATTGTATTCACTTACGCACAAATACCCTTGGGAAAGGTAATAATTAGTCTCTTCCTTCCAGTTATGGGTTAAATAGCAGAACAGATTGGGTTCTATAGCCTTGGTCGGCAACCAGTCTACCGCAGAAAGCAATGGCAACCTACTGCGGGATAATATTCTGCCCAGTCAGTCATGTCTCTTTCGAGACATGATCGCCCAAGCGTGTATCACGTATGGAACTTTAACTGACTGAATTACTATATTCTTAATACTTGATATAATTAAAAAACATCACTAGGATAAAATTGGTAAATAATTATTTATACCAGGACTCATATCGAAAATTACAAGTAATCCATAACAATGTTTATAATTATGTTTATTTTTGGCATATGAATTTTTTGAAACTGTTTCTAAATCTTTGATTGTCTTTCAGTCATTCCTGCTATCCTCTTCCGCTGCCACAACGAGGCGCCGCGCGCCGCCTCGTTTGGAAACCACTAGCGCAAAGCATCAGAAGGCCTATAATTACAAAAATTATCTCTCGGCAGGGACTGCGCTTGCACTACCCTTGTCTTATGAAATCTTCTTTTACTCAGGCGTGCATAACTGTTACGATTACGGAGGGTCTTGACAGCAAGCAGTGATCAATTTTCCTTTTAAAGAAATGCACAACTCCAGTTAGGACCTTTCTAGATCTATATTTGTTAAATATGAGTTTGTACTCAAAACACAAAAATAATTTCAGCGATTAATATTGATGTTCTATGCCAGTAGATGTGCCCACTATTTAAAATATAAATAAATGTAATTGTTTTAATGAGTTTACACATTTAAATGACGTACTTGAAACATAAACTAATTTCAGCGATTAATATTGACGATCTATGCCAGTAGATGTGCCCACTGTTTAAAATATAAATAAATGTTATTTTTTTCATGAGTTTACCCATTTAAATGACGTACTTGAAACATAAACTAATTTCAGCGATTAATATTGATGATCTATGCCGGTAGATGTGCCCACTGTTTAAAATATAAATAAATGTAATTGTTTTAATGAGTTTACCCATTAAAATGACGTACTTGAAACATAAACTAATTTCAGCGATTAATATTGACGATCTATGCCGGTAGATGTGCCCACTGTTTAAAATATAAATAAATGTAATTGTTTTATTGAGTTTACCCATTTAAATGACGTACTTGAAACATAAACTAATTTTAGTGATTTATATTGATGATCTATGCCGGTAGATGTGCCTACTGTTTAAAAAATATTTTTTTTCTAACGCGTGTAACCACTTAAATAACGTACTTGAAACACAAAGTAATTTCAGCGATTAATATTGATGATCTATGCCAGTAGATGTGCCCACTGTTTAAAATATAAATAAATGTAATTGTTTTATTGAGTCTACCCATTTAAATGACGTACTTGAAACATAAACTAATTTCAGCGATTAATATTGATGATCTCTGCCGGTTGATGTGCCCACTGTTTAAAATATAAATAAATGTAATTGTTTTATTGAGTTTACCCATTTAAATGACGTACTTGAAGCATAAACTAATTTCAGCGATTAATATTGATGATCTATGCCGGTAGATGTGCCTACTGTTTAAAATATAAATAAATGTAATTGTTTTATTGAGTTTACCCATTTAAATGACGTACTTGAAACATAAACTAATTTTAGTGATTTATATTGATGATCTATGCCGGTAGATGTGCCTACTGTTTAAAAAATAATTTTTTTCTAACGCGTGTAACCACTTAAATAACGTACTTGAAACACAGACTAATTTCAGCGATTGATATATTTTTCATTCATGCCAGTAAATGTGCCCACCTTTTAAAAAATAAATAAATATAATTGCTCTAATGCGTTTACCCATTTAAATAACGTACTCGAAACACAAAGTAATTTCAGCGATTAATATTGATGATCTATGCCGGTAGATGTGCCTACTGTTTAAAAAATAAATAAATAAAATTTTTCTAACGCGTGTAACCTTTTAAATAACAAACACGAAATACAAACTAAGTAATTTCAGCGATTAATATTCATAATCTTTGTCTGTAGATGTGTCCTTTGTTAAAAAAATTGTTTTAACATGTGTACGCACTTAAATAACGCTTTATATGAATAAGAAAATACCGGATTTTTAAAAATTACACAACTTGATCGAAACGGAAGCATCAACTTGCTATTCGTACTTAGGATTCCATAAAGATTTATTATAACCAAATGCAATCTAAGCCATCATCTCTTACCGACGTAGATAATTATTTAAATTATAGCTGATAATCCTGATTAACATTTATGGTTTGGACTCAAAACTAATCGCTATTTAATTTGATTCTTTAAACTTAAATTTTAATTTATTGTTGCGGCATTGAATTTTACACGATTTTTCTCTTTACAATTAGAAAGGCTTGGCTTAATTTTGTGCGTCTGTCTCTAAAATATTTTATTTAACAAAAGCAACAACAGTTCTTTTAAATTTAATAAAGTAAAATTTGGAGATGCATTACACATTATTGTGCTTCAAAATACGGACTTTCGTATTATTCGTGTTGTTCAAATGCATCAGGTTCTGAAGCATTCTGTTGAAGAAGTGCACTTACGCACACACATACACATAATTTCAAAACTGAAAACATTTCCTGACTATATCTAGTCATACGAACAGACGCGTTGGCAGCAGATCGAAGATAATTACCCACGTTATCGCAACCGTGGGTGACTGCGCGCGGCTGTAAAGCCTGATAGACCATTCTGGTTTCTTTTCGATCCGGTAATATTTCCGATCCAATTTATCAAATTGTAATAATTCGTATTGATTGCAAGAAAGCGAAATGCATAGTTGTTTGCAAAAAGGGGACAGGATAAGGTGTGAGTTATATACTGGGGATGTAAAAAAAATAAAATGTTAAAAAGAAAAGCAGTTTCAGCAATTCATTTATCTATTTAGTGTCTTAATAAAGTATGGAAAGCGACACAGAAATCTGAATGTGAATAGGAAAAGCGAAAGGTGCTTTTCAGAAAACGAGTAACGTATTATAAGGTAGGAAAAACTGTTGGAAATGAATAGTGAGAAACTGCTATATCTTCTTATAAATAGTAGACATTTTCATCACAAATCGACAATTACCTGACAAATGAAAATATTTGAAACGACAAAAGGTCTATCATCATACCAAAAAAAGGTCCCAACTGTAAATTACACACACACACACACACACACACACACACACACACACACACATATATATATATATATATATATATATATATATATATATGTGTGTATTAATATGTGTGTGTTTATGGTATATATATATATATATATATATACCATAAACACACACACATACATGCTCTAACACACACACACACACACACACACACACACACACACACACACACACACACACACACAAGCACTCGCTACAATTAATGACAGCAGCAGCAGCAGCAGCCAGAGATGACCATTCCTTGAAAGGCATGGACTGGACTCACTCGGACAGACACACGCTCCTCTGCAGATGAGATTTTGATCTCGAAATATTAATGTATAATAAATAGTTAACACTCAAAAACTTCTTTACCTTCCTTTATTTTAATAAACGCATTGTGGAAGCCTTCAAAACCTCACCATACGACAAAAAAGTGGTTTACCAACAAAATTTTAATAATAAAGAACACATAAAAAAAAGAAAAAGAAAAAAAGAGATGTACTACATAGAATTCTTTATTGTTTGTTATATTTATCAAAACTGAAAATTCAAAACTGAAAAGGCACAAACACCTCTACAGCAAAGAAGGTCCAGAGAAAGGTTTAAAGAGAGATAACCGCAGAGGTTGAAGTGAAAACATTATCATTGATAACTCTCTTCTTCAATTTGCGCACCGTAGTTACTATATTCTTAATACTGGGTATAATTAAAAATATCACAACGATAAAATCGGTCAATAATGCTGTAGAGGTGCTCGTGCCTTTTCAGTTCTGAATGTTCAGTTTTGATAAGTATAAAAAACAACAAAGAATTTTATGTAGTACAGCTCTTTTTTTCTTTTTCTTTTTTATTTATAATCATTTATACTTAGACTCATGCAGGAAATTACAAATAATTCATTATAATATTTACAATCATATTTATTTTGGCATATAAAATTTTTGAATCTCTTTCTAAATCGTTGATTATCTTTCAATCATTCCGCCTCACCGCCTATCCTATTCCGCTGCACCCATGAGGCAAGCCAATCCGTTTGGGAACCACAGGCGTAGAACATCAAAAGTCCTATTTTGAGAAATATTTTAAAAGAAGATATTGAAATATTATGAAAATGATATTAAACTGTTCATTAAATTACAGATTACATATGAACATGTATTTCGGAGTTGCCTTCCTTATTTATATTTGCGCGCGAGTACGTACACACACACACACACACACACACACACACACACATACATACATATGCGGGGGCGATATATCATGTATTTCTGAACACTTATTTAGCAAGCTATCAATAAAAGACGATCGAATGATGTTAAGCAGTATGCGGCAAATCTTAACATTTTCATTTTTATAGCAAGAAAAGCATTAACATGGCCGCTTCTCGTCCGTCACATCAAATATAAAGACTGGGCAGCACGCTCGTGGCATTATCCACTAAGCACTGCGGCCGCGCCGAGGGAGTTTTATTAAATAAACTTTCTTTGGATAAACGGAATATCCTAATTGAATGTTTTTCTTCTGCTTATACTTTCTTTCTCAATTACCTGGCGCACTCTGTACGTTTATTTAAATACCAGGGTTATTTTCTTAACAATTTCTTCTTGTTTAGAATGAAAAAAAAATGTAAGTAACGTATGCAAGAAACGATAAGATTTTAATTGATTGCTTTCGGCTATTTCTCTTGCCATTTTAAAGATTCAAGACACTGGATTTTGTTTAAGCATACGCAAACCTAAATAATTAAATGGTGTTTCTTTTACAGAGGTTTATCAGAAACAGGTTCATTTACATTTTCAACACCGTAACAATAAAGGAAGCAAGCGAAACACGTAGAAGAGTTAGTTATCTAAAAAAAAAAAAATAAAAAAAAAAAAACAGAAATTAAAATTGTTTTGTTGTAGAGTGGCTGACACCTCTGGAGCACTCACAATTATAAAATGGCCTATGGTCTTAAATTGTATATTTAAGTAAAGAATAGTAGCATTCGAGTCGTACTATTCGAGTGTCATTCGAGTAATATTCAGGCTGATTACTTCGGCGACTGCCACGATCTAAATCCCTCGTCTCGGTGTTGTAAGTCATGTCCTGTCTGTTATTGTAACTATTGTACTGTTCTGTGTATATCCGTTTAGCACCTGATATTGTGCCGAATAATACCACAGCACACTTTCGCTGTTTATTGTATCCACCTCGGCGATACAACAAAAACGAATCCCAAATATAATAAAAATATGTATATATTAAGTTGTTCCATATATTCTGTCGTTCTTTCTAAAAATCTGCAAATTATCTCGCATTTAGCATTTGTTTTTGCTTTATAGTAATTTTAGTCATCCTGTGAAACTGTTGTCTAACATTATTGAAATTTTATTTAAGATTAAAATGCCAAGTAGACAAGAATTAACATTTTCGACATTGATTTTGCTTTTAATCAAATTCACAAAACTGCCAAAGCTGCTCGTGTACGGTGATGATTTCAATACTAGCAGAATGGCACAGAAATGATTTTCTCGTTTCAAGGAGGTGATGTTCGAAAACAGACTCTCTGTTCAAGTCTAGAAGTGCCAATCGTACGCTGCTTAAAGAACGGCGCCATACCAGTAGCGAATTGGCTCAGAAGATACTGATATTACTGTCGTTAGTCATCTTCACTCAGTGGGTAAGGTCCACAAAAACGGCGCATGGATGCTACACGCATTTAGCGAGAGAAAAAATAAAGCTCTCCTCCTTTGTCGGCAGTTTACTCGACACCCGGCTACACGTGGTTGCAAAGAAAGAGCTCGGTTGGGAAGTTCTGCCACATTCACTAAGCTCACTTTATTTAACCATTTAGACACTTTTTCGGTCGCTTTCTAACAATTCGAGGGGTGTTTCGGTCAACAACGCTGTGGAGCTTAAAACGTCTCTTGTTTTTTGTTTTTGTTTTTGTTTTTTTTAGTCAAAACCTAGTGATTTCTATCGTTGAAGCGTTGAATAGTAAATAGTGATAAATAGTTTGTCTGCAGGAAGTTGGAAACAATGAAAAGAAATACACTGTTGAATGATTCATAAATAAAAAGTATTAAAATTTATTATAAAAAACGAACTAATGAATTTCATTAATTAATATCACTTTTGTTTACTTGTGAACTGAAAGAGTACATTGTTATATTTTGATCTCTTCAGTTCTTGCACTGCATTATTAATATAGTGGATAAAGAAACCGAGTTACCACCAAACTGATGCATCAGTTCAAAGAGATGGAAGTGACACTAATTCCTTATGGGAATTCACGGTTACATTGGAGTAATGGTAATGGTTTATACATTCTATTAAAATATTTTTTTTTAAAAGAAACTCTTATTGTCTTTTCAATATTGATGGAGGATTCCTTTCTAATTTTTTTGTACGAACTCTTGTGTAATGTCAAAGTCTCATGTAATTTTCTTTTCAAGTTAAATGTGATACCAATTTTAGTTGTTACTGTTGCTGAATGTCCTCAATTTTTATTTTATTTTATGCAGTTCTTTGTGATTCTGTAGCGCTAGTAAAAAAAAGATTTGAAGTATGTTTTTCAAGAAGACTGACAGCGTTCATTTAATAAAGGTTAATTTAAATAATTAATTTGCTGTTGTATGCAACTGACATTTTAGGTATTTCTGAGCAAGCATGCCGCCATATCATTAGATCTATATGAAAAGCAGGTCATATTGAGACTATTTAAGAAAAAGACCCGGTTTTAGGTTAATTCTTTAGTTCTGAACGTGAAGATGACGAGGCTGATTCTCCTCAACTCTGTCAGCAAATCAAATTTTGCATACAAGAATTGTAATTTTTTAAACTGGTTTTTTTAACTTCTGTCTTTAGTTGTTATTATTATAAAAATATTTTTAGCGAGATAACATTCCGTGGTCATACTAGAAGTAGCATATTTCGGTTATATAAGCACTTTTCCTGCTGGTTCGATTCCTGTCCAATTACTGTTTTTCTTTAACGGAAGTTCTCGATCTAAGCCGTCGCTATATTAACATTACTGTTTCAGAAAAAAATAACAAAGCAGGAATAAAAATACAAACACATTTATAATTAAAAAAAACGTTTAGATTAAATAAAGAATCTTTAAAACAGATACACATGTTCAATCAATGATTGATACAAGCAAAATCTATATATGCAATCGAATCACTTTGGATATTTTGTTCTTTGAAAGAAGTGGTATATTCTAGCTCCAAATGAAACTAACACTGCATATTTTCCCAGAAATTACAATATTTTCTAAATATGGTCTTCAATGAATAGATTAGATTTACAAATATATTTGTTGTATCATTTATAAACATTAAGAATTGGATTTTATAGTGTGAAAGCTAAAAAACAGAAACAGAAACGAAACAAATAATATCATGAATACTGACAATTTATCCAAAATTTTGATTCCAAAGTACATCTTTTACAAACATTGCGAAAAAAATAAAATTAACATAGATATTGTTGGTTTAATTTAAAACTTTTGAAAGCAAATTCGCGCTGATTAAACACACACACACGCACGCACGCACACGCGCGCTCGCGCACACACACATACACACACACACACACACACACACACACACACACACACTTCCTACTGTTTCGAATGAAAAAAATTCTTATGGATCATTTTTTCCTACTGCTCCAGTGCTATTTTCTGGATCTCCATGTTTAAATAGACACCCTGTTATAAACAATACGAATTTGTAAAATATGTGCTAAGACTCTCAAAAGAACATGCCGGTAGACGCAATTTATAATGAAAAAAAAAACAGTATATCTCCTGAAACGTTTTTCCACAAAATAATAATGACCCATAAAAAATCCATTGAATTTACACAAACTCACACATTATATAAATAAATACTACAAATATCTGCAATAGTAACGCTTACAAGCATGACAGACAAAGGTGACTGGTCGTATGTACTGCAGATCATAACTGGGAGTCGTATAGTAGTAAACAAAGCCTAGGAATACCCCAACATACATATACACACAGTCTTCTGATATTCACGTTTGCTATTCATTCTGAATACCTATAAGTATTTGGGAACTACTGAAAATGCTCACACAAGAAAAACATGTTTAGATTAATGTTCGTATTCATACTCATAGGCATTAAAGACTGCTCACACCACTAAAATATTTATAGATCGCTGCAAAAAAGCCTATATATAATAAGCGCCAATACACACACGCATGCGCAGAATCACGAACGCATATAAAAGCAGAAGACATTCGCAAGTATTGATGGTGTTTACACTTATGAGTTCATACGTCGACTAACACTGGCAAATGAATAATAATAATAATAATAATAATAATAATAATAATAATAATAATAAATACTACTACTGAAAAGAAGACAAAAAACACGTACAGATATTCGAGTTTTTTGTACTTGTCAGGATCAAAGCGCATCAAAGTCAAACATCGTTTTTCATCCACTGATGTCCTCCGTTGGTAGATGTAATATTTCCCGCGAATCAGTTGATCTGCCCGCCTTGAAACTACCGATTAGAACGCCAGCTCACGGCAGGCGACTGACCTTCTCTCATCACATAATGAGTCTATGTAGTTTTACACCAAATGATTTTAGATTGATATATGTATCGACGCCATCAGCACTTGTCGTTATCTTCATCCAGATCGACTTCGTACTTGCCATCGTTAACTTCACCTAAACACTTTTGCTCTCCTCACTCACCTTCCTCTTGCTGTTCATTGAGGTATAGTGGACCCACATATATATATATATGTAAAGTATTTAATAAGCACCATGATTTTTATAATATTGGCTTAAAAATAGAAGATATAGAAGCCCAAATATTACATATCTAAAAGAAAATATCTATCCACGAAGAAAAAACAAATAGAACAATTATTTGGTATACACCGGCTTTCAACCAAATGATTAGCAGTAAATTAGACAAAAGATTCCTGGCTATGATTGAGAAACATTTTCTAAATAATAATTCATTAAGCAAGATTTTCAATAAAAATACTCTAAAATTAAGTTATGGTTGTACGGATAATCGGGAAAAAATTTTATTAAAAATCACAACAGTAATATTTTAAATAAAAATTTAAACATAATTGAAAATAAGAATCACCCAAAAACTGAAATCAATAATTTAGACAATAATAAATGCCATTGTAGAAACTCTATAGAGTGTCATTTGGAAAACAGGTACCTTACAGAATCTATTGTTTATCAATGTACTATTTCTTCTACTGAAAACCTTAGTAATATGAAGATTTATATTGGTAGTACTAAGAATTTGCCGAAAAAAGATTTTATCAAAAAACTTCTTCATTTAATAATAATAAGTACCAAAATGAAATATCCCTATCGAAATATATTCGCTATCTTGGTATCAATAAAACTCCCACAATATAATTGATTTAAAAAAAAAATGCTAGGATATGTACGACCCATGCCCCTTGTGTCTGTATGAAAAACTACATATTAAATTTCTTAAGAATAAAAATCTATTAAATAAACGTCATGAAATAAATGTCAAATATAAACATTTCAAAATGTTCACCCTAGAATATAGTTAAAAATTCTGCATAAAAGAATATTGATTAACTCACATATATGCGATAATTTGTTTTGTATTATATTATTAATTAAATAAATATTTAAATTGTTAAGAGTATATGAAAAATTGAGGAAAAATGCTTTCTGAATCGAAATGAAAATAGTTTAATCATACTAAAGGTTCATTTTAGTCAGATCAAAAATAAAAAATGTTTTCTTTCTTTTTGTTTTTAAAAAATGCTGGTATACAGAGAAATCTAAGACAATAATCTTGTAACAATAATGAAAACATCACACCGTAAATGAGTCGTCAAGCCTGTAGCTCAATGAGCTGACACTTTCCTGTTAAGCTTGAATGAAGGAACCTTGTATTCCCCAAATTTATAACCTACTAGCAGTATAGCCCGGCGTTGCTCGGGTGTAATGAAAGCTTTAAAACTAATCCATGGTCCTGGAGCTGAGACTCTTTGGACGTTGGCACGAAAGACTAAAAAGCAATAGTTGTTTCCAGTTAAAGCGAAACCGTAGACTGACAAAAAAAAAAAATGAATGGATGTAAGTCAAATTTTGATTTCCTGGTATCGATATCAAATTTTCTGCACTATTGTAAGAACTGTAACCTTGAAACTTCTGAATATCGTTTCTTATGTCTTTGTCTATGAGTGTATCAAATTTGATTAAAATCGGACCACTCCTTCTATAACCAGATTTTTTCGATTATCGATTTTCGATATTTATCGGGGTTACCTCGACACAAAACTTAGCTAAGAACACTCGCAGACACTTATAGTACAACTGTGTAAGTTTTCAAGAAAATCGGTTCAGCCGTTTCGGAGTCTATAGGTAACGGATACACACACACAGACACACACATACACACACAGACAAAGTTCCATTTATAAATAAGTTTAGATTAGATATTTTAAAATTTAAGTTGAATTTCATTCGTATTATTTAAATTAAACACACACATAAAATCTATTTTTCTCTTTCCTGCATATTATCTCTTTAAAAGACAAGCGTATTGTTTTCTACATTCAAGTATAAATCATTTTCCCAAGAATGAGTCAAAAATATTTTATGACGAGGTAAAATCTCGAAACACAAAATTTCCTGTCGCAATTTAGATTAAATTAATTTTAAAGAAAAAACAAATTTGATTATATATATATATATATACATACATTTTCCATTTTTGAAATTTTCCACGTCTCTTACGATCTTACAATCGGGCTAGTGTCCTTAAACTTGCTTGTTATTGTGACAATGTTGCAGTTAAGAAACTCAGTTGCCTGCTGCATTGCAACATGGTCTTTTAGTCATTCTCTTTAAGTTATAAGATTTAGTGAGGATTTTTTTTTTAATTTCTGGGTTGACATGTCCTCACTAACCGTCGAACTAATGTCCTTATCTTTGTTGTTGTTATCACAATGTTTCAGCCAATGAACTCATTCACCTTCTACACTCGAACATGGTCCATGCTTTTAGGATTTCGGGGAAGCAAGTAAACGGAAGGGAATTTTCACAGGCGGGAAGTGTGAGAAAAGAATCTGATGGAGTAGAATTTGTGTTTATATTTTATTAGTTTCACAGTAAAAGTATGGGACCTAATTGCTAATCTTGTGGTTCGAGTAAATACATGCATAGGGGGAACCAGAGAGCTAAGTTCATCGGAGCAAAAGCCGTGAAATTACTTGTAGAAGAGACACAGAGAAGCCACATTGCGCCGATGAGAAAGTGACTATCTAAGCTGCCAGGTCGGGATCGATCACATTACAGATTTTCCGTTGGATTTTGTCAAGGACCCCTAGGTGGATAGCAGGGGCACCCGACCGGATATGGCAGTAGTATTCAATGTAAGGGCGGAGGATAGATTTATATGTGTAGAATGGTTTCAGACGGGAAAAATTATGAGAGACAAGATACAGGGATAAATGGAAGTCCATAATCGCCTACGTTCTGAAGAGACACGGCACATGAAGAAGAAGATGGGATTTACTATTCATAGCTTACATGTAACGTTAATTTGTAAGCAAGGAGCGGCCAGTAAGTATCAAACACGTTATTCTGTTTTAACTGATCTACCAAAGTAACCTTGATAAACTACGTAACGTCGATGTGTCCTCTTTGATGTCTATTTGTACGGATTTAGTTAATAATTAAAATCTTACTAAATTTTATGAAAGGAACTTAATGACCACTTTTTCGGGTTAGTTTTTTTTTTTTTATCTTTGTTTCGTTTTCTAGTGTTGCTCGGGTCACTTATGTTTCAAAATGTTGAGGGTTACTACTTTAGGTGAGTACGCGTACCTGTCCGCAGATACGGCATGTCCGGTTTTTGCATCTCTGTATTCCTGGGGCCTTTTTTCTTCTGAACCTCAAGCTCGACTCGTGACCGTTTCGTGTGCATCTTATGCGCTATCATGTGCGTGAGGTGCCAATTTCATTACTTGTTTTCCCGACGTAGAAGCGCCTTCGAAGATAAAGGAAAATGTCCCCGGGGACGAAAACCAAGCAAACAAACAAACAAAAAACAAAATAGACGTATCGTGTGGGGACATGCACATGCGCCCCTAAAGTAGTATTTACCAATATTCTTAAACAAAAACAACAAACGAAGACCGGAGGCTAGTCAGCAGAATCGTTGTTTATATAATTAAAATAAATAAATAAAAATAAACTAACACGTCGAAAACCGCAATGAGTAAAACATCAAATGCAAAAAAAATGCAAATTAAAGTTAAGTCAGTTTCCCAGTATTGTGCTGCACACACACACACACACACACACACACACACACACACACACACACATATATATATATATATATATATATATATATATATATATATGCACACACACACTCTCTCTCTCTCTCTCTCCACACACACACACACACACACACACACACACACACACACACAGGGTGATTAAAAAGTAATTTCTTATTTTAGGTATGATGGAATTTCCCATCTAACTATAATATATAAAAAGGGAGTTATTTTTCAATCACCCTGTATATAAAGTCACAGAATTGATAAAGACGGACGTGAAAGCTGTTTTAGTTATTGCGTATTGAAATTATACGCGGGTGATATAATTGATAACGCGTTTCAGAATGACAAGTCGAAGAGCCGAGTTCGAATTCCAGTTGAGTTCATTTACATCAGCTATAGGTTAAATAGCAGAGTAGGATGGTTTGGTTTGTTTTGTTTAGCAGCATGTCAACATCTATAGATCATTTAATGCCGAAATCTAAATATTTTGAATACAATTTTAGGGTTTCAACTAAATATATTTTGAATGCTTTCAACTACAGAAAATGTATTGTTGGTCATGTTGCTATAAAATATATTTTGGGTCATTTTGCTCTAAAAATTTATTGTTATTAATTTCACTATAAATATGTATTTTGGCAATTTTACCTCTTCCCCACTCTAGAAAGTGGATGCGACACAAGGTCAAATGTGGCGAGCCCGAACGCGTACGAGCGGGCAAGGTACAAAAATTGCATCGCCCCTGCAACAGCCGGTCGCGTTGGCCCCGGTGATGAGCACCGGTCCACCCCTCTAATGCAATGGAGTTGCGCTGCCTCAGGATGCTGTTTCCCGGGACCGGGCACCTCAGTATTATTTTTCTCAATTGTATACCTGTCCTCGGACAGTGATACAACTGAGCCGCACTCTGTCTTCAAGAACAGAGACCCAACTGAGAGATGATTTGGCAGGTAAGTATTAAGCAAAGTTGCTATGTGGCACTAGGCCGAAAGTATGGGACACACAGTGAGGATCGAATTCAATTGTAATGGCTTTAGCGAGACAAGGTTGCTAACCATTATACCACCTCGAGGTGCCCAATACAAAATAATGTATTACTCGGATTTGTACTATAAAATAAATTTTGTACTTTCACAGCGTTTTGTTTTAGTTTTGTTTTTGTTTGGGGGGTTATTTGCTCCCTTATAGATGTTACCACACCGAATCAGGGTGAACTTTAAATAAAAAAAAAAAGAAAGAAAGAAAGTCACTAATTAAGATGTAGTTTCACGTTGCTCAGTACCTTCAATTTCCGAATCAGAGGTTTTACTGCCGGATGTAGTGGACGAGGAAGAATGGCATCTATAAATGTCATTTGGAAACCAGTTTCGGGCAAATTGCTTCACTAAAGAACAATCAAATAGAAAAACCATGTAGTGTTATAAAGAATAAATTATAAATTATATTAAATTATAAACTGATGATAAATTAATAATTTTATAATAAATTATAATAATCAATTTATTTATTTATTTATAATAAATGTGTAATACATAAATGCATAAATTTATTTATAAATTTATAATACTTCAATAAATTTATATATAATAAATTTATAAAGAATTAATAGATTTATAATATAAATTATAAATTTATAATAAACTATAAATTGTTTGCTTTTGATATTATTTTCTAGTGTTATAAAGAACAATCATGTAGTAAACTAGGGAGAATGGCATCTGTAGATGTCGTTGGAAACCAGCCTAGAAGATTGACAACTCTAAATCGGTTTCGGGCAAAGTGCTTAAATGAAGAACAACTCTGTGCGTTTTGTAAAAATCTTCTAATGTATTATTGAGACTGGTCAGTATCTAGATGTTTTAAACACTTGGGAATACCAAGTAATGTAAATGTGCGGGTGGTGTAATGAATAATAGCTCGGAATTGTTAATTGAAGAGCAGAGCTTCAATTCCAGTTGGGTTCATTATATGCATTTATGCGCAAATACTCTTGAGAAAGATATGAATCCATATATTCCCTCCAACCTATGGGTTAATTAGTAAGACTTGTATAACTAAAACATTTTTATCTAAAAACAAAAAATCTTGCCATCCAAAAATATCTTATGGCTATAATTAATCTGTAAAGAGTTGATGAGCCGTAAAAAACGAAAAATCAATCAATTTTCACAATGTACAGTATGAGAAATAATGAAATTGAATATTGAAACACTGTGTTTAGTAGTTGTTTGCATGCTTGTGTTTATCCGGGTGATCTAACGTCTTGTTCCGGTGCGAAGGTACACGGTTTAATGCAAATGAGAGGCGGCCATGTCGACATACGAGCCGCCCGTTGTAATCCGTACGCTAATAAGCAGCTGAGAAAAGGGATACCACGAGTAAAGGCGGTGATTTGTGCAGTACGAACTTAGTCGGTTGATGAAGTGTTTGAGCAAGAAGACCACGACAACGACGACAAAGAAGACGACGACGATTACTACTACGACCACGTCGGAAAGACCAAGAGAGTACCTTTTGTCGTCAAAAGTTTTGTTTGCCTGAAACACAGACGTATTACAGATTTCCTTTTCGTTACAACGCCACTACACGTTGCCATATAATCAAGACATTACCCTCAAAGTCATGTTCCTAATTCATCTCGATCTGTCAAAATTTATATCACAAATATAATAATGAAGATATTATGTGTAGGTCATTTTTTCATGCTTATTGGATAGATACTAATTTTGTCTTGATTTTCAGGTAAGGGACAATATTTATCAAGTGAAACCAACTGTTAAGATCTTAGTGATATGCTATACCGTACTAAAAATGATTTCAATTTTCCAAACAAATTTTAGTTCTACATATTTTCACAAGATGTCTACCGCTGGTAAGGAAATGGTTGGTTGGTTGTTTTGTTTTATGACATATCGACCTCGTCGGGTCATTTATTACCAACTAAATTTTATTTATTTATTGCTGGTAATACCTTTTTCTTTCAACAATTTATTGTTGTTTTTTTTTTATATAAGTTTTGTGTCTAGTAATACTTTTTCTTTTCGAGTATCAAAATTCATTGAGATTTGTTTTTAAGGGCAGGGTCTCCAAGTCCTACGCTGTTATTTAACCCATAACTGGAAGGAAGGATTAATACCTTTCCCAAGTGCTTAAATGAATACAGAATATTCAACTGGAATTCGAACTCGGCTCACCTATTTCTCTTTCCAAGGCGATATCCACTGCAGCATAATGCACAACCGTCACTAAACGCTTACAGCACCTGGTATTCCCAAGCGGTCACCCATCTAATTACTGACCATGCTCAACGTTGCTTAACTTCGGTGATCGAGCGATAACCGGTATATTCAACGTGATATGGCCATAAGCCTAGTAAGGAAATGATCTGTAACATAAAAGACATTTCGTACTAATATCGTACTAAGACCAGGCTCTACAATGTTCCGCCGATAAAAACTTAATCTGGACACTAAGTAAAGATGACATGCAAAAGTTCTCAGTCATGACTGGGAAAATATCAAAGACAGAATCGGAATAAATATCACAAGGACAAACTTTATATGAATCTTCTTCTTCTATGTGCCCTGTCCTTTCAGGACGTAGGGATCATGGTTTTCCACGTCTCCCTATCTCTGGTGGCTCTTAGTATGCTTTTTCCTGTTACACCTTGCAACCTCCGTTCCGTCAGCCACCGGATCAGACCCCTCATATATGTTATCCACTGCCTTCCTTTGTCACTTTTTCCTTCTATCTGGCCTGTCAGTATCAAGTTCTCCAAGCCCTCCTTCCTCATTGCATGTCCCAGGAACTTCAATTGTCTCTTCCTGATGCTCAGTATTGCTCGCATGCTCGGTTCATGATATCCGCAGCATCCTTCTGTAGAACCACATTTTCACTGTTTCAATTTTTCCTCATCTTCGATGCTATTGTCCAGCATTCACTGCCGTATTGAATAACTGAGATCACATAGCAATCTAGCACTCTCTTCTTTGTTTCTAAAATTTCCTGTGTCTTAGTACTTTACTCAGCTTCTTGAATGCTATGCCAATTCGCTATGCCAATTCGCCTTCGATTTCTGTGTCGCACATTCCATTTCCATTTTCCATTTTCTGTTAGAACACTTGCTTGGTATTTAAATTTTTGTACTTGCTTGATCCTAGTATCCCCCACCTGTATTTGGCATTTTGGCTTGCTCTTTTTGCTGATGACCATACATTCAGTTTTCCTACAGTTTATTTGCAGTCTCCACAGCTACCTTCTGTAGGAGGTCTTGTAGTTTTCTTTCAGTGTCTGCAATCAGCACCGTGTCATCTGCATACCGTATGCTGTTCAAGTTGTGGCCTCCAATAACAAATCCTGGTGTAGCATCTAGGGTCCTCAAAATATTCTCATTGTACAAGTTGAACAGATCCGGTGAAAAGACACATCCTTGTCTTACGCCTCTTTCCATCTTTGTAAATCTGCTAAAATCGTTGCCTGTCCGTATGCAGGCAGTTTGCTGCAAGTAGAGGTTCTTGTTTACTCTTAGGTCTTTCCCAAAAATATCGAGGCTGCCGAGCATCTCCATCATTTCTTTGTGTCTTATATTATCGAATGCCTTCGCACAATCAATAAATCATTTGTATTGCCCTTTCGGGATGCAGCCTAATCATAAACATGGCGTTCCTTGTTCCAGTGTCCTTGACGAACCCGCACTGTTCCTGTTCTATCTCTGGCCTGATACTGTTCCTCGCTCTATTCATCAGGATTCTGACAATCAGTTTTGTAACGTACTACATTAAGCTGATAGTTCTGCATAGTTCGTACTCGTTTGCACCTGGCTTCTTCGGCTGTGCTATAAATATCGACATGCATAGGTCGTCTGGTAGTGTTCTACTATTACAAATTTCGTTTATTATTTCGGTAATTTTTTTATGCCGAATTATTCCAGGGCTATCAGCAGCTCTATTACAATACCGTCTGGACCAGCTGCTTTGTTTTTGTTCAGTTTGACCATTGCAGCTTTTACGTCGGACTTTAATATTTCCGGTCCCTCCTCATCCTTGTGTATTCTCGGTTGCTCTCTCCAGTCGCGGAAAAGATCATATATATACACTTCCTCTTTCTCCAATATATAAATATATTGACATCATTACTTCGATTAAAGTAATGTAACTAAACTGGTTTCACTAAAGAGGGTAGCGAAGCTTTGAGCATAAATCCTACAAAGACAACTCCAGTATTTGTCTATATTTCTGAGATGAGGTAGTATTTACAGTATTTACAGTATTCGGACTATTGTCCCCATCTTTGTTGTCATTTGTACGACGCTTCGGCCGTTGTACGCTCTGGCCTTTCTCAAAATTTGCAATATGAGCTCTGGTAAAAAATACTAGAGAAAACCATTAGCATCAAAAATACTAGAGAGTTCAATACCAGGCTACAGCAGTGGTGAACAAACAACTCATGACTTCCAATCGAGACTTCTCGCAAGGAATGGAGTTCATATACCCCAGTGATTGTAATAAAGGGTTCGGTTCGAAATTCCTAGCACCTGAAGAAGGCTGGAGCCTACAACGGCCGAAACGTCGTAGAAATGGCAACAAAGATGAAAACTATAGTTCGAATAGTGTAAATACTGTAAAGACATCTACATTTATAAAAAATATGGCAGACAAACTAATATACTGGAAAACCAAATCAGAGAGTACATCAGATTGCCACTACTGACACTTCAAACGATTAATTTGCCCAAAAGCTAACTAGTTTTACATTTTAGTAAGTAAATTTTTGAAGGTCCTGTAAAGAATAACTAGACATTTCAGCGAAATGACGTCAGATATGAAAACCTTTCCGAATGTGTATTTCCCATCAGAGAATATCGATCGATAATGTCGCCGAAAAAAGAGTCGACTTCAAATATAGTTGATAGAAATAATGAAAATGGTATAATTCGAAGCATTAGTACACTCAAGGTGTGTCATGTGACTGTGTTTAAAAGAATTAGAACTCGAAAACACTATGGCTACATCACCTAGTTCAGGGGTTTTCAAACTGTGATCCGCGGACCACAGGTGGTCCGCAAGGATAAGATAGTGGGTCTGTGTATTAACTCATCACGTGAAATTCAAAGTAATTTAATTTTGTTACATTTTGCATCAACATGCAGTATTAATTTATTATATTTCAACACTTATGTCTAAAGTAAGCTTAAAACCAGTTTTTACTATATTAATGCAAAACTTTAAGCTATTTTTAGTAAAACTTTATGTATAAATTTCATAAGCGTTTATAGTGGAAATATAAAGGAGTCCGTAAGTCAAAAAGTCTGAAAACCCCTGATCTAGTTAATGGTGCAAGTTTTAACAGCTCTCAGTTGTATCTTCTTTGTCGCAGATATATGAAAAATATTATCGAAATTTGTTAAATGAAATTCACACACACACACACACACACGCACACATATAAATGTGTCATCCTTTACAAGGCTTAGGGGCCACTCTAATTAGAAGGTTAAAGGTTACGTTAGATGTCTGTGCATATAGAAGAGAAAGATATAGTTTAACGCTAGCCTTGAACTAGTTAATATTGTAGTAATCTGGAAAATCCTCTTAGGAGTCTGTTGCACAGAACAGTAGTTCGCAGGAAGAAGCTGTTTGAGTGGAACTTACTTCTCGCCAATAGGAATACTGCAGGAATGTGGATGGTTTGTTTTTGTGTAATTTAATTAAAACAAACATCTATTGCTTTATTACACGTGACGCTTACCTGACCAACAAGAATCAAACCCCAAACAACATTCCAGTGAACTGTCTCTTTGTTTTTTAAAGATTAAAAAAAAAATTTCCGCAGACAGATCTGTTTCGCTGTATCACAGCTCATCAGTACGGTTAGGCAGAGGCGGGGAGAGAAAGGGATAGATAGATAGATAGATAGATAGATAGATAGATAGATAGATAGATAGATAGATAGAAATGAGGAAATAATAAGTGTAGATTTGTGGGAATCTTGATTGTCAGTCTTCTAAGTTCATGTACGCTATTTGTCTAAGAACTTGGTATCCGAATTCTGTCGAACAGAGCTCTCTGGTACAGTGAGGGAAAAAGCCTCTATCTCAACCATGAGGCAAGCCTTCCATTCATACTGCATATATGCATAATGAAAGAATCATCTATAGAAAAAGTGGGGAAAAGACATAAAATAATGAAGCTGAAATATTTTTTGAACTTATTCATTGTTGGAGAAAAGGAAAACATTTGAAAATGTCAAGTAGTTAGTTTAGTGCAAAGGATTTGAACAAATCCGTGTATACCGTTTCTTGGCATTCATTTTCCTTGTAAATATCTTCCAACGTGGCTTAGAAAACATAACCACGACTTAGCGTATTTCTTTGACCAGGAAACAATCGAAATCAACGAACAACAGCAAAGAACGTGTTAATTGTAAGTAAACACAAGTTAAGAGAACTTAGGGACGAATACAGTGATTTCAGGATCAATATATCAGCTAGGCGCTCAATCCTATAACACCGACAATAACAAATCTATTTGAATCGCGATTGCTTTCGATTACATTCGACCCAAAACTTTACCGAGGTGAAGCGGTCGGAGTCGATAAAGTGGTAGTAATAAGTCAGTATCGTGAATGTGGCATGTTAAGGCGCTTGTAGCATGGCCACCGATCGGAAAAGCCTGCAGTAAAAAGGTGCAATAATAAAATGTAAACAAGTTTTGGCTACTTGCAGTACAAGTTTATCTTTAAACAAGTCTTGTCTTATGTCTCCCTCTAGAGATTAAATAAGAACAAAATAAAACTGAAGCAATAAGATACTCCTTTTACTTGCAGGTATAGCTCAGTGGTGGCCTCGACATTCAGATCCCATAGTTCCAGTCCACGCACCAAGTTAGTAGCAATAGGAAAAAAAAATCCCAGAAAACATTTAAGAAGTTTACAAACCCAAAGAGTCGGGCAGCTAGGATTAATGCAATTTAAAAGAAATTATCAATAACTACGTTTCTCTTCTAACTAAAGTTAACGTGAACACTCGCTAGAAATCCAGCATCCATTGTTATAAGTGATGTGGAGTTTGGTACGACAAAACATTTAACTCGACAGTCAGTTGTAATAGTCATATTCAAAACTCAACAAGACAGAACACGGCAATGATATTACAAACCTCCTTTGAAAATTACCTCGGTTTACTTATCATGATAAGTAGAGTAACTGGCTCAATAACAAGTTAGCGTGTTACCAATGAATTAGTGAAGTTATTTAACTTCTAACCTCACTAAGGCAGGATGTAACGCAAAGTCTTTTTAACGTGTGTGTGGTCGCATATGCATATATATATGGACTAAAAACAAAGATTGACTAGTTCCCGCGTCTATTGTTATGCTAGCGTCGGGATTACACCGACCACACCTCTCCCACTGCAATGATTCAGGTTCGAAATCCACGGGACTGGATAACAAATATGAAATCAATAGTCCGAATATCAGTCAGTTAAGTGCCATACGTGAAACACTCTTGGGTGATCATGTCTCGAAAGAGACATGAGTGATTGGGCAAAATATTATCCCGCAGTAGGTTTACTTCTGCGGTAGACTGGTTGACAGCCAAAACTATAGAACCCAATCTGTTCTATTATTTAACCCATAACCGAAGGGAAGAGATGGATTAATACCTTTCCCAAGGGTATTTGCGCGTAAGTGAATGTAATAAATTCAACTGGAGTTCGAACTCGGCTCCCCGAATTCTCGTGTTTGAATTCCAGTTGAATTCATTACATTCAGTTCGAATATAAGCAGTGTAAATAATGTAGTATCTGTTCTCATACCACCCGCTGAGCAGATTTTTACAGGATAGAGTCAACTCACTAACAGAAAAGTCCTCATCTTATTTAAGAAACTCAGAACACCTAGTGAAACTGATCCGCGGGTCCCCATTTATAACAGTCGTATTGTAAGCTTAAATGTGGTAAACCTGTTCATCAGTTCATATAGATGAGGCTCTGACAGTGGTTTGAAACTAGTTGGAATCAGAACCTTTCTTAGGAGAACGTACTCACATTCTTGTAGATAATCTGATGGAAATTTTGACGTTGTGTGCAGACAACATTTTTTCAACTAGAGTTTGACAAATGCAAACAGGAATAAGGCTTGGCTATGGTTTTACTATTATCACCAGTGACGGTAAACATATACATGGATTACTTTGAAAAAATAGAATTACTAAAGATGACAACTCTATATTCTGACTACATGTTAGGGCGCCGTTCCTATTTGACTACAAATGGACTGTTCCCATTGCTATATATAGCAATGGTGGATTCTCTACAAAACAGTCGTCCAGAATCACTAGACTGACAACTCTACGACACTGTCAGCTCTCTGCCTTCGTGTAGAGGGCGCTCTCTGCTTCCGAGCAGAGAGCAATAACCCAGTCGTGGTTCCGCCGAAGGGTAGAACCACGACTGGGGAAAAATAGACAGACATATTTTTGGCCCGGCTATATGGCCGGGAATACCCACAATAAAATGACCATGTGTCACATCCAGCCTACGTGGGAAGGCTAGTAAATACAGTCGTACCGAGTCACTAGACTGACGACTCTACGACACTGTCAGCCCTCTGCCTTCGTGTAGAGGGCGCTCTCTGCTTCCGAGCAGAGAGCATTAACCCAGTCGTGGTTCCGCCGAAGGGTAGAACCACAACTGGGCAAAAATAGACAGACATTTTTGGCCCGGCTATATGGCCGGGAATACCCACTATAAAATGACCATGTGTCACATCCAGCCTACGTGGGAAGGCTAGTAAATACAGTCGTAGAGAGTGGTAGAGAGTCACTTGAGAGTCTCTAATGAGTTACTGAATGAGTCAGTGCGAGTCAGTGAAGAGTTAGTCACACTTCCGGTGGCGTACCGGAAGTAATCACGTATACACACGTCTTACGACGGATTGGACTCTTGTATCTTTTCTATTGTAAATATTACTAATCACTTCTGTACATACTAACCGTCTTTCCGCGGAATACAACGTATATTCTGATTCTGCTGTTGAGTTATTCATTTATACTTGGCGACATAACACCACACCAAGAAGCTGTACAAGTTCTGCTGGGTCATTTAATCTCAATAAAACCTTCGACCTTGTTCAAAACGGAAAAAGAAAATAATAATCGGTTAGCCTACCTGGATGGATTTAATATTTCGCACAGAGAACGGGTTCAGAACATTCGTATATCACAAGCCTACGCCCTACTACCTCAACTTTAATTCCCACTATCTGTAAAGTGTGAAGAAAGGGATCGTTCGATGCTTACAACACCGGACAAAAATCACAATGGCGACTCAGACACATACCAACAAGAAAGGATCAGCATCAAATGTATTCTTCAAAATAACAACTACCCGACAAACGCGACTTCAGTGTCTACGAGTAGAGACAAGAAATAAGGAGAATGACAAAACAGTTGCCACGATCTGTCTACCTTACGCCAAGGGCTTACTGGAAATGTTTCAGAAGATCTGCGATCTATAAATCAGGAATATATTTAGAAGTAGTTCCACTTTAAGCAATCCCACTCTACAGAAATAGAGTCAAATAAAACCCGACGCAGTTGAAGATATGACCTAGAATTGCGTGTATTCAGTCTATTGCAGTTGTATCAGAGAATAAAAAGGTGAGACAGGTAAGGATGGAGGAACATCGAAAAGCCGTAGTAAAAGGCGAGACAATGAAATCTGGCATGCATAATCTAGCCTGGAGGGAAAACGGTGGTCATCTGTTCTGTGGGATGAAGTGAAAATATTGAACAAGGAAGAACACTAAACAATCAGAGCATATGCTAGACTAAGAGTACTTCCTTAGTAAGCCTAGCATAAAAGTAATCAATATGCGAGCCGTAACAAGTTTTTAACCACACCAGCAGCAGCAGCAATCAAAAGATAGCTAGCAGCAGTCAAAACATAACATCTAGCATCAGTAGCAGCCTAATCAGCAGTGGAAACTTAATCAGCTGTAGTAACTTAATCAGCAGTGAAGATTAGATGTAAATGTTTAAGTTTACCTCAAAAAATTGTTCAGGACAACGGCCTAGTAATTAAAAGACTTGGTTTGTAAATTTGTTGATATATTTGGTCGGGCAATTTGTATTTACACCGATTGAAAAACGGGGAACCATAACTTTAAGTAAGTTAAGTCCCATATGTGAAACACGCCTGGGTGATCATGTCTCGAAAGAGACATGACTGACTGGGCAGAAGATTATCCCTCAGTAGGTTGCCATTGCTTTCTGAACAGTACTGAATAAAAATAAAACCTAGATAATATCCCTAGATGTGAGCAGTGGACCACCGTAGATTAAATAAAGGGTTCAGTTGAATTCCCTGTAGGTTATCCAGATCGATATACTCCTGAGGAAAGCCCAGCGTTACAACGGCTGAAAGGTTGTGATTAAAAATAGTCCAAATATAAAAAGCAAAAAAAAAAAAAGCAAAAAAAAAAAAAGAAAATAGTCCGAATATAAATAGCGTAAATAATGATAAATCCACCTCCCAGAAATTCAAACAAGAGGCTGTTTGAGTGAGGGATTGGTTGATTCTCTTGTTCTACCCCCTGCCTTTATTATACCCTTTGCAGAAAATATTTTAGATTATAAGAATTTTATGGGGGTTAATAATTTTGTGTTCCTTTTACTAATTAACTCATAGCTGGGGAAGAAGGGATGGATTAAGACATTTCCCAAGTGCAATTGTAAGTACATATAACGAACCCAGCGTTTAAAAAATCAGCCTCGACTAATGCAATTCTAAAAGGAGAAGTAATGAAGAAGAAGGAATCATGGTTAACAAGTTGGTTGATATTATCTACTGTCTTCCTGATTTCTATTCCATTTTTCTCTCTCCTTCATCACGTCTCCTATTTTCTAATTCTTTGACACTCAGTAACACCTTGTTTCTTAGTGACATTATTACCTTGGTTGGGATAAATTTGATCAAAAAAATTGAAAGCCCAACTATTTAGATTTACACTAATAGTGTTGATTTTGAGTATTAAAAAAGGTGTTTTCAATTCTCTTTCTTTCCTAGAAGATACATATGTGAAAATAATTATTGGTAATTTGAAGTTTGGGGGTGGGGGTAAAGGGTAATATATATATATATATATATATATATATATATATATATATATATATAAGTAATTCGAAAATTTCAAAATTTAATTTCGTTGAATGGCCATTTAAGCGAGAAAATTCTCACTTCATCAGCAACGGTGAAAATCAAAAACTTTATTGCTGATGAAGCGAAAATTATCTCACTGAAATGGCCATCCAACGAAATAAAATTTCGAAATTTTTTAAATACTTTACATATTTGGCTCTGTAAGTAGATAATATTATTTACATTGAGCTCTCCAACTTGATCAATTTTAATATTAATAAAATCGATATTAATATGATCGATTTTTGGGATTTTATCTATTTGTTTATTCTTTTTGAATTTTATATATATATATATATATATATATACGAAGTCTTAAAGTCTGGTCACATAGAAAATTTTATTAACTGTATTTTTTGTCATCAGGTCGAAGAAACAAACTGGATCCATCAGTCAAAAACATACCATGGTTTTGTCGAAAGAAGGAAAAATTGACTTCTTTTTCCTTAAGTATGCTAAAAGAGAAGGTGCACTCAATGAAAATCACAGATGCAACACACTTGATAGAACGCATATAAAGTGAATGAGCTAAAATTGACGCCAATGTAGAATTATTGCATCGAGTCCACGTGAATCTTGTAAAGCGCATAAACCTATGCATCACGAATGATGAAAATCATATAAAAGATATATTCGATGAAATGTTATTTAAAATTTAATTTCTTAAAAATATGCACATGTGTATGCGTGTGTCTGTGCGTGGGTCACTTGAATACATAAACCGAGGTCCGACAAGATTATAGATTAAAGTAAAAGAACAAGGTAGGAAACGTATCTCAATCAGATATGTTTCACTTTTACTAAAACTTTTTCTGTGACCGAGAGAAAAATGAAAAATTACAAAGAGACAGTATATTGGTATGTTTTGATTTGGAGTTAATTCTTATTGGTCAAATAGGAGTCACGTGTATTAAATCAATAGATAATTATTTTTTAATGTATGTACGTAAAATATTTTCTGTGTATGTATGTATAAAAACCCTTTTCTGTTTACATGTATGTATGCGTATTAATATATAAACCTTTATGCAAACTAATTGAAACAAAACGAATAATGTCTTCCTGGGATCTTTCACCCTTTCCCTGGTCACGTATACGTTGTCTGTTGTCGTTGGTTTTTCTCTTCCAGTCGCATTTTCCTTTACGTTTTGGACTGATGGATCCAGTTTGTTTCTTCGACTTAATGACACGAATAACAGTTGAAAGGCTGACACCAACAATATCCGCAATCTATCTGTAAGGCATCCGAGTGTATTCGTGCAGCATTACAATTTTCGTACGTTTTTTTAGTAATGTCCACCGTAGACAATGGGCATAGGACAACTAATCGACAGTCGAGACAATAGCGTCAGGGCGTGATAAAAATCTGGTGCAATCACGGATGACGCAATATTTTTCAATACCAAATAAATTACATCATACAACCCGAAAATAGATTCATATTGTTACACACCACTGAAAATTACCTAAACTGTGTAAAAGATAGAAATCAATTACACCCTGTAACCCCAGAAGGTTTATAACTGACTGTATTGTGAATGAAAGGAAACTAAAGCAGTTGTTTCAATTGATTTACACACGGGTGTATATATGTGTGCGCGTGTGTGTGCGTGTATGTGTGTATTTGTGTGCGTGAAATTTTGTTTTCGCAACTTGAAAATAAAATGAGTAAAGTTAACAAGAAAAAATTGAAGATTATTATTCGACTCATAAACCTTTCAAGGTTGATTAAAATGATATTCTCCTATGCGTAAAGTTATTAATTTACGAAATGATTCATTTATAGTTTTCTAAAAGTAAATCTTTGGTTTCGACCTTTTTGTTTTCCCTTTGTACAAATTAGAGCCTATTGTTGGAATATAACTTACAACAAATCGCTTAGATGACTTACCTTGGTACTGATTATTTCTAACCGGCACCAGGAAATAAAAGTAAGAATTTAGCCTTGACAGAGTTTAAAAACGCGTACGCGACCTTATGGGTGATTAATTAATTTCCTCTCTACAATTCCTTTACCCACAGAAGAAATAATGATAGTCTCTTGCCAGCCTGTAGTTATTTCATATCAGATATTCAAGTGAACAATATCTCTTGGTTCCACCAGTTTTAGACCTTGTCCACTAGAACCCGCTATGCCAGGGCCGAAATATCTTTATTCCATTTGTCTTCCATTCGTAAGAAAGAAGTTCAACTCTGATTTTTCCTCACAACTATTACGTTGTTGTAGAACAGATTTCTGAGAGGATGCTTCCCTGATCACTACAATCTTAACCTCTTCAAATCTAGGGTCAACCTGTATATATTTTACGTACCCTCATAATCTGTATTTTTGCCCTTTTCTTGTTTCTGTAGAAAAACCTCATTCGTTAATGTTTCGCACGAACATATTTGAACAGGTTTAATCCCACTACTGCACTTACCATAGCCAGATGGTTAACAAGATCCTCCTATAGATAGCGTAGTAAGTTCGATTCTCAGTGAAGGATTTTTCTAATTAGGTAGACAAAGTCGTATTTAATTTAACTATTACTCGCATCTTTAGTTTGGTTGTCAGCAATCCGTGTTCGAATCAAGACAAAATGAAACGAATGGACGAAGTATGAGCACTTGATAGAGTGTCTTTAGATGAAACCCTAACTTTTGCATGAATCTAAAGGACAAAGCAAATAGCAATTACGATAAAAGACTCATTTGTTTCGTAATCTTGAGATATTTTAGATAGCAATAATTAATTTAAAGAAGTTTTGCTAGCTTCAGCCCATGAAATCTATCAATTTTTTAATTTTTGAAAAGACGTAGTACATTGGGATCAAAATTGTGAACTCGAATTCGGTTTGACTGTCTGTCGCTATAGTATTTTCCCAATTGTATTTTGCTAACTTTCAAATAAATTGCTACACATCGGTTTGAGAATTATACAAAAACTCACAAGAGTTCATAACTTCACTCTGCTTTCATCTAGTCCATTTGAACTTGCGGTCATTACCACGAACTAAATATTTTCAGTATCGTAGAAAAAAATTGTTAGTTATATCCTAGCATTTTGAACGTTATATTTAAATATACATGTATAGAATAAATGACGTCATGTGTAGAACGGTTTCAGCTTAAGATATAAATACTAAAGAAATGCCGATTTAAACACAAAAAATGCTATTTTTCTTTGTATTAGTTGACATCCTTGGTTGAGCAGTCGCAACGAAGATCCTGGTGGGTAGATGAGGTTAAAGAGATGCGGGTCGAGAGACGATATCTTGTTCTTGCATTCCAAGGTATATTTTTGGCTGTCCAATGAGCGAAAAAAAATGAAAAAGTAAAATCGATTTAAAATAAAATAAAAAATGTTTTCTCAGGAAAAAAAAAGCTTTTCTGCTTCACTGCTGCTGGTGAGGGTAGAAAGGTGGAATGAAAAGAATTGGGCAGGGGTGTGGGGGATACGTGTGAGTAGATCTACAGTAAGGAGGGTTGTTCTAGGTTATCATTCTCTTTCTGTATATTCACCTACTGACGTCATGTTCTCATTCAGTATCTTTATTTCTCTTATCTTACCTGCTAATCTATCTATCTATCTATCTATCTATCTATCTATCTATCTATCTATATCTTTACCTATCTATGTCAGTCTGTTCATATCTATCTATCTATCTATCTATCTATCTATCTATCTATCTATTCAATTGAGTTTGCCAATCCTAATCTATCTATCTATCTATCTATCTATCTATCTATCTATCTATTCAATTGAGTTTGCCAATCTATCTATCTATCTATCTATCTATCTATCTATCTATCTATCTATTCTTAGTTTCAATTGATTTCCAACTATCTATCTATCTATCTATCTATCTATCTATCTATCTATCTATCTATCTCGGTAGTAAAACCAATATATGTAGTGGGTACTAATAATAAGCCCACTACATATATTGATTTTACTACAATTACGCTCTCCCGTAGACTTACCTGTCACCTTTCTGATTAGAGTACAATTAAACAACATTTCTTTGAAAAACATGGCCATGTAAGTAATATCAGGCAGATTTTAGTCAACAATACAATAATCCTCACTCATACACACAATAAAAAGAACCTTCAGTTATTAGAGGCCATCTACATTAAATCCAAACAACTCATACTTAATAAAATCACGTTTTAATCTATCTGGTCATAACACATTACATTGCATTTAAATATATGGTTCTGTTAACATTTCGAGCTCTCACACGGTGTGACGTCATAGAACTGTATTACAAAATTACGAACTGCGTTTGCTATTTGGTGACTATTATCGTTGCTTAGCAAAGTTTTATGTCAACGAAAGATAAAATCGTCTTTGATGGTGGATGCCTTTTATGTTAACGTTCTTGTAACCTCTCTGAAGATGGCTCATGTGAGCCGAAAGCTTAGAACCAACTTAATAAAAAATTATCCAAATGTTGGAGAATTTTTGTCTTTATTTTCACTAGTAATTCTAACTAAAATACGATGTTTAGAACAGCTCATGATTAAACATAATAGACATTTATTGTCTCTGATATTTAACAGTATATGTTTAGAAAATTATCTGGTGCCTCGATACACGATATATATATATATATATATATATATATATATATATATATATATATATATATTACACTATCGTTTTTAATTTTTTTTATAATCGAACTTTACATTTTCCATGTATAGAAAACTCTCCAGTGGTAATACTATTTGTTCATGAGGCTAGGCTTTGTATTTGCATTGTCAATTAACACTCTTCAGGCCTACGTTTCACACGTAAACAACCATCACTTGTATTAAGGCCTTAAGTGCTCTTGTCATTAAAAGAGTATCATTGGTTCCTTCAGTTGACCCGCTTGGTATACCGCTGAAGTCATGCACGACGATGTTGTAGCTTTAGTAAAAGTCATGACGCAATGAAACGATTTAAAGCTTTTTTTTTACATATGTTCGACTATTTATTGCTTTGCGATGTGAAAGCTCTGGGGACTGCCATTTATGCTCTTACAATGTAACGATCTGCTTCAGTTGTTTGTCCTACGTAACTGTATAGACCTTGATTTACAGGTATAAGATAGATTCATTTGACCACTGTTGCCAACATCGAAGTAACACCGACGCTTCATGTCCAACATGTAAAGAGAATTGGTCATTCAATCTCTCGAAGGGCCATAATTCGAAATCACTTCCTCTCAAACATCTGAAATTGATTAAAAGCAGTCCTATACATCTCTGTAGTATGAGACCGGTTAAAACCACATTGAACCATTTTGCAGCTTGCATAATCATCAGGCACTACACTGAAGAATTCGAAAATTTTATCAGTATATCTACAGCCTACACACTTGTGAAAATTAATTGAAACAACTGTTTTAGTTTCCTTTCATACACAATACAGTCAGTTTTAAACCTTCTGGGTTTACAGGGTGTAATTGATTTCTATCTTTTACACAGTTTAGGTAATTTTCAGTGGTGTGTAACAATATGAATCTATCTTCGGGGTGTATGATGTAATTTATTTGGCATTGAAAAATATTGCGTCATCCGTGATTGCATCAGATTTTTATCACGCCCTGACGCTATTGTCTCGACTGTCGATTAGTTGTCCTATGCCCATTGTCTGCAGTGGACATTACTCCGAGGAAGCGCACGAAAATTGTAATGCTGCATGAACACACTGCGAAGCCTTACAGATAGATTGCGGATATTGTTGGTGTCAGCCTTTCAACCTTCAATTTGTGTCATCAAGACGAAGAAACAAACTGGATCCATCAGTCCAAAACGTAAAGGAAAATGCGACTGAAAGAGAACAACAGACGACGTATACGGGACCAAGAAAAGTGTGAAAGATCTCACGAAAAATTTATTCATTTCATTTCAATTAATTTGTAAAAGGGTTTACTAACATAAAGAAATTGTTTTACAAAGTGGCAATTTTTCTCGTACTTTCCGCTTGTGCGACTTCCTTTAATTTATTTGCTTCCCTGATAGCTAAAAAAATTTAAATGCAACGTTAATTGCCAAGATCTATCTTCTTGAATCCCATTCATTTTTTACCCTTTCTTCAATAGTCCCTGTACCCAATCTTTTCCCTAAATGTAGTCCCCTCCGAATTACTGGCGGTCCAGCCTTGTTTGGGGTGAAAACGATTTTTAAAAAAATTGTATGTATGTAGATTTAAATGTAATTGTTTATTAAGTTTAGCTTAGTTTTAGCACAAGACAAATGTGAGGGTTGGTCAGCAAGACCAATTTACCCAAATGTCAATGGCAATCTACTGCGGGATACTCTTCTGCCCAGTCAGTCATGTCTCTTTCGAGACATGATCGCCCAAAGAGTGTATCACTTAAGCCACCTAACTGACTGACCAGTTCTGAATGCTCTTTTTTTTTTTTTTTTTTTTTTAATCATATCACCCCAAGCAAGGCGGTAACGCCACTGATGCGCAGGGGGCTACGTAAGGGTAAAAAGAATGGAAAAGAGAAAGCCGGAAACCACATCCTAAACAGGAAACAAGGGATGAGCCTCTTCACCTGTTCAATAGATGTGGGTGGAGTGTGAACCGGGCGATAGTTTAGTCTATCTACTCCAATTGAAAAAAAATAATAAAAAGGAAAAGAGTGAAAAGATTGGAAAAGAAAACCGGAAACCGCATCCTATACAGGAAACAAGGGATGAGCCTCTTCACCTGTTCAATAGATGTGGGTGGAGTGTGAACCGGGCGATAGTTTAGTCTATCTACTCCAATTGAAAAAAAATAATAAAAAAGGAAAAGAATGAAAAGATTGGAAAAGAGAAAACCGGAAACCACATCCTAAACAGGAAACAAGGGATGAGCCTCTTCACCTGTTCAATAGATGTGGGTGGAGTGTGAATCGGGCGATAGTTTAGTCTATCTACTCCAATTGAAAAAAAATAATAAAAAAGGAAAAGAGTGAAAAGATTGGAAAAGAGAAAACCGGAAACCGCATCCTACACAGGAAACAAGGGATGAGCCTCTTCACATGTTCAATAGATGTGGGTGGAGTGTGAACCGGGCGATAGTTTAGTCTATCTACTCCAATTGAAAAAAAAAATAAAAAAATAATGATGTTATTTAACACTACAGTTTCTTTTTTGCAATTATATTTATTTTGAATTTATTTTATACATACATACATACATACATACATACATACATACATACGTCTCTCATCAGGATTGAGCTCTCTTGAAAAGAAAATTTTAAAAACATTTTCCACTTTTGCTATTTAAGCGTGACTCTTCAGAAGTTAATTGAGTTCTTTCGGTGACTAGCGTGTGTATATACTGATTATATACAACACGTTAAAATTTCCCATCTCTGATTCCCTGCGCCTATAGCTTAGGGGGTAGCGACTCCGACTGATACCAAATCGGTCGAGTTTCAGTCCCGGCCAGAAGCGAGTGGATGCGTCTAGCCACACTGATGAGTTGCGAAACAGGTTTGTATGTGGATGACTAATATATATATATATACCTCCCGTCATGCTCATAGGTTGGGATTATTCCGTTTTATTTTTCTTATGTCTTAATGCAAGACATTAAATATTAGGTACTTCAATATGTATGTTACCGTCATTTCAGACGATATATCGATATAAATATTTTGCCGTCATCATCATCATTATATATATATATATATATATATATATATATATATATATATATATATATATATATATATATTGGGGAAAATTGTATGACATTTTGGAAAAAATTTGCTGATACGACTACAGATATGCACGAACGAAATCTACTGGATTGTCACACGGCATATTTTCTGATTTACTCAGCGTACCTTAGATGTCGCTTAAGGTCGCAAGCATTAAGCACCCAATGAGGATGGAAATCACTACTAAGTCATAATTGCTTCACTTATAAAATTTTACTTAACCTATAGAATTTTGCTAATCATTACACCACATGAAAGTTCCTTAAACGCTGTCTTGTAGGAAGTTAGTATGAGTAACTGAAATGAGAAATCGAAGATCCGAGATCGAATTCCAGTCGAATTCCTTGCATTCACTTACGCACAAATAACATTGGGAAAGGTATTAATCCGTCTCTTCCGTCTAGTTATGGGTTAAATAACAGGACAGATTTGGTTCTATGCCCTTGGCTAGCAACCAGTCTACCGCAGAAAGAAATGGCAACCTACCCCGGGGAAACAAAAACAAAAAAACTTCTGCTTAGTCAGTCATGGATCGAAAGAGACAAGATCGCTCAAGTATGTATCATGTGTGGTATTTAACTGACTGGCTGAGTTTTAATTTGGTACAGGGTTTAATATTGTATATAGTACCCAAGTCTCTACTAAATCGTAATTGATTGCGTTTGCTAACTGCGTTGAAGTATGTAACAGACTGTTGCCGCGTGATGTTGACCTCAGTGTCCAATATCTAAACTTATTAATAAATGGAACTGTGTGTTTGTGTATGTCTGTGTGTGTGTGTCCGTTACCTATAGACTCCGAAACGGCTAAACCGATTTTCTTGAAAATTTACACAGTTGTACTATAAGCGTCTGCGAGTGTTCTTAGCTAGGATTTGTGTCGAGGTACTGATAAATATCGAAAATCGATAATCGAAAAAAGAGGGTTATAGTAGTAGTCTGATTTTAATCAAATTTGCTACACTCATAGACAAAGACATAAGAAACGATATTCAGAAGTTTCAAGGTTGCAGTTTTTTTTTTTCAAGGTTGCAGAAAATCGATAATATATATATATATATATATATATAAAAGGCAAGATGTTTGTGTGTGTGTGTCTATTTATCTGCTTATATGTTTTAGTTTTTGCTTCGGGTTTGGCTCTAAGTAGGTATAATTGTAGTTCTTAGTCTCAGGCATGATAACATTTTCTCAGAGGTCTTATTTAGCCTTCAAAATTCAGTTTACGACGAAAAAAGTTATTTGATATCGATACCAGAAAATCAAATGTGACTTACATCCATTTATTTTTCTTTCAGTCTACGGTTTCGCTTTAACTGGAAACAACTATTGGTTTTTAGTCTTTCGTGCCAACGTCCAAACAGTCTGAGCTCCAGGACCATGGATTAGTTTTAAAGCTTTCATTACACCCGAGCAACGCCGGGCTATACTGCTAGTATATATATAATGAAATCCATTAAATAATTGGAAATAATCAATCTTTCGGTGATGTTATCTGATTATGACTGATGCATTTTAATTGTTCAAGAGAAAAGTTTATTTGACATAAAAAGTGATTTAACTACAAAAAAAAAAAAAAGAATGATTCACAAAGATTTTACTTATAAACGCTGTTTTTGCTATATGTACGTTGTAGAGTCATTTTTTTAATCATTTCCCTTCGAGCGAGGCAGTTTTACTGCCACTGGTGTGCGGGGGTTTTCACAGGAGGAAAGCGACGAGAAAAAGGGGCATGTTTTAGCGGGTATCAGGAAGAGAGTAATAGAAGGATGAGAATACTTGTGTGATGGGGGCGGAGTGGATGGAGAAAAGAGCATGAGAGAAAGGATTGCGAATCAGTGAGACAGGAGATGACTATTGACTATTGTTGCTGTCGGGGAAGCAAGTATACAGAAGGGAATTCCACAGCCGGGAAGTGAGAGAAAAGAAGCAGAGGGAGTAGAAGTTGCAGTTAAATTTTATTCACTGTAAAAGGTTGGGATCTAGATGCTAGTCTAGTCAGTCAGTTAAGTGCCGTACGTGAAACACGCTTGGGCGATCATGTCTCGAAAGAGACATGACTGACTGGGCAGAAGATTATCCCGCAGTAGTTTGCCATTGCTTTCTCTGGTAGACTGGTTGCCAGCCAAGGTTTTGGAACCCAATCTGTCCCGTTATTTAACCCATAACTGGAAGGAATAAACGGATTAATGCCTTTCCCAAGGGTATTTGTGCGTAAGTGAAATATAATGAATTCAACTGGAATTCGAACTCGGCTCCCCGATCACTCGTTCCGAGCCGATATCCACTGCACCACAACGCACATCCGTCTAAATTCATACATAGGGAGCACCAGTGAGCTAAGCTGATTGGAGCAATGGATATCGAATGGGAAATCGGAGAGCCGATTTCAAATTTCAGGTAAATTATTTGCATTCACTTTCGCGTAAATACCCTTGGGAAAGGTATGAATTTATTTCTTATTCTTACAGCTATTTGTTGAATAGCAGAACAGGTTGGGGTTCTCTAGTCTTCGTTGGCAACTAGTCTATCGCAGAAAGAAATAGCAACCTACTGCGGGAAAATCTTCTGCCCAACCATGAATCTAAAGAGACATGGTCGCCCAAGCATGTATCACGTATGGCGCTTACTTGACTGAGTGTTTTGCTGTGCGTATATATTTGTCGTAATAACTTCTTTTTCTATGTGCCATGTTCCTTCAGATCGTCGGCTAACATGGCTATCCCTGGTGGCTCTTAGCACATTTTCTCCTGCTACCCCACCCAAACCCGGCTCTGCCTTGCACCTGCTCAAGCCCTTCAAATATGTTATCCGCTGCTTTCCTCTGTCTCTTTTTATTTCTATCTTGCCTGTGAGTATCAGATTCTCCAAGCCTTCCTTCTTCATTGCATCTCCCAAGAACTTCATCTGTCTCTTCCTGATGCTCAGTATTAATTGACTTTTCGTTTCCGTCCTTTCTAAAACCTCATCCTTGCTCACATGCTCGATCTATGATATTCGCAGCATCTTTCTGTAGAATCACATTTCAGTTGCTTCAAGTTTTTCCTTAATCTTTGATGATATTGTCCAGCATTCACTGCCATATTGAAGGACAGACATCACATAGCAATCCAGTACTCTCTCATGCATATTATGGAAAAGTGTGTATCAGAACCAAAGGCTAAAACGTCAGACATTCTTATCAACGCCGAAATTTCTTATTCGATCACATTTATTTGGCGAAGACTATTTTCACTTTCCATTTTACAATTTATGACTGCCGCCATGTTTTCGGTCGGTGACTGACTATTTTTCTGGACAAAATCATTTATCTTTCCGTTCTTGCCAAAGATATCCAATTTCAGAAATTATTGATATCGATTAAACTTAGTTTAATACATTACAAAAATCATAAGTATCCGGTATCTAATAAGAAATTAACTTACGAGAGTTTGTTCTGGTAATGTACGGGATATCAGACATTGTAAGATGGAAGTATACCAGGTAGAGCTGATATTAATCAATTAGGAAAAAGTAGAAATTTTAAAGATGAAAGAGAAATATAAGGAGTGGATGGAAGAGGGAGAGAGGGTAAAGGGGAGAGTGTGAAAAAGAGAATTTGTCGGTAAGACATGAAAAGTATTTTTGAAAAGTTCGTTCTCTAATGTTATTTTTTTCTGTAATATCTGCAATGATGGGCTAAAATATAGTTACTTTCCAGGTGCGAGAATTCTTTTATAAAACTTTCTAAAAACTGCGAGGAAAAATGCTTACAGTGGTAGTGATAAACTAATATATATATAAGAATAAATCTAAGAGCCAACAGACCTACCTAGGTTTCTTTTTTCCTCTCCATGTTTATTCTTGGTGGGATTTTCGAGACGGACTGAAATATATTATAACAATTATTAATAGTATCATTGTTATTATTATTATTATTATTATTATTAGTAGTAGTAGTAGTAGTAGTAGTAGTATATATTCGTCCGGTTAACACTTCTCCGCGATCTTTTGAAAGACCTTTGCCTCCTGCGTAGAATTGGTCTTCCGATTCCTTTTAAAGTCTTCACAACCTCTTTTATACTGATTAGCCACTTGCATCTTACTAGCATTATCACTTTGCTTAGGGTGAATTTATATATATATATATATATATATATATATATATATATATATATATATATATATGCAAGTTGAAGCTTTAGGACTTATAGTTGCTCGTTTAGGATTTCATTACCTTTTAAGAACGCTAAAATATGTAATATCTCGACAATCCAAATCACACACACACACTAATCATTTTCTTTCATGGAGCTCAACTTTTGGTGTCGGTTATGAAGATTTGTCCTTGTTAATCCACTGCATTTTGAGTATTGCTGTATTCAACCCACTTTGCATAACCTGTTCTGATCTATTTATAGAATGTTTAACTTAGTTAATGGATGATGCTTTAACACCGAAACTTTATAGCTATCAAGTTGAAGTGTGTCATTATTATTGTTATTATAATTATTATCATATATTTATACTCTACTTTTGTGTTGAGCACTTTTTAAAAGGAAAAGATCTTACAGTGGAATATACTTCCATAAGTAACTATTACTCATATCGTTCTCTAGAGATGGATTATGCACTCTTAGGTACTGGCATTTGTATACATTGTGTATATAACACGCTAAAATTTGCCTGCCTTCACTGTATGCCGATAGCTTAGAGGTAGAATCTCCGACTAATGTCAAATCAGTCGGGTTTTAATCCTGGATGGAAGCAATCGGGTGCCTAACCGTACTGATGAGCTGTGATACAGGACTGTATATATATATATATATATATATATATATATATATATATACTATTTTAAAAACAAGGAATTTATTGACAGTCCCTAGGGTCATTTCGTCGGCAGAAGGAATTCGTGAAGTCTATACATTTGTTGAGGGATATTTTATTTTAACTGTCCCTCATTAATTAATTACACGCGATTTCGCCCTACCATTTTTTTTTTCGCTCTTCATTTTCGTTGCTGTTCTTTTCGTTTGATATATGTTTCCAACGATTTTCTCCTGGTGTGATGTTGGACGAAAGGGCCTTAGGGACTGTCAATAAATTCCTTGTTTTTAAAATAGTTGATTTTGTACCTCCAAACATTTGTTTATGTATATATACAATTGAATGAGGAATGAAGAAAATAACTGCAACGTTCAAAACATTAATTTAAAACAGTGCTCAATGTAAAAATAGAGCAATGAATATTTATCATTAATTATTACTTTAGAACATCTACAATCTATTACAAAATTGTACATTTTGTTTCGACAGTGAAAGAACGTCTCATCAGGTAATTAATAAACATCATTATTGATTACCTGATGAGACATTGTTCTTTCAATGTCGAAACAAAATGTACAATTTTTAATAGTTTGTAGTTAGTACATGTTTTAAAGTAATAATTAATATTATATATATATATATATATATATATATATATATATATATATATATATATATATCAGCGCCTAAGTGAAATCAGTAAGCTGAGTTAAAAATTCCGGGGTTAGTCTGTCTCGTTCACTTTCGCACAATGTCTTTTAGAAAGACATTAATCTGACTCTCATTCTGGTTTCAATAGTAGATTTATGCTGGTTTCTGTAGCCTTGGGTAGAGACTGATGTAAGAGAAGTAAATCTCTGAATGCCAAACTGTTGATCACGAAACGGAAAACATCTCTATTTTTCATCCTAAGCAGTAGTAGCAAATCCCTGATCACAAATAAAAAGAATCTCCTAAAGTCATGGTCAGTTATTTCCTGAAGAGACTTTGTGTGTGTGTGTGTGTGTGTGTGTGTGTGTGTGTGTGTGTGTGTGTGTGTGTGTGTGAGAGAGAGAGAGAGAGAGAGAGAGAGAGGTTTTAAAGCATAAAATTTGGCCAGTCCTCGTTACTCCTCGATGGAGTTTCTAAAAATAGTGACACATTAAGAAAACGACATTCGTAAAACACGAAAGCGATATATATCTTTTTTTTTTTTTTTTTTTGTAAATGTGAAACTTTTTTTTTATACAGCTGTCCGGTTTTCTAACGTAAAAATCATTCATGGAAAGTAAATAGATATACAGTCGAATTGCTGTTTTTAAAGTGGTCACTGAAAATTCTGGCAATTTTTTTTAATGCTATTAGTCATCTTGATACCGAAGTATCGCACAGATAATTCACAAAATATATTGATTTTGATGTTTTATTTAATGTTAAGATTTATTTTTAAGTAATACAATATATTTTCAGATTTTTATAAAGAAACAATTTTTTGACTTCATAAAATTTCACAATGTGGAAACAGAACAACATATTAAAAATGTTGTTTAATTATTAATCTTCGAGCAGAATATATAGAATTTTGAATCAGAAAATTGTTTCTCACGATCCAGAGTCACGTGACCCATTCGGGCCGTTGGGTCACTACTTGCAGTCATATTAGTTGGGTGTCTTCGTCTAGACAGCCAAACGGAGCCCAACCCTCTCCAGGTTGGTTTGAATTCAGAATTTCCCTTCTCTTAGATTCGTTGCCAACCAAGTTTATTTAACCCATAACAGGGGAGACAAGAAATAGATTTATAACTTTTCCAAGGGTCTATGCACGTAAGTAGACATAATGGTGATTTCCTAAGTGTAGTTTAGATGTGGCACAAGGCCGAAAGTAAAAGACACTCAGTTAGAAATGAACTCACTACTTAGTCGTAAGGAATCTAGCGAGACAAAATTACTAAGACTTACATCACGTCGAGGTACAATATAATTAAGTTTAATGAACTTGACTGGTATTCGAAATCGGCTTTTCAATCATCAGCCCGCGCCGTTATACAATACTTAACAATCCCCCTCAAAGATACGTTTAAAATTTGTGTAATTTTTTAATAGACTGCATTTAGCTTTTATAAAGTCAATAGTACGTTCTGATGCAGTGGATATGACTCAGAACGAGAAATCGAAGAGACGAGTTTGAATTCCAGTGTAATTAGTTGCATTCACTTTCGTGCAAACACCCTTGGGAAAGGTATTAATCCGTCGTTTCTCTCCATCTATGGGTTAATTAACAGGAGAGATTGGATTTTGTAGCCTTAGTTGGTAACCAGTCTGCCGCAGAAAATAATGGCAACCTACTGAGGGGAAATCTTCTGCGTAGTAAGTCATATCTCTTTCAAGACATGATCGTCCAAGCGTGTATTACGTATGGCACTTACCTGATATTCAATAGTTCTTGCTTTCATTGAAACATTGTCTAAAAATTGTTTCCGCAATTTTTTTTTTTTTCGTTTTTTATGTCAGTCATCACCAGTTAAGTCAGTTGTGAGGAGGCAATGATATTCTGCATTGGACCTTGTCAATATTCGCGCTGAGTGACGAAATGAAAACAGCAAATAATATTAAAGTTTATTTGTGCAGTTGTAAATGGAAGATGAAGATAGGCTGGAGATTTAGTAGCATGATTTTAATGTAAAAGAAAATCCGAAAATTGAATATGTTTTCCCAGAAAAATATGTCCAATGTTACATATTGTTAAGTAAGGTTATACTAAGCAGCTGGAAACTGATATATATATATATATATATATATATATATATATATATAAAAATAAATAACAAAATAAAACAAAACGAAAAAATTATATAGTGACGAAATGAGTTATCTATCTATCTATCTATCTATCTATCTATCTATCTATCTATCTATCTGGAGAAAGACATGTAGTTGAATAAATATATAGATTTAGATAGGATAAAACTGAAAAGTAAAGCACGTTTTAACTCACACAGGGGGGGGGGAGCGAGAGAGAGAGAGGGAGGGGGAAGAGAGAGTGAAATAGTCCGTAAGAGAAGGAGAAATAAAGAAATAACAAGATTGTTAGAGGAATATGAACATTTTCAAGTAATGAAACGGAGGAAAACTGCCGGTATATGAGAACGAGAGAGAGAGAGAGAGAGAGAGAGAGAGAGAGAGAATTAACAGGTATTTTTAAGGAATCTGGCGATTTTATTGAGTAAATCTACTCTGTAGTATTTCATGATAGGTTTATGTAATGTTGGTAAATATAACTGTTAGATGTCAATGTTAATTTCATTTTTGTGTGACAATTGATCTATCGCATCCTGTATGCACACACACACACACACACACACACGCATTTGTACGTCGCACACACACACACACACACACACACACATATATATATATATATATATACAATTTAAAATTTCTGTATTTCGGCAGCAAATTTTATTCAGATTAAAGAAATTGAAAACATTGTGTCTGCTTATTTTTAATAAAATCTGTTCATACTCACGGATAATCTTTCACGTATTATAATTGAAAGATATCAGACATTAGCTGTAACGTTGACATAAGGCACTCAATATTAACTTTCTTCCATGAAGATCAACTTTTGGGACTGGTTGTTGAGATTTGGTAGCGGGTTGTTGAGATTTCGGACAAGGAAACGATTTTATTTTTTAAAAAAAGGTGTAGCAACTAAAACGCGTGTACGCTCTAAAAATATTACTTGTAGTAATAAGAAGTAATGTCATGTAATAAAAATATCTTAAAAATACATTCAAAATACCTTAAAAAATTACTTTTGTTTCAGTTTCATGTACGAAATTGAAGATATAGATTTGTAGAAGTCTCAACGGAAGATGAAGCTTCATTTAATACGTAATTGAAACCGTGCTCTGGCTGGCTGATCTCAACGGTAAAACTGGTAGAGGCATTATTTGGCTAAAGGAGCGGTTACTCATATGAAAGAATGATTGTAGGTTCGGTTCTTGTCAGAGGCGCTTGTTTTTTATTTACTAGGGGTTTTCAAGGTAGGTTGGTTATTAAATTGACTATTTGAGAAGAAGGCAAAAACCTTGGATAACAACCTAACCACGTGTACCACTTAAAATTAATAGCAATAAGAAACGTTGTTATATACCAGCCATGTTTCCTCACATCATGATGTATTTAAAAACGGTTCGTCAGACTAAGACATTCGTTATTACAAGTGATTTTTAAAAACTACTTATAATTCAATATATATATATATATATATATATATATATATATATAAACAGTAGCTACTCTGGCATCAACGCATCGTTCATTCAGCAATGAATTATAACACTCTCAGCTATTGGGCGTGTATAATGATAATATCCACGCTAAAAAATCTGCCCCCTTCTTCCGAGCGCCCATAGCTCAGAGGTAGAATCGCCGACTAACGCCAATGCGGTCGGGTTTCAATCCTGGGTTAAAAGCAATCTGAGTTTAACCGTACTGATAAACTGTGATACAGCCAAACAGATTTGTCTGCGGATGACTATGACCATATATAAAGCCACTAAGACGCAAAAGGGTGGGAGAATGGAAGAAACAGAATTAAGAAGGGAGAATTAGAAACAGAAGCAGTAATAAGCACTACCAGGAATCGAACCCAGACAGTTGTGGTTGTAAAACTGATGTCATACCAACTGTATATATATATATATATCCTATCGTCCGGTTCGCATACATCTCCGCTTTTTTGAACACGCGTAGAGCTTTATTTCTTGTTCCAGATCAATGATTTCTGAAAATAAATAAATTTACCACCAAGTCTCCTGAAGAAGAGATGTAATTTTACGAAACACAAGATAAATGAACTGGTTTATTAAATATATAGATAGATAGATAGATAGATAGATAGATAGATAGATAGATAGATAGATGAAATTAAAAAGAGATATAGATAATCAAAGATATGATCGGGATATATAGAGTAAGAAGAATGTTATTCACAGACAGGAGAAAAACATAGATAGATAGATAGATAGATAGATAGATAGATAGATAGATTAGACAGCTATGGAATAGCACCTGGCGCCAAACTTTATCTAGTGAAACAGACATGACGTCACTGTCCTAGTTTAGGTCAACATCGAGGTACACAATATGGCGCTCAGTTTGACGCACTGGTCTTTTTTTTTGTAAGAATTCACTAAATTTTTTTTCTACAGCTGGCTATACTAATAACAATAACAATCTCTACCACCACCACTACCACCACCATAAAAAATAACAAAACATTACTACTATTACTATCACAACTACTATTACTATCACAACTACTATTAATAACACTTTAATACATACTCGTACAGAAACAGCATAAAAACAAAGACAACGACAAAACAAAACAAAAAATAAACAATGAAAGTATTTCAACATACATACACACACATGCACAAACATAGCAAAAAATACAAAAGATCTTATTTATATGAACAAAATGGCTCGGGTAAAAAAAAAAATCGTGTTAAGAAATGATGAAAAAACAAAAGATTGAAAGAAAAGATAAATTAAAATTAAGAGTCGACCTTTTATTCCTTGAAAGATGTAGGGAGGCGCAATAATCTTTTTGTTTTTTCAAGTCTTGTCCCGCGCTTCTGGGGCAATCTGGTTGCAAGCAAAAATTAACATAATTCCGAGTTAATTAAATTTTCTTTTTTCCTTTTGACGTACGTCACGTCTAAATAGCCTCGTAGACCTGTGTATACACGTCAATTTGCGTAAGTGAATATACACATGTTTACGCGTTTGTATCTGTCTATTTCCACAAACGTTTAGCCTCTGTGTACGCAAATGTTTCTGCGTTTTGACATGTTTATGCGACTTTTAGTCCGTGGTTAGAGTCTGTGGATTTGTTAATAGCTTCGTTTAAAGTTTCAAGTCCTGTAGTTCGACCTCTTCTTAATTCGACTAAGGTTTGATCAAAGGGCTTTATTTAGATTTTCTATTTGTGTTCTTATTCAATTCATAAGGTTTAAAATTTTGGTACAATTTAGGGTACTTGAGGGATATACCAGTTCAGTCGGGGCTACTCTCCGCCCGAAGGTAGAGAGTCCGACAATGTCAGAATTGCGTCTGGGCGAATTTAATCGCTAGGCGGCAATTTAGATATTTAGCAGTCTCCCCACTTGAAACAAAATATGGCACAAGGCCTTTTCAAAGTGGGTAATCTGAACCATATAGCTCGGACAAAAATTGAATGTCTACTTTTCCCCAGACGAGAGCTACCCTTCGACTGGATTACTCTCTACTCGTAGTCAGAGAGTCTGACAATGTCATAATTGCGTCTGAGCGAAGTTAATCACTAGGCGGTAATCTGACACCCCTCAGAATAGTGTCCAACGTATTTATGAGGATTGCGACATACCCGTTAATGTTCATAGGTACGTATATAACAATTTTAATTTATTCTTTATAAATATATATATATATATATATATATATATATAACACTCCGTTCATATATATATATATATATATATATATATCAGTCAGTTAAGTGGCATACGTGATACACGCTTGGGCGTCATGCTCCTCTCGAGGCATGATTGACTGTAGAAGAAATATCCCGCAGTAGGTTGGCATTGTTTTCTGTGCTAGACTGCTTGCCAGCCAAGGCTATAGAACCCAATCTATCCTATTGTTTAACCCATAACTGGAGGGAAGATACAGATTAATACCTTTCCCAAGGTTATTTGTGCGTAAGTGAATGCAAGGAATTCTACGATTTTCGTTCCGAGTCGGTATCCATTGCACCACAACGCAAGCACACACACACACACACACACACACACACACACACACACACATATATATATATATTGGTAAGTTTTAAGGATACCCATATTTGCGCTGACGCTCCATTTATTTCAAATAGTATTTATTTCATTTACCGCTTACGTATTCAAGAAAACTTAACAAAGAAAATATGCCCTCCAGTGGGGTTTCTCTTTGTTAAGATTTTTGAGCACGCTGGTCGGTAGTCGTAATAAATACTGTTTACAATAAACTGATCGTCTACTCAAATACGTGTATTCGCTAAAAATAACGTTTGAAGTAATAAAAATATATCGGATTAAAAAGTAAAATCCGTTCCTTCTTTAGAAATTAATTAGTTTTTTGCATTTTTTCGGATACAAAACTAAGCCGAATTCTGAACAAGTGAGTGTACTTTAAAAGGACAATAGAAAATTGATTTATTATGAATCTTTCTGTAGCCAAGCGACCTAAGTACACCTGATCAACCGGTACTAATCCCCTGTTAGGTGGGATACCAGTTCGTATCTTACTCAGCTATCCAATAGAAAATAACCTTTGAAATAATAATGTATCGAACAATTTCAGTAGATTTTAAAAGTTAATAACTTTTTTAATAAAACTATGTGCGTTGTGGTGCATTGGATATCGGCTCGGAACGAGAAATCGGGGAGCCGAGTTCGAATTCCAGTTGAATTCATTGCATTCACTTACGCGCAAAAACCCTTGGGAAAGGTATTAATCCGTCTCTTCCCTCCAGTTATGAGTTAAATAGCAGGACAGATTGGGTTCTATAGCCTTGGTCGGCAACCAGTCTACCGCAGAAAGCAATGGCAACCTACTGCGGGATAATCTTCTGCCCAGTCAGCCATGTCTGTTTCGAGACATGATCGCCCAAGCGTGTATCACGTATGGCACTTAACTGACTGATTTGAAACTTGCATGGTATTAATAATTAACCTTTCTTATGTAGTGTCTGATTTATCTGTTGATAAATTCAATACATTTGTCTGACCCTAAAGAGTGTGTGTATCTGGGAAACTTGAAGTCCGAGAGATATGACTTTTGAAGATTTTATTTTAACTATATATTTATTACATAACATATTATCGAAGACTTTGCTATTTCTTACTGGTATCTGATACCTCTTTGGCTGACGGCGGACCCCCATAATGTCATGGAGTCCAAAAGAAATTACATGGCTAGTGGATGAAGTTTTTGTTGTTACCCAAATGAAAATTCCAACATTTTTGAAAGCGAAAGGCACCTTCCCGGAAGATGATCCTGCGTTCTGTTACAACTTTCTATTAATCAGTCAATATCAACTGTATTTGAAATAACAGAGCTAATTCGTGTATGTTCTCTTAGTGGGGCTAACGATTTAAGGAATGTAATATTCAAATCTTAGATAATTTGCTGAACTCTTGCATATCGGTTATGGTAATCTATGTCAGTTTTATAATCCAGTATATATGCATTTAAAACAAGTTCCATCGTAATGGGTCACCATATATATATATATATATATATATATATATATATATACGCATCGCTCATTCAGTGAAATGAATTAGAGCGCGCTAACTATTGGGCGCGCATAATGATATGCGCTAAAAAGTCTACCTACTTCCAACGGACGCCCATAGCCCAGGGGTAGAGTCGCCGACTGACGCCATTTCGGTCGGGTTTCAATCCTAGGTAAAAAAGCAATCGGCGTCAAACCGTACTGATGAGCTGTGATTCGGCGAGGCAGATCAGTCTTCGGATGACAATATATATATTTTTGAAGTAGTGTTGGTGTGAAGAAGCCGCTCTCAAGTTCGTAATTGTATTTTTGATACACTCTGCATATATATATATATATATATATATATATATATATAATGGGTTGTAAAATATATAATAATTTAGAGAAATACTGCAATGCACCTTCCCAATAAAATAATATATATATATATATATATATATATAGTTATTGAGTGAGATGATATCCACATTGTAGATATCAAAGATGCTTCGCAAAGATCATCAAACGCTAAAGAATGTCATTGAGAATATAACTAAGTTGAGAAATAGAAGCAAAATAAAAGGTTTTAACGAACTTGTCTACAAAAGGGGAACCTAAATTAAAGTGACCTATAGTAAAACAACTACTTTTGACCAGTGCTCAGATCTTTGATCTGGCTGGAATTTACGGAGTCCAAACGCCATAGGGGTAGAAAACTTATCAAACTGGTATCTGTCAAGTAAAGCAAATATTTTAAATCTTCAAAATTAAATCAAGAAACACATGAAAATTGCCATTTTTAAAGTAATTTTCACAGACTAATCGTAGGTGACACTTGATGGACCTAACGGATGTGCCAGTCTTATGCATATGCTTGTGGCTAAAAGAATGAGGGGGCAGTGTGATGATAAGGGCTAGAACTATCAAATAACGATTATTGAACCATTCAAGTCAGTAAGTGCTAACTATCGTGATTTCATGGACAAGGACCTTTTTGAATAATACATGTAGCACTTTCAAAGGATGCCTGTGAATGTTCAAAAATGTTTAAGAGGATTACAATAGAGAAGATAGTAGAATAGTTACCATCAAGCCTTGATCTTAATCCGATAGAAAAAACTATCGATAATGGTGAAGAGGAAATTATATGAAGATGGCAAATACTATAAGAGCAGAGCAGACCTATGAGAAGCAATTAAAATCACCATGGACATTGAATCGGCTGGAATAAAAAAAAAATAGCAAAATCAGTGAATAATAGATCGCTGGCTGTAACTGAGACCAAGGGCCACTATATAAAGATGTAAATGTTTCAAAGAATTATCATATGTGTTTGTTATTTGTTCTGTAGCTGAATTATGGATGATTTTATTACCCTGATTATGAAGTATATAGTGATGTTCTGATTTTACATAACTAAACTGCAACTTATATGATAAATCCAATAACTTTAATAAAACGTATTGAAATTATATAAACTTTAATTCAAGCTTTGTTTTGATATTTAAATTAACTGTTTAAAATTTGGCAAAAAAGTTCAAAACTAATTCAAGTTTTTAAGGTTTATGTGATTTGTATAACTTCCGGCGGATTGTAAATGTATATTTGTATGATTTGCCCATTAAAAAATAATCCCATTTTTACGCTATTATACTGGTAAATAAATAATCCCATTTTTACGCTATTATACTGGTAAATAAATAATCCCATTTTTACGCTATTATACTGGTAAATAAATAATCCCATTTTTACGCTATTATACTGGTAAATAAATAATCCCATTTTTACGCTATTATACTGGTAAATAAATAATCCCATTTTTACGCTATTATACTGGTAAATAAATAATCCCATTTTTACGCTATTATACTGGTAAATAAATAATCCCATTTTTACGCTATTATACTGGTAAATAAATAATAATCAAACATTCTCATAAAGTAAAATCTCCGGTTATCCAGAATTTTCTCCAGTTCTCATTGTAAATGTTATATCAAATTATCTAGTTTCTGCCTCAGGATGTGCATTGTGGTGCAGTGGATGTCGGATAGCCGAGTTCGAATTCCAATTGAATTCGTTGTATTCACTTACGCGCAAATACTCTTGGGAAAGATATTAATCCGTCGCTTTTCTCTCCAGCTATGAGTTAAATAGCAGGATAGATTGGGTTCTATAGCCTTGTTTGACAACCAGTCTATCGCAGTCTACCGCAGTTAATAATGGTAACATACTGCGGGAAAATCCTGTCAGTCATGAGTCTTTTGATACATGATTGCCCAAGCGTGTATCACATATGGCACTGACTTACTTCGGCTTAAATAATACTCGGATTTTTGTTCATATTCTTAATTCCGTTGTCGCTTGTCATTTTAAAATCTAAAAGAATTCTGCATAATAGATAAGTAAAAGTAAAAAAATATTCAGTGGAGGCTAACAAGAAACAGAACAAATAAAAAATAATGTATTAGCAACCTAGTCTCGTTGCTATGGTAACTGCAAGTAGCATTTGGGATACCATAACAACAGAATATCTCATAACTAAATAGGAAAGATCAAGTTTCATAATCAATAAAATATAATCATATTATCCTTTATATTATAGAATAGATAATTAGCAGATTTCTTATTCATTCGTACGTGTCATAGGAGAGACTGCGTTATGTGAGTAGGGGCTGTTTGCCTAGAAAATCAGTATTTCATGTGCTGTTATTATTTCTAAGCTCTAAGAACTACTTTTTTTAGCATCGAACCGGGAAGCAAGTAATTTATTTTTAATAATTTTTAAACCGTTAACGAGTAACGCTATAAAATGAATAAACCAAATATCAAATGTCATCTAAACTTATTTATGAATGGGACTGTGTGTGTGTCCCCGTTACCTATAGACTCCGAAACGGCTGAACCGATTTTCTTGAAAATTTACACAGTTGTACTATAAGCGTCTGCGAGTGTTCTTAGCTAGGTTTTGTGTCAAGGTACTCCCGATAAATATCGAAAATCGATAATCGAAAAAATCGGGTTATAGAAGAAGTGGTCTGATTTTAATCAAATTTGATACACCCATAGACAAAGACATAAGAAACGATATTCAGAAGTTTCAAGGTTGCAGTTCTTACAATAGTATAGAAAATCGATAATATATATACATAAAAGGCAAGCTGTTTGTGTGTGTGTCTGTTTATCTGTCTGTATGTCCTCGTGTACGACAAACTGAAAAAAGGAGTATGCTGCTTTGATCAAGCGAGGTTTGGCTTTGTTTGGGCAAAGACCGTGCACTGGAAAGTTGAGTCAGGAGAATTTCAAAGAGATGTACTGTGTTTAGTTTCTTCTAAATTCAGCACTTAGTCCCGCTGCTGCTCTGAGTGACTATGGCCTATTTCGCTTAATGGCACACACTTCCTCCACGATCAGGGAGTCAACACTTTTAATGAAATGAAGGATGCTTATTTACGGTTTTTTCATTCAGTGGATTAATATGTTGATAGATTCGAATATCTGGTTGATCACTGGCAGAAAATAGTCGAGAATTTCTTTTGAAGAATAAATGTTGGTGTTGCGTGATGAAATTTGATGTTTACTTTCCGTTTCCTAATAGAGTCAGAACCTTCAAGCCAATCCAGCATATAAGGAAGGCCGGAGAGTCTATTGGTTGAAAGATAAGGATCGAGATTGCTAAATTGAGGATGTTAGATTTTGGACTAATATCCTTATCGAAAAAAATAAAATACTTTTCTTCAGAGACAAGGTGAAATCTTTATTGTTCTGTTTATACTTTTGGTTGCATTGCGTACTTACTGTGATCAAAATATTGTCAACTCTTTTGAGCTGGCGGATTTTCTTTCTTTTTAAACATTTTCTTTTACTGATTCACTTTTGTGCCATCAGTGGTCTCATGATTTTATGTACAAACGCTTGTGCATGCGCGTACACACACACACACACACACACACACACACACACACACACACACACACACACACAGAAATGAGAACGCCCGCTCCTTCTCATATTGTGTTATGGCGGGAATACGGGAGTAGTCGAGACAGTTTGACAACATGGCAAGTGAACATCTGGTCTTTTGAGTGTTTTTATTTTATTTATATTCGTATTTATTATTCCTTTGCTTATTTAACCGCATAGTCGTCTGATACTTGAGTCAACTCTTAAGGAAGTTGCATCAGACAAATCTCATACAGCCGCCAATAAACACGGCTGTTTACAAGAACGCTCAAAGGAGAAGGTCGTTAGCAATGACCCAGTACCTTTATATATATATATATATATATATATATATATATATATATATATATATATATATCACGTTCGAACCCGTGTCTTTTAATGAAAAAACTATATAATTTTAACTAAAATTTGCCTTAATTTATTTCTTGGATTGCGGCCATGTCATGTAGAAACTCAGGTCAAGCCTGATCAGTACCTAGATATGTGACCGATAGGAATACCAGGTGTAAGTGTTGCTATGGGGAACGGCTCGGAATTGAAGAAGGGATAGCCGCTGCGAGTTTCATGATATTAACTTACGTGAACATACCATTGGTAAAAGTATAGATCCACCTCTTCTCCTTCCGGCTGTGAGTTAAATAGGATTTGTATCTGTAAATAATTATTATTCCTTCTCATGTTCTTAAAATCGAAAAAAATACTTTCTGGCTTTAATTTTGTTTTTTTCACTCGTCTCACCTCAAGCAAGGCGGTACCGCCACTGCTGCGCAGAGGGTTATATAAAAGAATTTAAGTTTTAGGGGGGAGGAGAGTGAGTAGAAAGCCGAACCAGTTACAGAGCATGTCAGAAAAAGGGAAAAAGAAGGATGTGAACACAGTTGCGAAGGTAGAGAAAAAGGAAAAGAACAAGATACACGGGGTGATAAGAAAGGACTGAGTCAACTGGATAAGAGATGGGAATTGACATTGCATTTAATTTTCTGGAGGTTGTAGCCGTCAGGAAAGTAAGTATATGGAAGGGCACTCCACAGGCAGAAAGTGCGAGAAAAAAAGCTGAAGAAGTAGAATTGTCGCCTGCGTTTGGTTGATTTAACTGTAAAAGTGTGGGACCTTGTTGCCAGTATGGTTGCACGAGTAATCTGCAAAAGCTTAATAAATCGTAAAAATCAATCAATAAATCGATGAATTCATTTCTTGGAGAGTTGATACAATCTTTTCAGTCTTAGACAGTTCAAAATCATTCAGGCGGACATATAGTGGGTGGCTTATTTTCCAGTCTACATCCTCTTTCGTAACAGTCACAACGTTGCATTCCTATCGCTATTTTCATGGCAAATGATCAGATGAGCGCCATTCTTTATTTCCAATAGTTTAGATCTTTACAGCTAGGACTCATCATACTATGTCCACGGAGTCGAATCATCATCATTTCTTTCTTCCAATTATATCAAGAAAGTACTTCACCTGTTTCCCAAAAAAATTGCTACTCTGTGAAACGAATTCCCGCATGCAGGCTTCTCAAAATACTACAATCTTAAGCTCTTTAAATACAGGCTCAACCATTATATATCTTCCCTAAACTCTTCACTATATACTATCTCTTCTTACTTACCTTATCTTATATTCACACACTGTGTTGACTGACCCTCATTTCTTTCTTGAACCGGAATTTAAAGAGCTTCTGATTGTAGTGTTTAAAGAACCTTTTAAATTTAATGACTCTTGAGTTTTTTTATCAGCTGAATTTTAATTTAAAAAACAAAATAAACTTTATTTGTATTTTTTACCGGGAAAATTATTTCAAATTGTTCACTGGTCAGTATTTTACTGCTGGTTGAATTTTAATTTAAAAAAGGAAAACAAAACTTTATTTGTATTTTTTACCGGAAGAATTGCTTTAAAATTTTTACTGATCAATTTTTTATAAGGTGAAAATTTAATTCAAAAAACAAAAATCTTTATTTGTATTTTTTACCGGGAAAATTGCTTTAAAATGTTTATTGGTCAAGTTTTTTTTACGCTATAATTAAAGTTTCATGTTTATGTATTATGCATAGTTTTATACTAATATTCACCCAGTTAAATGCCAAAGAACCACTCAAGGCAGGAAATTACTGTGTAGTGTTTGCATTAGCGTTGAAATGAAGTTTATGGGTTATGTAAGGAAAATAACGGTTAATCCTAGACTTGAAAAAGTCAAGATTGTAGTGATTAGGAAAGCATCATCTCGGTAGCTTGTTTCACAAAGCAGCAGTTTTACCTTAAAATATATCTACAAACATTTTTATAAAAAAAAACAAAAAACAATTAGGTATTTTAATTTTATCGTCAATATTTTATTAGCATATAGCAGTCCACCCTCTCCGGATAATTACTTTATTTGTTTTATTCAACTTCAATATTGCTAGGTTTTGTCATTAATTTAATATTATTAGCATCTTATATAGATATTCCACAGTTTTTATTTTATGTACAGGCCCCTTTAAAAAGTTTCCTGAATAAAAAACAAAACAAAAAATAATTCAACAAATAGAACGCCATATTTAGCTCTATTCATTATATATTTGCTGTTGCCATATTCTCCACAATTGTCAAAGATGACATTCCTAAGCGCCGGTTTATCGTGACATGTTAAAATAACACACCCACATCCACCCTGTTACCTTATTTTCCTATTCAGCGTAAATCTGACTTTCAATAGGTTAATCGAGTCATACCCACAAGTATATTTTTAATTCTGACCTTATGACCACCGCCCTTTAACTGGTGGAAAAAAGATAACGAATTTTTTTGTAAATTTCCACAAAAATCACTTTTATCACCAGTTACCAACCATGATCTTACGAAGTCCAATTCATAGTATTGAAACATGAAAGCCTTCTGTGATAGTTAAGTTCAAAAGAGATAACTCAGATGCCAACGTTAGTTTAGTTGTCATTTTTAGTAATTTATAAAATTTTCAACATGAAATGAATGACATTCAAAGCAAAATGACCAAGCACAATAACTATAAAAAATACAATATTTATTTAGAAACAAATTTCAATTGAATGTTTGACCATTTTAATTGAATGCTTGTAATTTTATCTTCTTATACCAGTTTTTTTTTATTGAGTTCATTATTTTCCTTGCCACAAAATGTTTTTAAAAAACATTAAATGAGGTTCATATTAGCATTTTACTATTTTTAATATATCATAATCTTGCAAAATATTCAAAGTTACGTATACAGCTAAATGTCGCTGATGAACAGAATGAAGAAAATCATTTGTCAGTTTATCAGTAATTGCATAATTATATAGAAAACAAATTTTCAGTTGTACCATTGGGATGTAACAAATAACTTCTGTTAATCCCCTTAAAATCGCTGTTACTTTCAGTCATTTCTTCCACATTGTCTGTTAGTGTCGTTGTTATTAAAATTTTGCAGCTGTTGCATTTCATTTTCTTGAAAACTGCTGAAAACAATAACCTGCTAAGTATAGTATAACAGGAAAGACTTCCCTACATTAATTTACATCATCATTTGTCATATTTATGTTAAATTTATGAATATCTAACTTTTGCCCCTCTTCCATTTCATCCAAGTTTCATTTCTTGTAAATTTCTGATATCATTTCTGTAATGGTGCCCTTCTATGAGAAATTAACTCTTCTTTTTACTATATATAATTACCTGCAGATCGCATTTAAAGAGGCGGTTAAAGATGGCAATCAAGTACGATAGCTAGTACGTACTTAAAGTCAGCTACTACTCAAGCAATAAGCAGCGCAACTGTACCGTTTGAACTAGCTTATTTCTAGTTACTTATTACTAACACTTGTTTGTATATATTGTTCTTGTTATACTAATACACTGTTTTGAACCTACCTTCTGTTTTCCATGACTTACTTCCGATCAAACCGGTCACTACAAGTTTGTAGCGAAGTTTCGCTACAACAATTCTACAATATATTGACGACGATGATCTACAACAATTTCTTTGTTATATTTTAAAACAATATATATATATAATTTTCTTAATAACTTTTTCTGTGTATTGTGACCGATCACTACTATTGCTTTTTTACGCGATCATTAGATAGTCGGCAACTTACTTTTGTGACAATTCACATTTTAAACCTCCTCGGTTATCTCAAGATGTTACAACGAAAGTAGCTGATGCGCATATAATATGCGCACATTACTGAAATTCGCCGAGGTAGGAAATGACCAAACAAGCAAGATAGAAATAACTTCGTTTCCTTTTTATCTCTTAATTCGTTTTTTCATTCTTTTTCGATTTTTCATTTTTTTCTATGTTGATTATTTATTTGTTTGCCAGTGCACTTTTTCCATGTCTTTTTTCATTCATACCTACATTTTTAAATTTTTTTCTGATTTTTCGTTAAATATTTTTTACTCAGTTGTTTTACCATTTTTTTCTGACTTGTTTTCAATTTCTTATCATTTCGTTTTATCCTTTCATGCCATAATTCTTGAATAATCTTTCAAACATCCCTTTCCACATATGTCAAATTTTATGGATTTTATATCTTTATTTCATTTTTTATCGTTTCACCCCGAGCAAGGCAGTAACGCCACTGATGTGCAGGGGGCTACATAAGAGTAAAAAGATTAATTAGAAGAGAATGAAGAGAAAGACGAACCAGTTAGAAAGGAGCAAGAGAAGGATGGGAATACAGGTGTGATGACAGTTGCAAAAGGTGGAGAGAAAGGAAAGGATATACGGGGTGGTGAAGAAAGAACTAGAGTCGAGTTGTTAAGTGATGAGTATTGACATTGCATTTAAATTCCTGGAAGTTGTAGCCGTCAGGAAAGCAAGAATATGGAAGCAAGTTCCACAGGCGGGAAGTGTGCGAGAAGAAGCTTAAGGAGTAGAATTGTCGTCTGCAATTGGTTAATCTAACTGTGGGACCCAGAAGGAAAAAGAAAGAGATATGAAATGTCTAAGCAAAGTGTAAAGATAAAACAAAAATTAGGAAATGATAAGAAAACAGAGGCGCCACTGCTGTTCATCTCAGTGTTCTCGACAGGCTCCAAAGGAGAATCAGTAATGTGATAGGTACCGACTTGGCGGCTCGACTACAACCAATTTCCTACCGAAGAGATGTGTCTTCCCTTTGTCTGTTCTATAAATACTTTCATGGCTTCTGCTCCAACGAACTTAAGTCACTGGTGCCTTCTCAACAGGTGTTTACTCGTGCAACCAGACTGGCAACTGGGTCCCACCCATTCACATTTAGGTTAGCCAAATGCAGACGACAATTCTACTCCTGCAGCTTCTTCTCTCGCACTTCCCGCCTGTGGAACTCGCTCCCATATTCTTGCTTTCCTGATGGATACAACCTCCAGAAATTTAAATGCAAAGTCAATACTCATCTATTAACCACTGGACTCTATCTCTCTCCCCACCCCCGTATATTCCTCTCTTTCTCTCCACCTATGTATCTGTCATCACATCTGCATTCTCATCTTTCTATTGCTCCTTTCTAACTAGTTTGTACTCCTCACTCTCTTCTACTTAGTCATTTTACAGTTATGTAGCCCCTCCCCGCTCATCAGTGGCATTTCCGCCTTGTTCGGGATAAAATGATTAAAAAAAAAAAAAGAATTTGCCCAAATTCACCAAATATGTCTCGCACTGCTTTCCCCTGTCTTTCTTTCCCTCTACCTGTCATGTGGAAAAGAGAGACAGGGGAATTATACACTTTTCTGTCAGAGGTATGTAATTACCTCGAGCTGTTTGATGGGGTGCATATTATCGCTTCTTAGCAGAACGATAGCCAAATTACGTTGTTAAGAGTTCATATTCTTAAAATGGTGAGAGCCTAGTTAAAGAAAATATCAATTTTCGTTTTCACCACAATAAATCCAAATGAGATACTCCTATACGTTTTAGGGTGCTAAGGACTAATCTTCGGTTATAATAATGCACTAATGCTCAGATATAATCTCGTGTTTCATGATGTGCATCTGATTCCCATCATTCTTCTTCTTTATGATCAGGACGTAGGCGATCCTGGTCCTCTATATCTCCCTATATATATATATATATATATATATATATATTTTTTTTTAATCATATCACCCCAAGCAAGGCGGTAACGCCACTGATGCGCAGGGGGCTACGTAAGGGTAAAAAGAATGGAAAAGAGAAAGCCGGAAACCACATCCTAAACAGGAAACAAGGGATGAGCCTCTTCACCTGTTCAATAAATGTGGGTGGAGTGTGAACCGGGCGATAGTTTAGTCTATCTACTCCAATTGACATATATATATATATTCATGGTTTCATCGATAGCAAGGTAACAAAGTCACTAAGAATTGCAATGATTACAATGGGTTACTGAGTGTTAGAGAATATGGATAAAAACGCATTATTAAGAAGAGAGAAGAATAAAACAACATAAATTAATAAGACAGATGATAATGATTGATATTGCATTTAAATTTTTGAAGGTCAAATTAGACTGGGAAGCAAGAAGTCGGAAGAGAGTTCTACAAGCGAGAAGCACGAAAGAAGAATCAATATAGAACATATAGCCATTTCATCAGTAAACTGGTGAGATCTTGCCGCCAATCTAGTATCGCGCTTAAATTCATAAAGTCCGGGTATAATGATTGAGAACAATTACCATGAAAGTATTTATAGAAAAGGCACAAGGAAGTTATGTTACGGCGTTGGGAAAGTGACTGAAACTGAGATGCCAGGTTCGGACCAATAACATTACAGATTCTTCCTTGGATGTTATCAAGAATCTCTCCTCCTATGAATGAATTTACACGAGATACTAGACTAGCAATGAGGTCCCACCTTTTTACAGTAAAACCAATAACCCGCAGCTTTTACTCTACAGCTTCTTTTCTCGCATTTACCGCCTGTGGAATTCCCTTCCATATACTTGCTACCCTGACGGCTACAATCTCCAAGAATTCAAATGTAAGGTCAATAGTCATCTCCTATCTCACTGAATAGCATCATTTTTCTCATGCGCTTTTCTCCGTCCACTATACTCTCATCACATCAGTATTCTCATCCTTCTCCTACCCTCTTCCTGACACCTATAACCTATCCCTCTTTCTCATCACTTTCCTCCTGTGTAACCCCCTGCGCACCAGTAGCAGTAAAATTGCCTTGCTTGGGGTGAAATGCTTATAAAAAAGCACTAGATCAGGCCTGGCAACAATATTGAAAGCAAAGACGAATGGTAGATTTATAAATATTTAAGATAGATTTTGTCGAGAAAAACTGTTTAACATGATATTGTAAAATATTGATATCTATTAAGCTGGGCTTGATAAAGTAAAAGCCAGCAGTAAAGAAAAAGAGAAGGGATGTAGTTTTATAGGAATTTTCCAAGTAGACAGACATTGTATGCATTGAAAATTAGTATTTGCAGTATTTATATTATTCCACTTATCTTTGTCATATCAGCCGTTGTATACCCCCGGTTAACGTTTGAATCGTTGTGATAACAATAACAAAGATGGAGACAATCTTCCAAATGTAGATAGAGTAATTAGTGATAACTTCTCATCCCAGAAATTCAGACGACCTCTGTGACCAATAGAAAATTCGAGAGGCTTATGGCTTTTGTTTTGACCAGTTTCATCGTTTTGTTACATTTCGGAGGGTATATAAGGTCGAAATATAGTAAAGCAAGAAAAAAAGAAACTGTTTAAAAAATAATCAGTAATAATAATTGCTTATAATAAACATCAGTTCAAGTAATTTAGTATTGACATGCTCTATCTATCTATCTATCTATCTATCTATCTATCTATCTATCTATCTACTAGCAGTATAGCCCGGCGTTGCTCGGGTGTAATGAAATCTTTAAAACGAATCCATGGTCCTGGAGCTCACACTCTTTGGACATTGGCACGAAAGACTAAAAAGCAATAGTTGTTTCCAGTTAAAGCGAAACCGTAAAGTGAAAGAAAAATGAATGGGTGTAAGTCAAATTTTCATTTCCTGGTATCGATAGCAAATAAGTGTTTTTCGTCGTAAACTGAATTTTGAAGGCTAAATAAGTCCTCTGAGTAAATGGTATCATGACTGAGACTAAGAACTACAATTATACCTACTTAGAGCCAAACCCGAAGCAAAAACTAAACTAAAAGGGCTGAAAAACTAATTTTGATCTGACCCGGTAGGATATCGGGGTATCGATTTCCAATATCGGAGTCAAATAATTCGTCCAGGGATAGAACTGCAACGTTGAAACTTCTGAATATAGTTTCTTATGTCTTTGTCTATGAGTGTATCAAATTTGATTAAAATCGGACTACTCCTTCTATAACTCGATTTTTTCGATTATCGATTTCCAATATTTATCGGGGGTACCTCGACACAAAACCTAGCTAAGAACACTCGCAGACGCTTATGGTACAACTGTGTAAATTTTCAAGAAAATCGGTTCAGCCGTTTCGAAGTCTATATGTAACGGACACAAACACACACAGACACACAGACACGCACGCACACACACACACACACACACACACACACACAGACTAAGTTCCATTTATAAATAAGTTTAGATCTATCTATCTATCTACACAGACACACACACAAACACACACACACACACATATATATATATCAGTCAGTTTAAATATCTATCTATCTATCTATCTATCTATCTATCTATCTATCTATCTATCTATCTATCTATCTATCTATCCCTGCGTTAATTTATCTGTCAAAGTGTCTTAGTTCATAACTATAATCTATGAATTCCTATCTTTTCACCTCTAATCAGCAAAAGGAATATAGGTGTTTATCTATGGGTCTATCGCAGCCTGTTCATATCTATATCGACAAACTACGAAGTTCATAAAGGATGGCTATTATGCTGTGTTGACTGTCACAGAAATTTCCTTTTAGCTTCCCTGACGTTTTACCTATATCGGTCATTTTCTTTATTTTGTTTTTAATAACATGCATTCCCAATGTCATAATGAATGCAAACATGGCGGACAGACAACCAAACAATCCGTCTTCAACATTGAGTGAAATGTATAAAAAGCGGCGCCATCTTTATTTCTTCCCACTGCACTCGAGTAAACATTCTGGCCCTGTGACGCCATTTGATTATGACTATAATAAATTTATTGCCCAAAACTTGCCGTTTTGTGTTTAATACTTGAGCGGGGGGGGGGGGGTGTAGCAAAAGAGGCCTTAGATTATTTAACAAAAGAAAACTTCTTGTCAATAGCTAGATATTTTAGTTAGCATTCATTGTCCTTCTTACGTCCACAGTTAGAAAGAAAAAAATAAACGAAATCCACTGCATTTTTATGTTTTTGTTGACCTAAAGCAAAAAAGAGTCTCAAGTCAGAGGTTACCTGAATGGGGTTTTATTGATGCAGAAATGCTAAGTTATGCCTATATACAGAATTGATCTTGCTAAATCCGATGCTTCTATAACTAAATCCGCTGCTAAGAAAGTCGGTTCTCTGTGTAGGGCCAGGAAGTTTTTCCCATTTGAAACAATCCTGCACATATACAAATCCACCATCCGCCCGTGCATTGAATATTGCTGCCATATCTGGTCGGGTGCTCCTGCTATCCACTTAGGTGTCCTCGGAGAATCTGTAATGTGATCGATCCCGACTTGGCAGCTAGGATACAGTCACTTTCTCACAGTAGAGGCCCTTTAAAAGGTGTCCGAATAGAAAACAATGGGAATGTGAGTGGTTCGCTCCTGTGTAAATTAAGACAAGTTGATTTTTCACTTTTATAGAAAATTTATATTGCACTCTATGAGTAATTAGAAGTTTAATGTGATAAATGTTGACACTAAAAATAGATTCATAGATTTTACCAATTTTTGAGCACGGAATTTTAAAGTTCGAATTCCAGTTGAATTCCTTGAATTTACTTTCGCACAAATACCCTTGGGAAAAGCATTAATCTGTTTTTCCTCCAGTTATGGGTTAAATAATAGGACAGATTAGGTTCTATAGCCTTGGCTGGCTACCAGTCTACCGCAGAAAGCAATGGCAACCTACTGTGGGATAATCTTCTGCTCAGTCAGTCATGTCTCTTTCAAGACATGATCGCCCAAAGTGTGTATCACGTCTGGTACTTAACTAACTGAGTTTTAAATATCATCCAAAAAATCCTAATTTTCCCAGGTTTTTGCTTACAAACTGACTTCAGAATTTTACTATTTCAATAATAAATCTAAATGAAGAGAATATTTTTGTATTGAGTACATTGAATATTTTTGAGTACATTGAGTACATTTGAGTACATTGAATATTTTTGAGTACATTGAGTATATTTGAGTACATTGAATATTTTTGAGTACATTGAGTACATTTGAGTACATTGAATATTTTTGTATTGAGTACATTGAATATTTTTGAGTACATTGAGTACATTTGAGTACATTGAATATTTTTGTATTGAGTACATTGAATAGAAAATATATTCAAACTAGAATTGTAATTATGACTCACCACAAGCAAAATATGGAATTAGTATTTTCTATATTCGATAAGTGAAAACTGTGTAAAAGTAATTGTAAAAGATTACAAAATGTCTACTCAATTAGTAAGATTTGTTGGATCATTTGTTATATCATAATTAATAAAATCAAATCTAAACTTAACCGATAAAATGCAACCGCAACTTCTACTCCAACAGTTTTTTTCCTCGCACTTCCCGACTGTGGAATTCCCTTCCACACGTTTGCTTCCCCGACGGCTACTATCTCCAGGAGTTTAAATGTAAGGTCAATAGACACCTCCTAACACACTAACTCGCTCCTATTCTATCAAACACTCTTCCCATCTGCCCAACTCTCATCCTCGGTATCCTTACCCATCTATCACCTTCCTCCTGACATTCCCTATGTCTAACCACTCCTTCTCTTTACCTTCCCCTGTGTAGCCCCATGCGCAATAGTGACAGTGGAATGCCTTGCTTGGGGTGAAATGATAAAAAAAAATTATAAATGGAACTTTGTCTCTGTGTGTGTCTGTGTCCGTTACCTATAGACTCCGAAACGGCTGAACCGGTTTACTTGAAAATTTACACAGTTGTACTATAAGCGTCTACGAGTGTTCTTAGCTAGGTTTTGTGTCGAGGTACCCCCGATAAATATCGAAAAACGATAATCGAAAAAATCGGGTTATGGAACGAGTGGTCCGATTTTAATCAAATTTGCTACACTCATAGACAAAGACATAAGAAACGATATTCAGAAGTTTCAAGGTTGCAGTTCTTACAATAGAGCAGAAAATCGATAATATATATATATATATATATATATATATATATATATATATATATATAAGGCAATATATTTGTGTGTGTGTCTGTTTATCTGCCTGTATGTCTGTATTTTTTCAGCTCTTTTATTTTAGTTTTTGCTTCTTGTTTGACTCTAAGTAGGTATAATTGTAGTTCTTAGTCTCAGCCACCATGCCATTTACTCAGAGGACTTATTTAGCCTTCAAAATTCAGTTTACAACGAAAAAAACTTATTTGATATCGATACCAGGAAATCAAAATTTGACTTACATCCATTCATCTTTTTTTTTACGGTTTCGCTTTAATTGGAAAAAAACTATTGCTTTTTAGTCTTTCGTACCAACGTTCAAAGAATCTGAGCTCCAGGATCATGGATTAGTTTTAAAGCTTTCATTACACCTGAGCAACGCCGGACTATACTGCTAGTCATAGATAAAACTGTTTATAACCATAATAGTGCTGTGAACATATACAAAACAACATGTTTTAATTTTACAATGTTTATTGAAAATCACACTAAAAACTATTGCACTGTATAACCAAATTGCATTATAATATATCCATAATTGTTCATAATTGTTCCATATTTGAATTAAATAAAGGTCTTATTTGATGGCGCAATGATTTAATGACAATGTGATTGTGTCATTTTTTTTTTTTTTTGTCCATATACAATTGATAAAGCTTCAGTAAATTATAACTTTCATAAGTTTGTGCTATAAGGCTTTCCCTGATCACCGGAATTAAATAGATAACTCGACAATTTAAAACCTTGTTATAGTGGAACATCCTGTCATCCCCCGAGAATAGAATGCGCTATCTGATAAAAAACGGTAACGAGCGGTACGAAGAGGGAAGGTCGTAGGCATTCGCCTGACTCCTCTATGACACTGTCAGCTCTCTGCTTCCGAGCAGAGAGCACAAACAATCGTGGTTCCGCCGAAGGGTAGAACCACGACTGAAATAATAGACAGGGGTGGCCCGGCTATATGGCCGGGAATACCCACTATAAAATGACCATGTGTCACATCTGGCCTTGTGTGGGATGGCTAGTAAATACAGAAGGTCTTAGGCATTCGCCTGACTGTCTGTAACTTGCACTGTCAGCTCTCTGCTTCCGAGCAGAGAGCACAAACCAGTCGTGGTTCCGCCGAAGGGTAAGTCTGGCTGGGGAAAAATAGACAGAATTTTTGGCCCGGCTATATGGCCGGGAATACCCACTATAAAATGACCAAGTGTCACATCTGGCCTTGTGTGGGAAGGCTAGTAAATACAGAAGGTCTTAGGCATTCGCCTGAGCTGCTCTATGACGCTGTCAGCTCTCTGCTTCCGAGCAGAGAGCACAAACCCGTCGTGGTTCCGCCGAAGGGTAGAACCTCGACTGGGGAATAATAGACAGAGATTTTTTGGCCCGGCTATATGGCCGGGAATACCCACTATAAAATGACCATGTGTCACATCTGGCCTTGTGTGGGATGGCTAGTAAATACAGAAGGTCTTAGGCATTCGCCTGACTGCTCTATGACACTGTCGGCTCTGCTTCCGAGCAGAGAGCACAAACCAGTCGTGGTTCCGCCGAAGGGTAGAATCACGACTGGGAAATAATTGAGATTTTTGGCCCGTATATGGCCGGGAATACCCACTATAAAATGACCAAGTGTCACATCTGGCCTTGTGTGGGAAGGCTAGTAAATACCGAAGGTGTAGGCATTCGCCTGACGCTACAAGCACTGTCAGCTCTCTGCTTCCGAGCGAAGAGCAATAACACAGTCGTGGTTCCGCCGAAGGGTAGGGTCGACTGGGGAAAAATAGACAGAGATTTTTTGGCCCGGCTATATAGCCGGGAATACCCACTATAAAATGACCGAGTGTCACATCTGGCCTTGTGTGGGAAGGCTAGTAAATACAAGGGTCTTGACGTTCGCCTGACTGCTCTATGACACTGTCAGCTCTCTGCTTCCGAGCAGAGAGCACAAACCCAGTCGTGGTTCCGCCGAAGGGTAGAATCACGACTGGGGGAAAAAATAGACAGAATTTTTGGTAGCTATATGGCCGGGAATACCTATAAAATGACCAAGTGTCACATCTGGCCTTGTGTGGGAAGGCTAGTAAATACAGAAGGTCTTAGGCATTCGCCTGACTGCTCTATGACACTGTCAGCTCTCTGCTTCCGGGCAAGAGCAATAACCGAATCATTAGTTCCGCCGAAGGGTAGAATCACGACTGGGAGAAAAATAGACAGAGATTTTTTGGCCCGGCTATATGGCCGGGAATACCCACTATAAAATGACCAAGTGTCACATCTGGCCTTGTGTGGGAAGGCTAGTAAATACAGAAGGTCTTAGGCATTCGCCTGACTGCTCTATGACACTGTCAGCTCTCTGCTTCCGAGCAGAGAGCAATAACCCAGTCGTGGTTCCGCCGAAGGGTAGAATCACGACTGGGGAAAAATAGACAGAGATTTTTTGGCCCGGCTATATGGCCGGGTACCCTTATAAAATGACCAAGTGTCACATCTGGCCTTGTGTGGGAAGGCTAGTAAATACAGAAGGTCTTAGGCATTCGCCCGACTGCTCTATGACACTGTCAGCTCTCTGCTTCCGAGCAGAGAGCACAAACCCAGTCGTGGTTCCGCCGAAGGGTAGAACCACGACTGGGGAATAATAGACAGAGATTTTTTGGCCCGGCTATATGGCCGGGAATACCCACTATAAAATGACCATGTGTCACATCTGGCCTTGTGTGGGATGGCTAGTAAATACAGAAGGTCTTAGGCATTCGCCTGACTGCTCTATGACACTGTCAGCTCTCTGCTTTCGGGTAGAGGGCGCTCTCCGATATACAGGCTGCAGCAAAAATACCTCCCACTTATGTCTGCTCTTGACACCTCGCATATAATAGTAAAACATTATCAAGTCGAAGACACGATTACTACCAATGTTTTACCATTGTATGAGCAATATGTGCGCTTGGTATTTTTGTCACACTCTGTATATATTTGAAATGTGACATAGAGGGCCAAATGATGAGTAATCAAAGGTACTATTATCGGGTTGATGTTAGCTGTAGAAAGATTTTCTTCTAAGTAAGATTTGAAGTTTCGATGTATTTACCGTTTCACATTTTGACAGCATATTTAGAGGTGATAACAGCATCTCACCAATTATCTGTGATTTAGGTGATGCCAGCAGCGTACCAATTGTTTTTAACGACCGGAACGGCCTTAGAATTTAGAGGTGAAGCAGCTTTCCAAACGTTTGTAACGATCGGGGACGCCTTAGAATTTAGAGATGATACCAGCTGTTTACCAAGTGTTTGTGACGATCGGGGTGGCCTTAGAATTTAGAAGTGATACCAGCGGCATTCCAAGCGTTTGTGACGATCGAGGACGCCTTAGAATTTAGAGGTGGTACCAGCAGTTTACCAAGTGTTTGTGACAATCGTGGTGGCCTTAGAAATTAGAAGTGATACCAGCGGCTTTTCAAACATTTGTGACGACCGGGACGGCTTTAGAATTACCACTTTTCAACAACATCGCTAAAAACATCTTCAAAATGCAAAAAAGATCGTCATATATTGTCATTTATTTTGATTCGATGTCAGAAGAAAAACATCTGCAAAAAATAATATGTAAAACATAATTAAAAACATTACAAAAAAGCTTCATTTTGTTTTAGTAAATATTGTTGTAAGCAAAAAATGTTATTACATTAAAAATAAAGAAACTACGAAAAAAAAACCCCTAACATTAAGTGATTTCTTGTGTAACCCTCAAAGTAAAATATCCCGCGTTTTATTTAGATTAAAATGAATTTAGATAAAAATGAAACAAGTGGAACGGAAGGAGAAATGCCACAACAAATTTCACATGCTACTTCATTATACTAATTCACCTAAATGCCGCCCCCAAACTTGCAGCTCTTAAAACTTGCCAAGCCTAAAACCTGCCGCCCCTAAAACATGCTGCTAGTTTGCCAATAGGTGATATATTCTCTATTTTATGCAGGTTTATATGAAACGATATGGTTTTTTATATTATCATTTATTCCCAAGCAAGGCAATAAAGCCACTTATGTGCAAGAGGTTAGAGTGTGTTAGTGAATACGAGAAGAAAAACAACTATTAAGGATAAAAACAATAAAAGAACTTGAATTAAGAAGCTAGAAGATAACGATTGATATTCTATTTAAGTATTTTAAAATCAAAGTTGATTTGCATGCAAGAAAATGGACAAAAATTCCCCAAGAATCCGAGAGTTCAGTAACGAGAAGTACGATAAAAAAGAACTTAAAGTTACATCTAGTCATTTCAACTGTAAAATAGTGAGACCTTACCGGCAATCTAGTACTGCATTTAAATTCATAAAATCTACATACCATAGCGGAAAGTATTTATAGAAACTTACATGCTTAAAACAAAATACATTTTTATAATGTTCAAATGAAAAAAATATATGAATATTGTTTGGATTATGATTAGGTTGTTATGGCCTGAGATGAACGTTTGTGAGGTTGAAGTGATGGTTTTAACCGTTACATTACAACAAATATGTTGAAAAATCAAAAGAAAGACTTTGAAGACGTACAACACAAACGTACATCTCATTTATGCCATTACAACCTAATCACAAACCAAGCAACATACACAACAAAATGAATATTACTCGTTCACTAAACTTTTCCGCGGACGCAATTTGCCCTCCCCATACTATGACAGATCTTTCAACCACCTGATGTACATTCTTGAATGTTCTCAAGTTTACAAACATTGATAAACCAATGACATCCTCTCCTTTGTATCTATAAGCACATTCAACATAATAAACCCTGTATTGCCTTGATAAAGTCTCTCGGATGACGAAACGCATTGACTAAGTAAAGTTTTCCTTTTATTATCACATATTTCTATTCATATATGTGGATGACGAATATTATGCTCTCATTACGATTGAGATCTTTAGAGAGGAAAATTTGAAAAAAAAGATAGTTACCGCTTCGGCGATATATGCATAGCCCTTCAGCAATGAATTGAGTTCATTCGGTGACTGGCGTGTGTATACATCGCTTATATATAACACGCTAAAATTTCTCTTCTCTGATTCCATGTGCCTATGGCTTAGGGGTTAGCGACTCCGATTGACACCAAATCGGCCGGAGGCAAATAGATGTCTAGCCACACTGATGAGCTTTGATACAACGAAACAGGCTTGTATGTGGATGACGAATATTATGCTCTCATTACGATTGAGCACTCTAGAGAGAAAAATCTGAAAAAAAAAACAAAAACAAAAACAATTACCACTACGGCGATATATGCATAACTCTTCAGCAATGAATTGAGTTCTTTCGCTGACTGGCGTGTGTATTCACCGCTTATATATAACACGCTAAAATTTCCCTTCTCTGATTCCATGTGCCTATGGCTTAGGGGTTAGCGACTCCGATTGACACCAAATCGGCCGGAGACAAACAGATTTCTAGCCACACTGATGAGCTGTGATACAGCGAAACAGGCTTGTATGTGGATGACGAAGTATATATATATATATATATTAACCGATTGAGATACACATATTAATAGATTGATCGAGAGATAATTCAAACGATAGAAAAAACAGATGTTTGGACCGATTGTGATAGGTATATAGTTGAAGCTATATATATATATATATATATATATATATATATATATACTCTTCAGCAATGAATTGAGTTCTTTCGCTGACTGGCGTGTGTATACTCCGCTTATATATAACACGCCGAAATTTCCATCCTCAGCTGTGATATTGCGAAACAAGCTTGTATGTGGATTGACGTATATATATATTATTATTATTATTCACTGGTAGCACGACTCATGGTTTTATGCACAACGCAATTTTCAAACTGGATAGTGACTGATCGCTACATAGTTTAAATTTCAATAATGATTTCTGGTTCAGTTAATAGATTTTAATAAAGATATCTGGTTCAGATAATAAAGATATCTGGATGTACGTTGTGGTGCAGTGAGCCGAGTTCAAATTCCAGTTGAATTCCTTGCATTCGATTAAGCACAAATACCCTTGGGAAATGTATTAATCCGTCTCTTTCCTCCAGTTATGGGTTAAATAATAGGACAGATTGGGTTCTATAGCCTTGGTTGGCAGCCAGTCTACCGCAGAAAGCAATGGCAGCCTACTGCGGGATAATCTTCTGCCCAGTCAGCCATGTCTCTATCAAGACATGATCGCCCAAAGCGTGTAATACGTATGGCACTTAACTGACTGACTGATATGGTTGAGACAATTTCTGCAAATATATCATCCCTTACATCTGACCACCTAACTCCCCAGACTTCAACTCCCTTGATAGTTATTTGTGGAATGCAACTGAGCGAGAGACCAACAAAGCCAATAGCGATTTTATTGAATAAATTTACTTTTTTGTATTTCAAGATATTTTTGTGTAATTTAATAAATATATCTGTTAAATTCAGATGTCAGTATTATTTTCATTTTTGCGTAATTTGGACGACAATTTACCCATCGCCCCCTGTATCATACTTTGGCTAAAATCATTCGATGATGATAGAAACGAAATTTTCAAAAATTTTCAGTGGAACCAAAATAAAATTTGACATCGTTTCCGGGATGTATGCTAGCTCGGAATACAATATTAACAGTCACAGGGGCAGATCGTATTTTTTGACATTTATTTTTAAAATGGTTAAAGACAACGCTTTTATCATTTTTGGACATATATTTATTTAGTATAATATTATTATGTTGAGATATTGATTTTTCGATGTTATTTTTTGCAAAAAATAAATTAATAAGCCACTGTTAACGAGCGAACACGTGACAAGAGTTTTACAACTGGTAGTAAAATATAATAACTGGTAGTAAAGAGAATGAACGTAACCGACGCTGCCTCGCTATTGTCTCTCTCACTCGCGCGCTCTCTCTCTCTCTCTCTCCATGGGCGTGACAGGGATTTGCCATCAGTCAGATAGCCTATCACTAAGCTATCGGCGCACGGTTGGGAAAGGAGGAGATTTTAACGTGTTACATATATGCGGTATATACACATGCCAGCAGCCGTGAGAACTCAATTCATGATTGAATAATAATACGTAAATCGCAGAAGCAGCAACTGTTTTTTTTTTTAAATTTTCCCCTCTACAGAGCTCAGTCGGATAACGAGAACATAATTAGTCATCTATATACAAGCCTATTTAACTGTATCACATCTTATCAGTGTGGCTAGACATCCTATTTCTTTCAGGCGGGATCGAAACTCGATCGATTTGCCATACAAATAAATACACAGCGGTCTTTATTATGATAGAGAAGATAACACTGATTAAGCTTGAATCTTCAATACCAAATGAAGACTGAACTAACTTTATTAGTATTAGTCTGAATCAGATATTTAGTAAGTAGAGTTTAATCTGACTATAAGCGTGGAGTACTCTGCAAGGGACATACTTACTCTCGCGAATAGTCTAGTGAGACTAGTTTAGATGTTGAAATAATTACATATCTCCCCTTAATCAGGTGTTTAAGCGTAGGTAAAAGCTATAATTCTGAATTCTCGTAGTCCATCTCCAGTCCTAAGATTTTAGTGTAACACAATCTTTCTGTCTCTGTATCCGCGTCCTAGTAAGCGGTGGAAAGATAAGCTTGCAAACTAGTTATTCTCAGTTCTTTTCTTAATTCTTAGGATTATTTGTGCTCATGACCTCTACAGTAGATGATTTTCCCTTGTTTCCTGTTTAGAATTGGGTTTCCATTTTCTTTCACTCCTCGTAGCTTATTGCATCTTAGTGACATTATCGCCTTGCTTGAAGCGAATTGATTAAAAAGAAGTTCAGGCATTTAGAGCTAAGTGCTGCCAATCCATATACACAGAGTCGAATCGTCTTCATTCGCATTGTCTTCCATTGGTAAGGAAGATGTTTATTCGTACAGATTCATCTCAAGAGCCGTTATTTGTTGAACAAAATCCTGAGTGATACTTTCTGATCATTACATTTTTACTTTCTTCACGTCTAGTGTCAACTATTATTCATCCTAAATATCTTCATCATCTGCACTTATTTCTTCTTCCTACTTCCACAATGCAATCTCTCTTTCTGTAACCCACTACCTTGAGAGGCTCCTAGGCTTAATATTGGGGGCATAATATTATTAACAAAATACAGATTCTGTTTTCAATTTTGATGAGCGTTTCATTGCCTCCCACTCATTTGTAATAGTTAATGAACTCACAGAAATGTCTGGAGACGCATTCATCTCGGATCTCGCTTTGTGCCCTCAATTAAAAAATGTTATATAGCTGAGGACTCAACAACGCATGACTTAATCGAAATTCAAACATACATGTAAGTTTGAAAGTGTCTATTGACAGCACTCGACAATGCGAAACAACTCATTTAAATTCTGTTGATATTTTTCTTGAGGTAACTCTGTCACCGAACTCGTGTCCTACGATGGACAACACTACGCCCACTTATCATTATCACTGAGGTGTTCGAAGAAGGTCTGAAATTCGAGTTCTTATCGCACCTCTTACATCGAAAGTAAATTCTTCCGCCAGAGGTGATCGAAGTCAACGCTATCATTTGCACTCTTTATAACGAATTCTGGTTTGACTCCAAATTGATTTGTGTAGCGTCATTCTATGGTCAAATCTCTTCCTAAGGTGGATGTAATGTTCGGAACGGGGCTATATTTTCTTCGACCCGCTTTGGCGCTTGATATATTTGGCGCGAATATGCCCAGCGATACCTTCTCCGTTGTTCTGATGAGTAGAACTAGTTACGAGTGAATTTAATCAACCTGCAGAAATGTTTAGGACGAACTTCATTTGCCGTGAAATGCGATGTGTTAAGTCGTTATCGGCTGAGCGTTTCTCAGAGATGGAATTAACGTCGGGTGTCATTGTGAAATTTGACTGTTTGACCAGGCGAAGAAGACAAGCTAAAGAAAAAATAACTGTAGCATTGAATATTTGATGCTCTGACAAGACATACATTCGTTTTTACGTTTGACACAGTGTACAGGTTGTCACGGGAAATATATTGTGAATATTTTACTTTTCCTGTGCAGGAAAAGTTTTCTTTCTTTCTTTCTTTCTTTCTTTCTTTCTTTCTTTCTTTCACAATGTGTTCTTCCCCTCTCTCTATATATATATATGTGCCTACATTCTTTATTACATCTATCTATCTATCTATCTATCTATCTATCTATCTATCTATCTATCCACTCTGTTCATATCTATCTATCTATCTATCTATCTATCTATCTATCTATCTATCTATCTATCATCTGTTCATATCTATCTATCTATCTATCTATCTATCTATCTATCTATCTATCTATCTATCCACCTCTGTTCATATCTATCTATCTATCTATCTATCTATCTATCTATCTATCTATCTATCTATCCACTCTGTTCACCACTCTGTTCATATCTATCTATCTATCTATCTATCTATCTATCTATCCACTCTGTTCATATCTATCTATCTATCTATCTATCTATCTATCTATCTATCTATCTATCTATCCACTCTGTTCATATCTATCTATCTATCTATCTATCTATCTATCTATCTATCTATCCACTCTGTTCTATCTATCTATCTATCTATCTATCTATCTATCTATCTATCTATCTATCTATCTATCTATCCACTCTGTTCATATCTATCTATCTATCTATCTATCTATCTATCTATCTATCTATCTATCTATCTACCTCTGTTCATATCTATCTATCTATCTATCTATCTATCTATCTATCTATCTATCTATCCTCTGTTCATATCTATCTATCTATCTATCTATCTATCTATCTATCTATCTATCTATCTATCTATCTATCCACTCTGTTCATATCTATCTATCTATCTATCTATCTATCTATCTATCTATCTATCTATCTATCCTCTGTTCATATCTATCTATCTATCTATCTATCTATCTATCTATCTATCTATCTATCTATCTATCCACTCTGTTCATATCTATCTATCTATCTATCTATCTATCTATCTATCTATCTATTACAATGTTATTTATTTCTCTTTCTGTCTCTTTCTCCCTATATACACTACAGTTTAAGCGCTTGAAGTCACCCATAGTAATTTTTTAAACTGGCTCCAAATTAGTTGTTTTATATTTTAAATAAGAGACGATGATTGTACATGGTAAAAAAATCAGACATTATGTTTATTAGAAGTTTTATTATGACAAATAGAGAAAAGGCGATTTATGATTCAATTTTATTGTCGTCAAAATATCCACATTTAACCTTGATTACTGCAGCACAGATTTCTCAAACGTTTCTCAAAGTATATATTTGATAATTGATTCCATTCTTTTTTCTATGAGTCTAAAAGCTTCTTTTCATTTCTTGGATGGAATGGTCTCACGTTTCTGTCAAGTTCATACCATACTAATTCGCTATGTGCATAATATGGTGATTGAAGAGGCCACTTCATTATTCCCCCCCTCCAAAAAACCCTACTTTTCTTTTTTTTCTTCTTCTTTTTTTTTTTATTCGTATCACCCCGAGCAAGGCGGTAACGCCACTGATGTGCAGGGGGCTACATAATAGTGAAAAGATTGGAAAAGAGAAAGCCGGAAACCACATCCTAAACAGGAAACGAGGGATGAGCCTCAACCTGTTCAATAGACGTGGGTGGAGTGTGAACCGGGCGATAGATACATCTATCTACTCCAATTGAAAAAAAAAACACAAAGTGAGAAGATTGGAAAAGAGAAAGCCGGAAACCACATCCTAAACAGGGAAAAAGGGATAAGCCTCTTAACCTGTTCAATAGACGTGGATGGAGTGCGAACCGGGCGATAGATACATCTATCTACTCCAATTGAAAAAAAAAAAACAAAGTGAGAAGATTTGAAAAGAGAAAGCCGAGAACCACATCCTAAACAGGGAACAAGGGATGAGCCTCTTAACCTGTTCAATATACGTGGGTGGAGTGTGAACCGGGCGATAAATAGGTCTATCTACTCCAATTGAAAAAAACAAAACAAAGTGAGAAGATTTGAAAAGAGAAAGCCGGGAACCACAACCTAAACATGGAACAAGGGATGAGCCTCTTAACCTGTTCAATAGACGTGATCTAAATAGATATATTATAGTACTGACCTATGTTTAGGGTCATTACCTTGAAAAAGAAATTTTTTTTTCTATTAGTTTCAATCTAGTTAGAATAGCATGTCTTTGAAAGAGATTATATTCGTCTTCATGTATGATACACTTTACTTGGGTTAAATTTTCAGGCCTCATTCCTCGAAATCATCCCCATATCATTTTGTATCAAGCATTCTGCGGAGAAAAATTCTTGTTTGACAGAAACAAATGGAATTTTAATTCGTCGGTTCATAACACTTTTCTCCACTCATTAACACTCCAATTTTTATGTTTGCTTACCCACAGAAAACTTTTCTTTTTATTCTCACATCGTAGGAATGACTCCTTGAGAGTCACTCGGCCAGTAAAGCCTTATGAGACCAGAGATATTGAATTTTCTGCGGGAGAATTTCAATCTGACATCAATTCCTTCTGTTCCTTCTGCAATTAAAATGTGTAAACTAACACATCACTCAATAAATCCCGTACCTAATTAATAAAACAAAAACTTTTAGGCAAAATTCAACTTTATTCATCAATAAAATATTCTTCTAGGGTGATACAATTATTCCAACGCTTCTCTAACAATTCAATGCCTCTTTTGTAGGACGATTTGTCTTTGGCCTCAAAATACGCCTCAGTTTCCGATATCACTTCTTCATTGGATTCAAATCTCTTTTCTTTTGAGGTCTGCAAACAGCTAGTAGTCGCTGTCGGCCAGATCTGGAGAATAGGGTGGATGTGGAAGCAATTTAAAGTGCAATTCATGTAGTTTTACCATCGTTGCGATCGACTTGTAACAAGGTGTGTTGTCTTGGTATAAGATCATATTTTCTTCTTCCTTTGTGGCCGTTTTGTGGCGATTTCTTCCTTCAAACGCACCAATAATGTTATATAATATGTTCAACGTCTATGCTATCTCAGGCAACTTCAGTTTACGATCGGCCAAAACGAGTTTTTGGATTTTTTTGGTCTTTTCCGGGACAACTGCCCATTTAGGACAAACTGAGCGTTCAGAATCAGTTGTGTCTGTAAGACCGGATTTAAAGTCAACATGTCACCTCTTAACCGTTGTTTCCAACAAAGCAGAGTCTGAATAACACTTATCAAGCCATTGCTTTGCTTGAACTATTTTTTTTATCAGAAAAATTCAAAATTTTCCATTGTTTTGAAAATTTGTAACAATAGCTTCACTTAAATAACTGTAATTTGTAAACTAATAATTCGATTAAGCCCCAATTTTATCACGTGTCATTTGAAGGTGATAAAAATAATATGGATTTGAAGGTAATAAAAATTATATGGATTTTTTATTTGTGGCGCCATTTGCATGTCAGGCCCAGAACTTATTGAGTGATGTGTTATCTTCACGTTTGAAAGAGACCCCGCTTCTGCCTAAACGCCTTCTGTTCGTATTATCGTCAGTTTCCTCTTTCTTTATTGGAGATCATTGCACACCTTATTTGGGTATTCCCAATGTTTTAGCAATTTGTCTTTGCGAGTATCATTCTTTAGTAAAAGTTTTGACTTGAACTCTTGTTTTAATTGATATGTGTTTCTTTCTAGCTATTTAAGGGTTAAAACAGAAAATATATTATTCATTTAAAAAGAGCACTGCGGTAGACTTCAACGTATTGAAAACAAATATTAATGAGTATGCGTAAAAGCTTGATTTCAAATTTGCATATTATCTTGAGTGCGTTTTGATTTTAGGTGAACAGCAGTGAAAAAATTTCTGAAGCAATAGATTATGTACACAAAACATTCCACTGAATAAGTTAAAAAAGCAACTAAAAATTGGGCCATTTTAGGAAACAAAATAGGCTGCGATGGATAAATTGTCGCGTGAATTGTGCAAAAATGAAAATAATGCCGACATCTGATTTTTTTAGCAGACATACTTACCAAAATTTCACAAAAATATCTTAAGTAAATTTATTCAATAAATTCGTCATTGGCTTCAACCACGGCCTGCAGACAACTTTGGAATCTCCTGCAAATCTTCTGGACGACCTCCTTGTTTAAGTTTGTGAATGCTGCTGTAATGTTTATCTTCAGATTATCTTTGTTATTACAAGAAGTTCTGTTGATCTCTTACTCAACTGCGTCTCACACATAGTAATCAAGAGAGTTGCAGTCTGCGAAGTTAGGCGTCCAGATGTAAGAGGGGATGTGGTCGCAGAAATAGTCTGGCAGCTACCTGGATTATACTGCATGAGTAGCATGGTGCAGAATCCTGTTGCCAAATATAGAGTCTTCCAGCTGCCACTCTCTTGACCCAAAGCGACATAACGTCTTCAAAGCATTTGATGTAGACCTCCGTGTTGAGTCTGAGGCACTCACCAATGAATTCGAGAGTTCTTTTCCCCTCAGAATGATCAGAGTAAGATTTTCGAGCTGCAATACCTTCGTAATCATCCTTAGACTTACCCAACTCTTTCCGAATCTTTTGAACTGTCTTCAGATTGACACATAAGAACTCTGGAATGTAAGAGAACCCAACATCTGATTAAAGTTTTTTTTTTTGAAAATCTGAACGAGAGATGCGCATTCATTACAAATTCCATTGAACGCTGCAAGGATATACAGATATATGCATGAGTCTAAGTTTGCACACCTTGGCGCTGGGATTTAACACAATATTTCTATTTCAATAAATTCATGAATGAATGTTTTCTTTTACTTGGATATTGTTCTGTGGCTGAAATGTTAAAGCAACAAAAATAATAATTATGATAAACTTATCTTATTTACTTTATTTTGGGTCAGAGCGTATAATCTGGTATCATCAGTAGTTGAGAAAGCCAAACGCTCGGTTACGATGACTTGTGGCCTCGTGTTAGAACACCCATCAGTACGTTTTTCTAACCCTAACCCTAACCCTGTCGCACATTGAGATCATCTCAAGATGTTGATATTTTAAAGAAATCTACTCCCTGAAGAGGCAATCAATATGCCAACTGCAAGTTGGAGAATCTAAAATAAAACAAGTAAAATTTGAAATACCTGGGAAGTGTTTTGACAAAGGATCGAAAAGGCTACACGGAGATTCAAAGACACATTGGCATTGGCCAAAGACGGATTTTAGAAGATAGCCCGAGTACTGAAAGACAGGAAAGTCTCATTAGAAACAAAGAAAAGAGTGCTGGATTGCTACGTGATATCTGTCCTTCTGTATGAAAGTGAATGCTGGACGATCTCATCAAAGATGAAGAAGAGGCTTGAGGCAGCAGAAATGTGGTTTTACAGAAGGATACTGAGGATACCATGGACAGTGCACGTGTGCAACGATGAGGTATTGGAAAGGATGCAAACGAGAAGAAAACTGGTAATAAATATCAGAAAAAGACAAATACGGTTCCTGGACACGTAATGAGAAAAGAAGGCCTGAAGAACTTGATACTCACAGGCCGGATAAATGAAAGAAAAGACAGGGGAAAGCAGCGCGATACGTAGTCGTTAGGTCTGAGCAAATGGGTGGGGCTTAGGAGAGATACCAAGAGAAAAATTATTGAGAGCGACAAGAGACAGAGACAAGTGGAAGTCCATGATAACCTACGTCCTGAAGGGACACGTCACATGAGGAAGAAGAAGACTCCCTGACAAGTAAAACATGGTAAGATTAAAACTAAGGAAAACGTTCTGATCCTGAGGTACATATCTATATATTGTGTGTATCTACATATATTTACACCGGATATATATATATATATATATATATATATATATATATATATATATATATGTGTGTGTGTGTGTGTGTGTGTGTGTGTGTGTGTGTGTGTGGTCATAACAACAACCTTATACGTAGGTAGATAGAAAATCTTTTTCTGACAAGTCGTAGTTAAAAAACTTTATAATGTTCTATTCACGTGATTAGTATTCACCATTGAATTAAGTGCATTGACAAGAAAACAAACTATGCTGACAAGTATTTGTGGCGTAAAACAAATATTTTTCATCTTCAAACTACTGCTTTATTGACATATCTATCTATCTATCTATCTATCTATCTATCTATCTATATATATATATATATATATATATATATATATATATGCTTGTGTTTGCAAAAATTGATATATTTTTTCTATAAAAGCATGAGATTTCAAATGGATGCATGCCTCCTTTCTCTGCGAATTTCGTTTTTATATAAGCATTTTATTCTTTCATTAATGGGTTTGACTGTATAATTTATTTCTTATTTTTACTTTTTAATTTTTGCTACAAAACGAAATTTTTCCCAGATATTAAATGGGCATAAAAGACAAAAAGACACAATAAGAATAAATTCCACGGAGAGGATGCATCCAGGTCGATAGATATAAATCATTATTACTTGAATTTGAAGAGAGCGTCCGGAGTTTTAAAAGGAATCATTCGTGTGTTTCTCTTAGAGAATATTCTTCCTTATACAATCACTCGAATGGAACTCAGATATACGTTCTTTAGTATTTCGATTTGAATGTATTTCGCTGTTATTTCTTCCTCTTTTTTATAATAGTAAAAATATCTTCATAAATATTTTACGAGCTGCTTACATAACCTCTGATGTCAGAAATCGGATTTATTAAACAAATAAGCAAACATAAACAATTAATCACATTAGTGTTTTGGTGACGACTGCATTTGAACCTGACATCCGTAGGCAACGTTTAAACTGTTCTGGCTTCACATTGATTTTACTTTTACTCCATTGATTCTCCTATTTCATCATTTTCTGCATCAAGAAAGTAAAATTTCCAGTGATAGAAAAATTTCTTAGAATTCGAAGCTAGATCTTTGTCATTTTGAATATAAAATTGATTTGGCCAACATTTAGTTGTTAATTTATGTGTTATAAAACCGGAAACAAAAATGATCTTCAGTGGCCAAGAATTAATGCAAATGTTACAATAAGGATACATATATATATATATATATATATATATATATATATATATGTGTGTGTGTGTGTGTGTGTGTGTGTGTGTGTGTGTGTGTGTGTGTGTGTGGTGCAGTGGGTATCAGCTCTGAACGAGAAATTGAATTCGTTGCATTCACTTATACGCAAATACCTATGAGAGAGAGGGATTAAATCGTTTCTTCTCCCTTCAGCTATGGGTTAAATAGGAAGACAGATTGGGTTCTATAGTCTTGGTTGGCAACCACTCTACCGCACAAAGTAATGGCAATCTACACTTCGAGACACGATCGCCCAATCGTGTATCAGGTATGACACTTAACTGACTGATATATATATATATATATATATATATATATATATATATATATATATATACATTACGAACTATTTTGCATTAAAATTGCGAAAAACACCTCTCTAAGCTCCGACATTACATTGCTGGCGCCACTTTTTAGCTTTCTGCAAAAATTTACCTTTCAGAACAGCTGCCCTGTATTTATGGAAAGTTTTAATCCCTACAAAAATACCAAAAAAAGCCGAATAACTATCTCTGGTACTCGACTGAATATGCTTCAGCCACGGCGCACTGTGGTAACAACTACCATATCTGTAAGAGGGAACCTGATTTGATAACTGTTACTCGATAGACACCACGGAAATATCAGTTTCCTGACAATGTTAACCATATTATATTTAAATATCACTTCCCTTTTATAAATAATTTCCCAGAATCTGTTTGTTTATTTATTTCGTAATATTTTTCCATGCATTTGTTTTTTGTTTTTTGTTTTTTGACAAAGGTATACATTTTTAAATTTACATCTAATAATCCTATTCTGTCAGTAATTGCCGAAATATTATATGAGAGTAATGATGTTACTTTAGTTTCTAACTCGCTTGGAATTTACATGAGTTTAATTAATCCGTAGGATTATCCTTATCCGTAGATTTTTACCCCCTTCATGCTTTGTTGCAGAAGATTTTAAAACTCAAGACCTTGAAAATCTGTATTCGAACTCCTCGATTTATCCTTAGTTTTGGCAACAAATATGAACTCGATAAGTACCTCAGTCCCTAAGCACGCTATTTTAAACGTTTATTAATACAGAAATTCATCAATTAATGCGCATTTGATTCGTGCGCTGAAATATTTTATACCTAAATTCGATTAGTATATACATAATTCTCGATTAGTTTGGTAAAAAAGAAACACATATCAATTAAAACAAAAGTTCAAGTCAAAACTTTTACTAAAGAATGATACTCGCAAAGATAAATTGCTAAAACATTGGGAATACCCAAATAAGGTGTGCAATGATCTCCAATAAAGAAAGAGGAAACTGACGATAATACGAACAGAAGGCGTTTAGGCAGAAGCGGGGTCTCTTTCAAACGTGAAGATAACACATCACTCAATAAGTTCTGGGCCTGACATGCAAAAAATACTTCAGTTTAACCATATTAAATAAAACTGATTTTTCATAATTACTGATTGATTAAAATTTTTCTAAAGTTTTAAAAAAAGAAAATGGGTAACTATTTTGTTTGTCAATTTTGTTTATACACGATTAATACGTTTTCAATTACTTTTAATCTTTTAACGTACACATTAGCCACACTAATCGAGGGATCCCTGTAGTTAAAAAGTTTTAATAAAAATCATTATAAATATGCGTTACTTTGATTATCAGCATTATACATTGATTAGCAGAAAATATTAGGCTGTTAGGAAATGAATGCTAGTCTTATGTTTTTAAAAACTATGTTTTTTTTTGACATTTTTAATATAAATTTCATTTTTTGTCAATTTTCAGATTTTTAAAGTTAAAATATCAAGACAACGTTTCTAATTCGGTCGCATTTCATCACAAACGGCTGGAAACATCAATAAATTTAGGGTCAAATGAGTTTTAATGAATACACAGTGTGACGTTGATTTCAACATTTCTATCGTGATGTATTCCATCTTGAGAATAGGAAGGCCACGTACGTCATTCTGCCATTGTATTGAATACATTGCGGAAAGCAAATCTTTACCAAGCTTGCATAGAGCTCGATGTAAGCAATGGAATAATTTCGGAAGAGTTTAATCGAATTCGAAAATCAAAGAAGCTTGAAAAATCGGTACCACATAAATTGAATGAAAACCAGAAAAATCGCCATCATTAATTCCGTTCTTCGCTTTTTTACAAAACAGATCTATTTCTTGATCGCATTAATTTCTGAACAAATGGCAATGCCCTGAAGGAAGATGACTATTTTGACCTGAATCAATATTCTTAGGGCAGTAAATATTCTGATAAAGTTTGGAACACTTAAGCCATCTCAAGACGTATTAACAGTGTTACCAGAACACTATTTCTGATTAAGCTTTAGACAATAACGCAAACCTCGATAAGGTCCAGTGTTATGAAAGAATCCAAGTCAAACAGTTACTATAACACAAAGACACTGAGATTGCTAAGAGCTATAAAAGACAGAAAATTCGAGTAATACGCAATCAATTTGGAACTGAAATCTTTATTTTATCTACGTAGGTAGATAATTTTCGTTCCATACAGCGATGTCTAGTTCTTGCTGCTCAGTTATTGCACGCCACGTTTCGACTGATGAAGTCCTAAAACAGAATAGTGGAAACGTCATGACAACAACAAAGATGAAAATAACAATAATAATAACAATAAATTATGATAACTTTTCTTAAAATCAAAAAACAAAACAAAACAACAGGAAAAAATACGATGAAAAAGAATTTGATACAATTTCTACGATATTCTTTCTTAGAAAGAATACGTATTTATTTATTTATTCATTTTATTTATTTATTAATTTTTTCGATAACACTTTTTTCGACGACTTTAATGAAAAATAACTGAATATACAGTGGACGAACAAATTATTATTTTTAAATTTCACAGCAGTAATAAACTTGAACGTATGTCAACTTTTTCTTTTCGATTAAGTTTTTTTTTTCTTAACAATTATTTTTGTTATAAGGACTAGTGAGGGTAGCAACAATTATTTTTTAACAAAATACTCTAGTGTAGTGATGTTTTGTTTCGTTGAGATTTTTTTAACCAGCGTCTTTATCTTTGAATTCTAATCGCGTCTCTGTCAACTGTCGCTTGGCAACCCATTTAGGAGAAGGAAAACTTCGAACAACAACTCGCAACTCAAGGTGTTAATCGTGCCGAAGAGTGAATAGCTACTGCGTTATGAGGTCACAAACGATCTCCTACAGTCTTCGGAACCCTGTTTGTAAAAGATCGTTACCCAACGTGCCGGGCAACTTTGGGTGGACTTTTAGACCCATGCGTCACTCGTGGGAAAAATATGAGAATTACAAATAGAAATAAAAAGTCCAGTATGTCTCTTCAGGAGGGAACCTATATGAAGTCGAAAAACAAACAAACTCCTACACATGAATCTTCAGGTCCCCACAACCAGGATAATCCTAATGATAGCCCTGAAAATTCTCCAGCTAGATCTATAACCCTATAGTTAAAAAAATAAAAAATAAAATGGTATCGTGAAGAGCACAAAGTCGTTATGACTGCATAGGTTGGACGAACAAATAGAAAGTACATTAACGAAAATAAATTAGCCAATGTACAAAGATACATCATGCGAAATAACCGATTGACAGAGGCTGAAATTAATGAGATAAAAAGAATTGCAACCAGAATAGACGAATCAACAAAATATGATCAGAAATCAGAAATAAAAAGTAGCAACATCACACAAGCCACAAGGCATAATGTATAAACCGTGATACACACAAATCACTGTGAAGGTAATGATGTAAGTTTAGAAGTGTTAAAAATTACAACCAGCAAAGCATAACCTCGAAACAATTATGCTCTACAATGCAGCGTTCAAATTGATTTTGGATGAAGAAGACACTCATATAAATCTCAATGAAGCAATTTATGCATCAGCAATAGCAGCAACAAAAACAAGCATCACATTAAAAACAAGGCAGTCTCGCAGACATGAAGATCCACCTTGGAAAAGAAAAATAGAAAAAAGAAATCGAACAACTGAGAAGTGAACTATCAGTACTCGATGAACTGACAAGAGGAATAATGTAAGAATTAGAAAAGGCAGAAGACTCGAAACAAAAAAAAATATTAGAACTGAAAATGAAGTCCTATCAACTAAGGAAAAAATAAAGCAAACAATACAACTGAAGGCTCAAATAATAAGATGCTCCGAGTAAAGATGAAGATTCTACAGACAAAACAAGATTTTTAAACTTATGGAAAGAAATTTTATTGGGAAATAGGTATTAAAAGAATTGAAGTTACAGCCCTCCCAACCCAAAAAATGGAAGAAGTTATACAGATCTGGGAAAAAATATACCCTAAAGAACATAATAAAGCAAGCTTGATTGCGCAAGAGATAGAATGAATGAAAAATAAACCAGAACAGACATGGGCTGGAATCACAAAAGAGGATGTTAAATGTGCACTGAAAAAAGCACGCAAATGGAAATTTCCAGGTATAGATAAAATCCCTAACTTTTGGCTATATTATTTAAATACAACACATGAAAAAATAGCTAAAGAACTTCAAGAAATGGTTAACGATCCCACTAAAACTCCTGCATGGGTGACCAAAGGAATTACATTTATTCTACTCAAGAATAGTGACACAAACAACCCGAAAAACTACAGACCAATTACATGCCTTCCGATAACATACACACTATTAACATCTATTATAACAAAACAGACATATTTCTTCTCGAAAAGAAATGACATACTACCGCTTGAACAACAACGGTGCAAACGTGGCTGTTACGGATGTAAAAACCAATTACATATTAATAGGATGATCTTGAAAAACCGCTTCATTGCAAAGAAAAATCTTAGTACGGCCCGGATAGATTATCATAAGGCATTCGACAGTGTACCACATTCCTGGATATTAAAGACTTTAAATATGTACAAGGTATCACCCATCATCATCAATTTCATCAAACAATATATGTCGATATGGAAAACAAACCTTTACCTCAATCATATCAATGGAACCTATAAATCTGGTGAAATAAACATCAAAAGAGGTATATTTCAAGGCGATTATTTGTCTCCCTTACTATTTCGTTTATCATTAATAGCCTTAACCAGTCAACTTAACAAGACAGAATGTGGTTATAAAATATCTCAAAAGAAAATAAACCATCTATTTTACATGGATGACTTAAAGTTCTATGCTAAGAATGATAATGAGCTGGAAGGTCTTCTGCAAACTGGAAAATGCTTCCGTGAAGACATTTGAATAAAATTCAATTTGAATAAATGTGCTAAATTTGCAGTTTTACGATGATCGCTACAACAAATTAGCTTAGACCCTGCTGTAATAATTAGAGCTAGAAGAAGCTTATAAATACGTAGGCGTAAATGAGAGTGAAAAAATTTACAATAAAAAATGAAAGAAATAGTGCATAAATAGTACTATAGAAAGCTACGAATGATTTTAAAAACTGAATTGAATTATCAGAACAGAATAATGGCCATTAATATAGTGGTCCAATATAGTTTCAACATCTTGAACTGGACTCTAAGTGACATCAGACGAATAGATTCTAATGATACAATTAGTCAACAACACGAAAACAAAAAAAATATTCAATAATGAGAGAAGGCAGTAAATACAAACAAGATTTACATTTAGTAGATTATGTAGAAAAGCAAAACAGAAGCCAAGAACCAACTATTGCGGCCAAAAATATGAAAAAGAAAGCCAAGGATAAAACTCTTAAATAGATGAAATAAGGCTTGCAAGACGAACCTCTGCATGGTCAATATCCAGAACGTGCTAATAAATCCAATGTTGATAAAGTTAATATTCATCGATGGTTACGTGCATCTGGATTAAAGGCTTTATTCTTGCAGCGCAAGACTAAAGTCTTTTCGCTAGGAACTTTCAGGAAAATACTATACATAATAATGTGGATCCAAAATGCAGGTTTTGGGTTAAATACTAAGAAACAATAGACCATCTAATTTCAGGATGTTCTGTACTTGACCAAGAATGAATATCAAAATCGTCACTATAGAGCGGGACACTATTTACATTGGACAATGTGCAAACACTATGGAAAATATGTAAACAAACACTGGTATGAACATCACCCAGCACTGGTTACAAAAATAGAAGATGTCACCATTCTATGGGATTACACCATCTACACAGACAGAAAAAACTGAAGCAAACAGCCCGGACTTTATTGTTAAAAAACAGAAAAACTTGCCTAATAATTGATATGGCTTGTCCAGCGGATTTTAACATAGCAACCAAGGAATTCGAAAAACTGTCAAAATATAAAGACCTGGAAATTGATATAGAAAAAATGTAGAAAGTGAAAACAAGAATAGTGCCAGTGATAGTAGGTGCACTTGGAATGAAAAAAAATGAAACAAAACAACACATTGGAAGAATCCCTGGAAACTCTAGTTTAAAAGATATACAAAAAATTGTCTTGTTAAGTACAGTCCACACACTAAGGAGAACTTTGTCTATGTAACGCTAAGGGTGTTAGGGGAGATGGAAAAAACAAGAAATGGAGTCATAACAACACACCACGACCTGCCTTAGGTCTTCCTACAGACTTGGTAAGTAGTGCGACCATAGCAGAAATCAAAATATGATAAAAAATGACAACATAATAATAAAACAGTAATATAAGGACCTGAAAATTGAAATAGAAAAAAATGTGGAAATTGGAAACAAGAACAGTACCAGTCATAGAAGGTGCGATTGGGATGATAAAAAAGGAACACAACAAAACATTGAAAACAATCTTTGAAACCACAGCTCAAGAAAAATACAAAAAAATTGTTTTGATAAGTACAAGCCTCACACTAAAAAGAACTTTGTCCATGTAACGCTAGTGATATTAGGGAAGTTAGAAAACCGAATGCATGGTCATCAGCAAAAAGGGCAGCCCAATATACCAAATACAGGTCGGGGATACTAGAATCAAGCAGGTACAGAAATTTAAATACCTAGTAAGTGTTCTAACAGAAGACGGAAAGTGCGACACTGAATTGGCATGGCGAAAGTAGCATTCCAGAAGTTGAGTAAAGTATTAAGAAACAGGAAAATTTCACTAGAAACAAAGAGGAGAGTACTAGACAGCTACGTGATGTCGGTTCTTCAATATGGCAGTGAATGTTGGACAATATCTTCGAAGATGAAGGAAAAACTTGAAGCAGCTGAAATGTGGTTCTACAGAAGGATGTTGCGGAGGTTTTGGAAAGGATAAAGTTACTGGGACATGCAATGAGGAAGGAGGGCTTGGAGAACCTGATACTAATAGGCCAGATAGAGGGGAAAAGAGACAGGAAAACAGCGGATAACATATTTGAATCACCTGATCAGGTGGATGACGGAACGAGGGTTGCATGGTGCAACAGGAGAAAGCGTGCTAAGAGCCACTAGGGATAGGGAGATGTGGAAAGCCATGATCGCCCACGTCCTGAAAGGACATGGCACATAAAAGAAGAAGAAGAAGAAGAAAAACAAATCATGAAATGTAGATATAACAACACACTACAACCTGCTTTAATTCTTCCCGCAGACTTGGTAGGTTGTGTGACCATAGCAGAAACTGAAATATAATAATAATAATAATAATAATAATAATAATAATAATAGAAATCTTTATAATGTCAGTAATAACACCTCCTTTCAGAAATTCAGAGAAAAATTTTAATCCAATGCAATACTTCGTCTGTTTTCATCGGCTAGTGTGTGTGTGTGTGTGTCTGTGTGCGCGCGCGCATGTGTGTGTATGTGCGTGGATGCGTGTGTGTATGTGTGTATGTGGGGCCCCTGAACTCTCGTGTGACACGTGATTTTTACATTCTTATTTGCGATACTTTACAGTCATCGAAACTTCTCTGTGTTGGTTGTTTATATATCTGTCACTTTCATTTAGCTGACGGGTCACGGGATTCTGCACTCGGAGACCGGAAGTAACCTGAAGTCAACCTTGCATCTGGCTTCCTTGATAGTCTAATATAGTATGCTACTAGCCAAAATCTTAAGGCTAATGTGCGTTGTTAGATTCAACCAAATATGTGAGTGGAGCTTCATAAGAGAAAAATAAGAAAAGAAAAAAGAAAAATGAATGACATATTAGCATTTAACAGGTAACTTTTACTACTTGAAAATTAAGCTAGATATCAGTTGATCAAAAGTTTGAAACCATAGCTAAATGAAGTCCTAAGTATTGCACGAAATGACCAAAAAGATGTCGCAGTAGTCAGTTTCACGGCCGTCATGGTCAATAATTCACTTTGGCATGGTCAATAGAAGTATCTGCAGAAATGGTAATGATGGCTTCACAAAGATCATGTACTGTTTGAAATTGACGTCTATTTCTACAGACTTCCCTTGCCATTCACCTCCATGTCTATAGATAGATGGCAATGATGGCAATAATGTGGCACAAAGCCGGAGGTTGAGAAAGGAAGTACGTGTAGGGGTAGAAAATATACATAGAGTTTGTTTGTGAGAGAAAGAAAGAAAGAGGCTAAGAAAAAAGAAAGTAGAGTGAGTCCGTGTGTGTGTGGATGAAAAGAGAGGAGAAAAAAGGTGTACAGGTGAGAGATAGAGGAAAGGGAATCTGTGTGCGAGAGAAAGAAATATAAAATAGTGTGTGCATGTGTGTGTTTGATAGAAAGAAGAAAGAGAGAAAGAGAGAAAAAGGTAGAGCGTGTGTGTGGTTGAGATAGAGAGGGAAAAGGAAGAGAGTGAGTATAACGGTGGGAGATAGAGATAGAAAAGACAGGGATCTGTGCATAAGAGAGAGAGAGAGAGAGAGAGAGAGAGAGAGAGAGAGAGAACGAGAGAGAAAGAAAAAAGAAAAAATATAGAGTGAGTATATGTGTTTGCGTGTACGTGTGTCTGAAAGAGTGATATATATATATATATATATATATATATATATAACAGGAACTAGATATTGAATAATACTTAAATTGATTCTAAGTTAAAATTTAATCTTGCCAGTCATAAAGAATGGTAAATAGAGCATGAAAAATAAATAACTTAACACTTTACTTCGAATATCTTCATCGATTGAGTCCACTTGGGACTGATAGACCTCACCCTCAAAAATATGTGCCAAAAATGTGTAACACCAATATCCATACGACATCTTGTTCGACGAGCAAGTTAAAATTACCTGAAAAAATTCCATAGCATCTAGGATACACACACACACACACACACACACACACACACACACACACAATTTTATCTATGAATCCTTAGTAGATATAAATGCACACACTCGCACAGAAAAAACGCATATATATACACCCTATATATACACTCACACGCGCAAACGCATACAGACACACATACATTTATATAAAGGGTGCGATGTATAAGTTGTCGTTTAATTTCGCAAAAATGAAAATAACACTGACATCTCATTTTAATAGATATATTTACCAAGATTTCACAAAAATAGCTTTAAAAAACCAAGGGGTAAATTTATTCAATAAAATCGGCATTGACCTCAACTACGGCCTACAGACGACTTTGGAATCTCTTGCATCTCTTCTGGACGGTCTACGTAGCTTCATTTCATCTTTGGTATTACACGGACTTTTGTTTTTCTCTCTTTCATCTGCTCCCTACATATAATAATTAAGGTGGTTGCAGTCTGGGGAGTTAAGAGATCTGATGTGGTCTCAGAAATTGTCAGACAGCTGTGACTGGGTTCTCTAGCTTGGCATGATACAGATACTGTTGCTTAACCCAGGAAGCACTACCCCCTGAAGACACATGATTTAGGGCTTCATATTGAGTTCAAGGTCCTCATAAATAAATGTGATAGTTCTTTTCGTATCAGAACGCTCAGAGTGATATTTCAGATTTAGATTTCTTGAACTCTTACCAAATCCTCTGCAAGTCCTCAGTTTGACACTCAAACACTTTGAAATGTTCGTAAGGGGTTCCTGGTGCGAATGCCATCAGTACTGCATGCCGTTACAAAATTCATGGCTGTTGAATTGCGTCATGGTGTTCTTTTTCTCATAGACGGTGCCCAACTGAACCTTCTACACTGTGCAATCAACAAAATAATAAGAAAACTACAAGCATTCGTGAAATTATTAATATAAAATGGCGACAATTTATCTAATGCGCCCTTTATATATCAGAACCTTAAATAAGTTCTCGCTATTTTCCAACAGATGGCGTGTAGTTTCAGATGATAACGCATCTATATAAGGAAATAGACTATAAGCAAACATGAAATTCGGTGTATGTCATTTCGCCGAAGTTTAAACAATTTTGTTTTTCATAGCGTTAAACATGTTGGATTTCGAGCAAAGAAAATCTGCAGCTGAAAAACACAAAAGTACAACATACAGAGATTGGTTTAGACGCTTCAAAAATAATGATTTTGACGTTGAAGATAAAGAACGCTCTGCTGCAGTGAAAAAGTTTGAAGACGAAAGATTGCGTCTGACATAAGTTTCAGTGAAACTTATGTCAGACGCAATCTTTAACTTGTAGAATCATTAGGAGTTGATCACACAACTGTTTCGAAACATTTGAAAGAATTAGAAATTATTCAAAAGCTAGGACATTGGGTGCTGTACAAGATAAAGCAGAGATACGTCGAACAGCCTCTTGTCACGCGTGAGCAGCTGCTTCAGCGGCAGAAAAAGAAAGGTTTTTCGCATTGTATTCTGACCTGCAATGAAAAGTGGATACGCTACAATAACCTTAAGTGTAGAAGATCGTTGAGTAAGCCAAGCCATGCATCAACATCAGCGACAAAGCCAAATATCCATGATTTGAAGGTTCTGCACTTCATTCGGTATAGTTTATCACGAGCTGCTCAAACTGATAGAAAATATCATGAAGATCGCTATCGACTACAATTAATGCGTTTCAGCTGAGCATTGAAGAAAAAACAGCCGCTTACAAGCAGAGACACGACAAAGTGATTTTGCAGTATGACAACGCTAAGTCTAATATTGCAACACGAGTGAAAACCTAATTGGAAATTCTTAAATGAAAAGTGCGATATCACTTGCTGTATATCCCAGACATTGCCCGTTCAATTATCACTTATTCCGATCAATAGCACATGGCCTGGCTGAGCAGTACTGTCATTCTTATGGCTCGACTCGTGGTTAGCCTCAAAAGACGGGCCGTATTTCCAACATGGAATTCAAATGCTGCCAGAAAGCTGGGGAAAAAGTATTGGCTATCGATTGACAATACTTTCAGTGACATGTTTCTTACTAAAGTTTGTAAATTAACCTTTACTTTTCATGAAAATTCAGCGATAATTATTCAAGGTCCTATTCGCTCCACTTTGTATTGAGCCCACTTTTAAAATAGTGTTTTTGGGGATACGGAATTTTATTTCATCGATACCCACTTACACTACCTACCCTATTTAATCGATAACTATATATATATATATATATATATATATATAGTCATCCGCAAACAGATCTGTTTCGCTGTATCACAGCTCATCAGTACGGTTAGACGGTTTTAACCCAGGATTTAAACCCGACCGAATTGGCGTCAGTCGGCGATTCTGCCCCTGGGCTATGGGCGCTCAGTAGAAGGAGGCAAACTTTTTAACATATATGTATGTATGTATGTATGTATGTATGTACTTCTGGCTGTATTGGTCCCACTTCTTCTTCTTCTATGTGCCCTCTCCCTTCAGGACGTAGCCGATCATGGTTCTCCACGTCTCCCTATCCCTTGTGGCTCTTAGTATGTTTGAGCCTGTTGCTCCTGGCAACCCCCGTTCCGTCATCCACCTGATCCGACCCTGCAAATATGTTATCCGCTGCCTTCCTCTGTCTCTCCTTCCTTCTATCTGACCAGTCAATATCAGGTTCTCCAGGCTCTCCTTCATCATTGCATGTCCCAGGAACTTCAGTTGTCTCTTCCTGATGCTCAGCATCAATTTCCTTTGCGTTGCCATTCTTTCCAACACCTCATCGTTGCTTGCATGCTCAGTCCACGATATCCGTAGCATCCTTCTGTAGAACCACATTTCGGCCGCTTCCAGTTTTGTCCTCATTTTCGATGATATTGTCCAGCATTCACAGCCGTATTGAAGAACTGACATCACGTAGCAGTCTAGCACTCTTTTCTTCGTTTCTATTGAGATCTTCCTGTGTGTTAGTATTTTGCTCATCTTCTGGAACGCGTCCTTTGCCATGCCAATTCGCCTTCGGATCTCCGTGTCGCACTTTCCATCTTCTGTTATAACACTTCCTAGGTACTTAAATTTTTGTACTTGCTTGATTCTGTTATCCCCCACCTGTATTTGGCATTTTAGGTTGTATCTTTTGCTGATGACCATGCACTCAGCTAGTCATCCATAAACAAAAATTAGATGCTGGATTTCTTTTTAGATGTTTGCAAAATAAAACCCAACAGCCACAACCATATAAAATTTGCACAAATGTAAGTAAGGCATCAAGCAGACCTTGCTGTTGGTCCCTGATATGTCGAAAACGATAAGAGAATCCATTATATCTGACATATTTGACCGCATAAAAGTCACACAGGTATAATGGAGGAGCTCCTATTTTAGCATATTGATTAAATCTTTGTTACTATTTGTCGGAGGAGACATCAAATATTAGTACAACTTTGTTCATTTGAATTCTTTGGCCCAGATTCAAAACAAGTTTCCGTCTGTGCATTTATAACAAATTTATGAAATTGGTTCAGCCGTTTCGGAATCTATAGATAACGGATACATACACACACACACACACACACAAACACACAGAGACAAAGTTCCATTTATAAATAAGTTTAGATTTAGATAGATATTGCTGTCTTTAGTTTATCTTCTTACTGAAGCCTGACTCACTGACTCATAACATTTTCAATATTTTGGCCTTAAAGGCAATCGCTGTGGATCTACGTCACTATAATCCTTAGTGAACTATAACAATCGCAGTTTGTAGTGTATGGTGTAGCCTAATCATTTACCTTTTGCAATCATATTCTTGAGCGTCTGTAAATTTAACCTGCACCGTCGGCATGGTATCTACTGACAACAAGCGGCTTTACTGATCACATTCATCACATGTAAACATGCTCCTAATGGACATATTACTCTATCGCCTTAATGTTATCTTTCTCAGGTTTATGTTTTTAGCATCACCTGTATTTCTTTTCCGTTAGTCTCCTTTTTAGGTAGTTTCTTCTTCTTCTTCAATGTGCCCTGTCCTTTCAGTACGTAGGCGATCATGGATTTCTACATCTCCCTGTCCCTGGTGGCTCTTAGCACGCTTTCTCTTGTTGCACCATGTAACCCTCGTTGCGTCATCCACCTGATCAGGTCCTTCAAATATGTTATACGCTGCTTTCTTCTGTCTCTTTTTCCCTCTATCTGGCCTGTTAGTAACAGGTTCTCCAAGACCTCCTTCCTCATTGCATGTCCCAGGAATTTTAGTTATCCCTTCCTGATGCTCAGTATTAATTTCCTTTTCGTCTCCATCCTTTCCAAAACCTCGTAATTGCTCACATGCTCGGTCCATGATATCCGCAGCATCCTTCTGTAGAACCATATTTCAGCCGCTTCAAATTTTTCCTTCATCTTTGAAGATATATCAGGAGTACGACGAGGTAAAGTTAGCCATGATGGAATAGCTGATACCGACGAATTTGTTAATAATAATAATAATAATAATAAAGCAAATATTATGCATAATAATATGGATCCAAAATGCAGGTTTTGTGATAAACACCAAGAAACAATAGACCACCTAATCTCAGGCTGTTCTGTACTTGCTCCAAATGAATATAAAAATCGCCTCGATAGAGTTGGGCAATATTTACATTGGGCAATGTGCAAACATTATGGAAAAGCTGTAAACAAACAATGGTATGAACATCACCCAGCACCAGTTACAGAAATAGAAGATGTAACCATTCTATGGGATTACACCATCTACACAGACAGAAAAATTGAAGCAAACAGGCCAGACATTATTGTTAAAAACCAGAAGGAGAAAACTTGTCTATTAATTGATATGGCTTGTCCAGCGGATTGTAACATAGCAATCAAGGAATTTGAAAAACTGTCAAAATATAAAGACCTGGAAATTGAAATAGAAAAAATGTGGAAATTGAAAACAAGAGTTGTACCAGTGATAGTAGGTGCACTTGGAATGATAAAAAAATGGAACAAAACAACACATTGAAAGAATCCCTGGAAAACCCAGCTTAAGAGATATACAAAAAATTGTCTTATTAAGTACAGCCCACACACTAAGGAAAACTTTATCTATGTAATGCTAGGGATGATAGGGAAGATAGAAAAACATGAAATGGAGTCATAACAACACGCCACGACCTGCCTTAGGTCTCCCCGCAGACTTGGTTGGTAGTGAGACCAAAGCAGAAATCGAAATATGATGAAAAAATGACATAATAATAATAATAATAATACACAGACAGAACAATCAAATTTAATCACCCAGACATCTTGACCAAAGATCATAAAACATAACGTGTTTTCGCATTGTTATAGTAGTTTCTACAGATAATAATGTATCTTTGCAGATCTGAAAAAAAAAAAAGACTATCACAATACAACGATCTTGAATTGGAAATGTGCAGGATTAAAAGCCGATAGTGAAGCTTTTATAGTTGATGCACAGGACCGATGTTTGCAAACTGGATATTACGAATCAATCACATACTGAATAATTCTGTTAACGCGAAATGCATACTCTGAGATAAATATCCAGAAACAACTGACCATCTTTTCTCGGGTTGAACAGTATTAGCTCCCACTGAATATAAAACTTGGCATGAAAGAAAGGGCCACTATATTCACTGGAAATTATACACCTTTTTATGAAAAAGAAACTAGTATGAATATCACTCATACCTGGTTACAGAGATAGGATCTCTGACAATTTTATGGTAATTTACAACACACTTAAACAGAGCAATCAAAGCTACTCAAGCAGATAACTTGATCAAAGATCACAAAAACAGAATGTGTTTTCTTATCAACATGGTACTTACTGCAGATTTTAATGTATCTTTAAAGATAAACTATAAAAATATCACGATCTTGAAGTGGGAATCTCAAAAATGTGGCACACGAGAGCATTGATAAGTCCAGTTGTAGTTGGATCTCTCGGTTTGATTAGAAAAGGGTTCTATACAATCATTGAGGGGATTCCTGGCAGAGCAAGCCTTAAAGAAATACAAAAAATATCCTCACAAGTACAGTTCACATGTTATAAAGAGCTTTATTTATATAAAACTAGCAGTTTAGCCCGGTTTTACTCGGGTTGTTTAAGGAATAATAAGAATAAAAAACATAATGAATTTACACAGCAACTACTTACATAACGTCCACCCTCATCACTTTTATAGATAGAGATAACAATGTAGAATGTCTCTATTGGATAAGGGTGGGAGGGGGGTGCAATATATATAGATATAGATAATATAAAGAGAGGGTGATTGATTCTGTATTATAATCAATATATAAACTGATCCCTGACTTTTTGGAGTGATAATATATATTTTTCTACGCCTAATTTTGGCTTTCTGAAAAATTTCAAGGTGTTATTAGAGTTCTAAAATTTTGATCGACCTCTGAGTGCAACTCCCGTGGAGCTAGACCGCAAAATGCAGACGCTAAGTCGAATCTATCAAACAAACAAATACTTACACAACGTTCACCCCCGTCACTTTTGTAGATATAGATGTGCGTGATTTCACTTTTTTATCTTTTTCACAAAAATTATCAGTGGAAAATGACATGAAGCCATTTTTAATCTCAAGTCTCACGTTGGGACTCGGAAAGAAATGAGTGTACTTCAGAAATCAAGCGATAATAATAATAATAATAATAATAATAATAATACAATTAGTAAGGCAACATGAAGAAAGAAAGAAAAAATATTCAATAATAAAAGAAGGCAGTAAATACAAACAAGATTTACAGTTAGTAGATTCTGTAGAAAAGCAAAACAGAAGACAAGAACCAACTATTGCGGCAAAAAATATGAAAATGAAAGCCAAAGATAAAGCTCTTGAAAAGATGAAAAAGCGCTGGCAAGACAAACCTCTGCATGGCCAATATCCAGTACGTGCCAATAAATCCAATGTTGACAAAGTTAATACTCATCGATGGTTACGTGCATCTGGATTAAAGTCTGAAACTGAAGGATTTATACTTGCAGCACAAGACCAAAGTCTTTTCACGAGAAACTTTCAGGCAAATATTATGCATAATAATATGGATCCAAAATGCAGGTTTTGTGATGAACACCAAGAAACAATAGACCACCTAATCTCAGGCTGTTCTGTGCTTGCCCCAAACGAATATAAAAATCGCCACGATAGAGTTGGGCAATATTTACATTGGACAATGTGCAAACATTATGGAAAAGCTGTAAACAAACACTGGTATGAACATCATCCAGCACCGGTTACAGAAATAGAAGATGTAACCATTCTATGGGATTACACCATCTACACAGACAGAAAAATTGAAGCAAACAGGCCAGACATTATTGTTAAAAACCAGAAGGAGAAAACTTGTCTATTAATTGATATGGCTTGTCCAGCGGATTGTAACATAGCAATCAAGGAATTTGAAAAACTGTCAAAATATAAAGACCTGGAAATTGAAATAGAAAAAATGTGGAAATTGAAAACAAGAGTTGTGCCAGTGATAGTAGGTGCACTTGGAATGATAAAAAAATGGAACAAAACAACACATTGAAAGAATCCCTGGAAAACCCAGCTTAAGAGATATACAAAAAATTGTCTTATTAAGTACAGCCCACACACTAAGGAAAACTTTATCTATGTAATGCTAGGGATGATAGGGAAGATAGAAAAACATGAAATGGAGTCATAACAACACGCCACGACCTGCCTTAGGTCTCCCCGCAGACTTGGTTGGTAGTGAGACCAAAGCAGAAATCGAAATATGATGAAAAAATGACATAATAATAATAGCTACACAAATTAGAACACCGCCACCACCAGCAGCAATGATGATAATAATAAAGATTTAACGGCTCGATACATAAAACAAAGGATTAATTACATCTGCACAAAATCAGAGCTTATTTACCCGCAACTTACAAGGTATTGTCAATAAAAAAAAGAACTGATACAAATTGTATGTTTTCTGATCAGTTTGATGAAACAATGGATCACTTACCGGCAGGATGTAAGGTTTTGGTCCCAGAAAAATACAAAATAGGTGGTCAGTACTTACATTGGTTAATCTGCAGTCAATACAAATTTTAAAAAAAACAACGACACGAATATACCATGCGATCACAATATTTCTATGAAAGAATTCAGGAAAACTTGCAAACAGAAAAAAATAGAATTTCGCATTTTAGAGCAACTGTTATCCCTGTAATAGTAGGGGCACCTGGAATGATGAAATGAAGTGAGAAATTTCTGAACATGATCCCTTGAAACATTTGCAAGAAATCAAAGAAATAGCATTGACTAGCACTTGTACTTGTGGCGAGCTGAGCCTTCTTCTTCCCTAAAAAACGTTTCATGAAACGTTTTTGGCTCCACCAGCGGTCCCAAACCGACAATTTTTACTGCGGTAGATTAGCTGCCAACGATGGCTATACAACGCAGTCTGTCCTGCTAAAAATAACAAACTGAGATTAAATTATAACCGATTGTACGACCTTTCGAGCTCAAATTAGTGCATGTATAACGCGGGAAGAATTTTAAAGGCATTTTATGTTAAAAAGGTTAATGCTATATTCCGCCAAGTAGAAACAAAAGGGTTGAAATTTTCTCGGCTTGGTCCACTTCCAAAAATCTGAACAAATATCAAAACTTTTATAATTGAATAATTGATTTGATTTTTACGGCTTATCATCCTTTTTCAACCTATTTAAAACCAGAAAGTATATTTAGAGTGTATGTTTTTTTTAAATAATAATGATCTAGTTATAAAAGTTTTACTAATTAGCCCATAGCTTAGGGGAGGTTTGAAAAGACGAATTCATATATTTCCATGGGTATTTGCACGTAAGTGGATAGGATGAACACAACTGGAAATCAAACTCAGCTCTCCATTTCCGAGCTGTTATTCATTAAACCACTCGGACATTTACGCCGACAACACCTGGTATTACTCTCAAACTGTCACCCATCTAGGTAGTAACCAGACTCGACGTTGCTTAACTTCGGTAATCGCACGAGTGCCGGTGTTTCAACATGATTTGGCAGTCAGTTTGACTTTATTTTTTTTAGAATTCTTTCTTGGTTGATCTTAGAACTTTTCAGTGCAAGATAGTATTGCTGAACTTGCAGAATTTTGTTGATATAATGAGCTTCCCAGAAGCATCTTATTATTGTGGCCTTGGGCCATACACACACAAATATATATATTTTTCGTCTCTGTTTTATATAATATGCGCATAGAACGTGCGACCTTTCTGTTGAAAAATGACCCATATTGATTTCTTTGAATCGCTCTCTGACAGATTGCTTGCCCATGTGAACGATCTTGTTGTTTGTGATGCGATCCCACACCCATTCGTTACACACGTAATGGACGATAACATTACACAAGAGCTGATTGTCCGCTATATTGGAGACGTCAATAACTCCACACATTTTACGGACTGTTTCTCAGGCGCTCAAAGAGTTTTAACCAGTGCGCACTGCCACCATTCCTTAAAACTTTGCACAAACATATCTACATACACATACGCAACCGCACATACACACGCCTATATGCCAACATTGTCACTGGTACCTGTCAAGGTTGATTATGAAGGTAACAGATTTTTGCTACAAGTTTTTTAGTTTTTGTCATCCAGTTTTATCAGTTGACATTTACAGCTAAAACTCACCATGCCGCATCCACAGGGATTGAATCATCCTTATACCCTTCGTATTCTATTATTAAAAAGGAAAATCGATTCAAACAGGTTCCTCTCATGAGCTACTGCTTTGTGGGATAGGTTCCCGAGATTATGCTTTCCAGTTCATTAAAATTTTGATCTCTTCAAGACTAGGATCAGCAGTTATCAATCTCCGATAATTTTTCTTACTTTCTTTTTTTACGTTCAAAGAACAACCTCATTTAGTAATACTCTATCTTGAATGGCACTTGGGACATATATTGGATGAGAAGAAATAGTAAAAAATAAAGCTGCCGAAGTGTGCCTAAAAATAGGTATTTTTACAGCGGGGTTCACTTCGTACAAGGCCCGGGAGTCATTCAATTTAGACAGTTACAGAGTAAGAGACACAGTTTATACGGACATGTGGAGAAGATAACTTAACGTGAACAGGTTAAGACTGTAGTGATCGGGGAAACTTCTTCTTGGTAGCCCGTTCCACAGATCAGAGTATGATGTAGATATTATATTAAATATTATATTATATATTTGCTCTCGGCTAAAATACGATCTAATTTCGTCGAATCTACTTACTTTTTTTATATATTTTTAATAATTTTCTCAGCTTCTATTTTATCCCTATATTTATACGAATAAAGGCAAATAGTTATCGATACGGAGCCGTTCAAACCATACGATGGTTTGGTTGATTTTGTTTAGCGACATATCAACCTGTATGGGTTAATATGCCGAAACCTAAATATTTTTAACATAATTTTATGGCTTCAACTACAGATAAAATGTATTGTTTTTCATTGTTAGAAATTCTGGTTTAAAATGTATTGTTGGTGACTGTACCATAATCATTTATCTGCGAGAATTTTGTTTTATATATAAATATGTATTGCTGATATTTTACTATAAAACAAAGTATTTTTATACTTTCATATTGTTTGGGAGTTCACTACTTGCCCACAGCTAGGGTGCTACCAGGTACTCTCTCCCGGGTCAGAGTGGGTCTAAGAACAACAGCAGTTAAGTGGTGGTTCCACGCGCCTCCAAAGGCCTTGCTGCCGTATGTAGTTTATCGTCATACCCAGGATTACCAAATACAATGATGAAGAAAAACCAATGTATCATTACATGCATATCAATTCTATATATCAAAATGATAAATAAAATATCTTTCTCTACCTCCTCATATATATATATATATATATATATATATATATATATATATATATATATATATTGTTTAATACTTAGTTTTTGGTCATAATAGGGTTAGACCAGTACACATTTGTATTAAAACGTGTTCGATACAATTATATTGTAGAACTTTTAAATATTATCCATTTTTAAACGAGTTATTTCGCTACCCAGGTTTCTACCGTGAGTGGTGTCTTAAGGTGATTTTTAAAAATCGCATGAAGACACCACTCATGGTAGAAACCTGGGTAGCGAAATAAATTGTTTAAAAAAGTGGATAATATATATATATATATATAGATACATAGATAGATATATGTGGGCACCTCAGTGTTGTGGCATGATTAGAAAGCTTGTCTCATCAGAACAATTACTAGTAGTGAGTTTGATCCTCATTGGTTGAACCGTATTTTCCGTCTTGTGCCACACCTAAGCAACACTTTAATTAACCAAATATTTATCTGAATTATCCTCGTCATATTTGCGTCTAAGATCATACTGTGTATCGTCTTTCTTAATAAACATATTTTCTATCACAATGTGTGACATTTCAACACAAAAGCAAAAACAAAAGCAGACAAAACATGAAGATGAAATCGGCTATTTTGGGCATCTGAACACATCGGAAGCCAATAGGTTAGAATTATGCTTTGTGTATGTTTATGTATCTTATTTTTAATTCCTGGCGTTCTCACGAAAAATACGAAATTCTAGATGCTGTTTTAGTTCAAGAGAATAAGTCATCATTAAGTATGATGTCATTATCCATAGATGACCGTATACTAAAATGAGTGTAAAATCGAAAGATAACGTGTTTTGCCAAAGCTCAAAGATTTAAGGGATTTTAAGTTTTACTGAAAAACGTAAGTATTGCTTAAAAACGATTATAATAATCCTTTCTATTATAAGAAAGACTGTTGAGTAGTTATTTGTGTATATATAGTCATCCGCAGACAGATCTGTTTCGCTGTATCACAGCTCATCAGTACGGTTAGACATCCGATTGCTTTTTACCCAGGAATTAAACCTGACCGAATTGGCTTCAGTCGGCGATTCTACCTCTCTCTCTCTCTCTCTCTCTCTATATATATATATATATATATATATATATATATATATATATATAGAATATCATACTGCTACCAAAGAGCCGACTGGGACTCGTTCAGGGACTTCCTCTGCGACGTCCCCTGGAACAACGTCTTTGATCTTCCTGTCGAAGACTGTGCCTCCGAAGTCTCCTCTTGGGTTAAGGCTGGCATCGATGCTTTTATCCCTGCCAGAAAATTCCAACTAAAACCAAATTCGTCCCCCTGGTTCACACCCGCTTGCTCGGCCGCTATTGCCCACCGGAACCATTTCTTCCGGCTCTATCGAAGCTGCTCGCCGAACCAAAACAGGCGCCTTTTCACCTCAGCACGGAACAAGTGTAAAAAAGTACTGAACGAAGCCAAGAGGGCGTTTGCTACCAGAATTAGGCAACGCATAGCATCCTCTAAGTTTGGCTCCAAAGATTACTGGCGTCTCTGCAAAAGCGTGCTCAGCAGGAACAAGACTTCAATATCCCCACTAATCAATGAATTTGAAGTTCTCACCTCCCCAGCCGACAAGGCTGAATGCTTTGCCCGTAGATTCTCAACCAATTCGACACTGGACTCGTTAGGAATACCTACACCAGACTTCCCACCCAGAACTAAGGCTCAACTAAATAACGTCCACATTTCACCCTCGCTCGTCGCCAAGATAATTGCGCAACTTGACCCACACAAAACGAGCGGCGGTGACGGAATCCCAGTCATAGTACTGAAGAAATGTGCCCCAGAACTCTCCTCTGTCCTCTCTAAACTCTATAACCTCTGCCTATCTGCTTCCTGCTTTCCTGCCTGTTGGAAGTCCTCCTGCGTAGTACCTATATTTAAGAATTCTGGCGAACCCTCAGACCCCGCCAATTACCGTCCTATTAGTCTCCTTCCAATCTTTGGCAAAGTTTTCGAAGTCATTATCAACGCCGAGGTGATTCAGCATCTCACGGCCCACAGGCCTCTCACTGACAAACAGTATGGGTTTCGCTTCACCAGGTCTACTGCTGATATGCTAACGACCATTACCGAGTACATATACCAGGCACTCGACAAGAATGGTGAAGCCCGAACCGTTGCCTTGGATATCTCCAAAGCATTCGACAGGGTATGGCATGCTGGCCTCTTGTGCAAACTGCGGAGCTATGGGATAACTGGACATCTGTTTGACCTCATCCAGTCCTTCCTCTCTAACCGCACATTAAAGGTGGTATTAAATGGGCATGCCTCCCAAAACTACCAGACGAACGCGGCCGTCCCTCAAGGTTCTATCCTAGGTCCCACGCTCTTTCTGATCTACATTAATGATCCCCCCGACACCATTAGATCCTAAGTTGGCATGTATGCCGACGACACAACAATCTACTCCCGCATCGATCAGAAACCAGGTCTGGACGACAAAGTGAACCTCGCTGCCGCACTTGAAAGGGACCTCCAATCCGTAGTGACCTGGGGTAGGAAATGGTTGGTAAATTTCAATGCCTCCAAAACAAAGCTGTTATCAACTAACCACCATAGACAATCGCATCTACCTCCCATTAGCATGGGACAGACTAGCCTCCCAGAGAGTAAAATACTACGCCTCCTTGGCCTTACACTCTCGGCGGACCTCAAATGGAATGACTATATTGAATCCATTGCCAAATCTGCTGCTATGAAAGTGGGCTCCCTGTGCAGGGCCCGGAAATTTTTCCCACCTGAAACTATTCTGCACATATACAAATCTACCATCCGCCCGTGTATTGAATATTGCTGCCATATCTGGTCGGGTGCCCCTGCTGCTCTCCTTGGGCTTCTTGACAAAATACAAAGGAGGATCTGTAACGTGGTTGATACTGACTTGGCAGACCGGCTGCAGCCGCTCTCACACCGGCGTGATGTAGCTTCCCTGTGCCTCTTCTACAAGTACTTTCATGGCTTCTGCTCCGATGAGCTTAGATCACTGGTGCCGCCTAAGCACGAATTTACACGAGATACTAGATTAGCAACTAGGTCCCACCCTTTTACAGTTAAACAAATAAGATGTAACCGTAAATTCTACTCCAACAGCTTCTTTTCTCGCGCTTCCCGCCTGTGGAACTCCCTTCCACAAGTCTGCTTTCCCGACAGTTACAATCTCCAGGTGTTTAAATGTAGGGTCAATAGACACCTCCTATCACACTAACTCCCAACTATTCTCACAACACTCTCATCTACCCAACCCTCATTCTCGGTATCCTCACCCGCCTATCACCCACCCTCTGTTATTTCCTATATTTAATCAGCCTTTCTCCACTCTACGTAGCCCCCTGCACAGTAGTGGCAGTGACATGCCTTGCTCGGGGTGAAACGCTTATAAAAAAAAAAATATCCCTTTTGTCACGCTCACTGAAAGAGAGACAAGCGTCAGCTCAGTGTGTAGTATATTACGCTGCTGCTGGAAAAAAACAATCGTCTTTACAGACAACAAAGAACGCGTATATATAAATATAAAAATATATTTTTATTCTTCGTCGTTTACGGTTGTGTGTAGAAGGAGTGTAGCCAGAGAGAATCACGCAAACGCAGGTGCAGTTGAGGAATCGTTAACCAGTGGGAGGTTTTGTTCTCTTTCTCTCTTTTTCTGTTCTGACTTCTTCTTGTCTCTTCAGCCAGAAACCTCAAACTTATATAAGCTAAAGTTCCTATGCATTTATGATTATTCCGGTTGTCGCTTAATTGACGTCAATCATATCTTTGCTTTTCAAGCCTTTGTTGTCGCCTTGTGTTTTCTCCCTTTGATGTCAATCATGTCTTTGTCGGCTATCGGTGGCATTTTCTGATTTTGATGTCAATCATATCTTTGTCAACTATTGGCTGTGTTTTATGCCTTTGATGTCAATCATATCTTTGTCGACTATTGCCTGTATTTTATGCCTTTATCCTTATCATTTATTGCCTTTCAAGCCTTTGCAGTTACATGCCTCTGCTCGAGTTTAACGTCACACATGTAATTTCTTTAATTTCAACCATATTATGCTTGCATACAGAAATATGCCATTATCTGCAGTACATGTCATTCAAAGTCTGACCGAGAAAAACAAACAAACAAAAAAATCGAAAAAATTACCTCAGGGCCTGATTGTAACTGTTGATGATGGGCATGCTAAAAACTATTTAACTTAATGGATTCGACACCGACTGCAACTTCCGCATGCATTGTTACAAGAAAGCTAGCTTAACTCTTTATCGAAAATTCTCATTCCTGCCGCAGTTTTTTAAACTTATTTTATAGCATATCAGCGGGACCATGTCCAAATTCCTTTTCTTACGGTAGTTGTTATACTACTCCAGATCACCAACCTCAATCCCTATATCCTTAGTCTTACTAAGGGACTTATTTATCGCGACTTGCTTCGCTTTTTTATGTTATTCCTAACAAAGTGGCGATAGTAGGTCATCCTAATGAAGGCCCTCACTTACCTCACATTAGTTGGAGTCGAAACTGACCCCACAGCCGCGACGATATCAAAATCTGGCGGTATTCTATTCTTCACCAATTCCGAAGTCCAGGTATAAGAATCCACATTTAGCTGCTTTCAACTTAAGATTAAGCTTACGCAAACTACTTCAGACTGTGTTCACATGCACCAAGTGGGTCTCTAGTATATACAAAATTATCAAAATATCAATCAATAACTGGAAGAGGTCGAAAATATTTCTTTCATTTACAACGACTTCATTTCCCCGTTAAGTCTCACGCATGCACTCTCTGCCGTGTGTACTACCCTGTTTAATGTGTTCGAACATGCCACAGTTTTGAACTCCACGGAAACTGAAAAATATGTTGTTCCATATTAAGATTTTTCTAAACTAACAACTATTTTAATTATAAGAAGCCCTAGAGCAGAGTACACACAATGTAAAACGAAAATTCACCTACTTTTCCTTGATATCGTTTGTTACAACGATCGTCCAGGGTCCTCGCAGATGGCAACCGGGTTCGTTATCAATCAATGCTTTTCTCTTAAAAAAATATAGCAAGTCAATGCGCATCAATTCGTGAAAATTATATGTTACCTAACTATCAAGGAACGTCTTGTCACTAACGACGGTGACATTGGTGTGGAATAATGGGCAGCCGGAGAGATATCGCACACACGCAGGAGCTGCTGAAGAATCGTTAACCAGCGGGAGATGGAGTTCGACACCCCAGAAAGTTTATACAGTGGGAAAAAAAACCCTGATTTTAAACATTCGCAGCCTTGCGATCGTATCCAAATACGAAAAAAGCTAAAAATTAGAGGCCCCAAAAACGGTTGTCTGTCAAAACCGACAACTTCTGCATTACTTAAGATCTTGATGGCACAACCGAGAGGTGGACAGCATGTATTTGTAGCATAAGATCTCGATATGCTATCGCCTCGGCTTGTGTTCTCTATAGATCACTCCAGTTTCACAAACGAAGTACGAAATTTTGATTAAACGACGATATACCTTTATCTCGCGAGATAACCGGTACCTACAAAAAAAAAAAAAAAAAAAATTCCAGTTTACCATTTAAATAAAGTCACCTTCAGTGACATGAAATTAGTTTCAGTTAACATGGGGACGCCAAAATTAACCAAAAATAAGTCGCACCCCCCCCCATAGAAATATATATATATATATATATATATATATATATAGTTTTAAGTGGGCATGCTCATCATAACGGTTTCATCACAAAACTTCAAAGTCAGCATGAACCTGGTCAGTTAAAGTGAAATTCTGTGCACTACATGCCTACCAAGAAGACTCATACTACATATTTCTGGCCATGGGTCCATTAGAAATAATTTTAAAAAACTCAGAAACCTTCCAAACATATAATAGCCTCATTCACATGTAAAAAAAAAAGACTAAGAATAATGGAAGCATTAATAAGAAAAACAAAACGCGAACACTAAATAACATCAATTATGAAAACGGCCACAGTGTGCTGATCATATTTTGAAATTAAAAATGAATTCCCATCACTATAGAAACATATATAAAAATCTACATATTCAGTTAAAAAAAAAAACGATATCCTTGATAATGACAATAGAATAACCGCTCGTATATATAGAATATTTAGACAATTTTTATTCACTTTAAGTCCAGAAAAAAAGACACTTAAGGGAAAACAAGAAAAATTAAAAAAAAAAGCTTAATTGGACTACCATCTCATTTGTCCTTAATGAAACTTGACCGATTGTATTTGGACAGCAATAAACACACACACACACACACACACACACACACACACACACACACACACACACACACACACATATATATATATATATATATATATATATATTAATGCATATTTGGGCAGCAATCATTCTTTGAAACATGTTTCATTAAAAACGACCGACAAGGAAGATTTTATTATCGATTTAATTTTTCCAGTATTCTTGCATGTTTCCTTTTTGTTGGAGATAAAGAATGTAAAAATGTCCCATAGTTTTTGGGTTTTTTTTACTTCAAAATTACTTTCAGTCACTTCATTGGCCATTTTCAAGGATGTGATTTTCCGTTGCTGTTATTTTATCCACATATTTCTTATTACTATAAGAATTGTTATTATTACGTGAGCAATGCAAGCATGTGTTTGAGTAGACATAACTTTTATTTTATTTTATTAAGCAGTAAAAACAATGTCTACTGACGTTTAGATCCAAAGCCTTTATAAAAAAAAATCATTTTTAAAATATAATAGGATAAAATAAACACTAATATACGAAATTGATATAACGTAATAAATTAAGAGAAATAATGCCAGTGCACACACACACACACACACACACATATATATATATATATGTGTGTGTGTGTGTGTGTGTGTAACTTATATAGAAAAATAAGTATGCGTATGTAATATCTGTACACACATATTGAAATGTATCCTACATCTGTGACCGTGATATTTTACACTTGAATGAAAGGGATGCATATATTTTATTATTTTGGGCTTGGCCTGAAATGTGCGAATATTTGGTTCAGTAGAAATGTCCTTCTGATATACCTGTTCGTCTACCATAGCGAAGTAGTTAACAAGCGCGTCTCGTAAATCAATTCACTAGAGCAGTAATTTAGATCTTCATTAGTGCTCCTCAACAGTCACACTGTGCCAGACTTATCTAAAATTGGTAAATAACCATATATATATATTTTTCTAAACATATACTGTTAAATATAAGAGACAATGAATGTCTATTATGTTTAATCATGAGCCATTCTTAACGTCGTATTTTGGCTTCAATTTCAGTTGAAAATAAAGACAAAAATTAGAACGGTTCATGATTAAACGTAATAGACATTCATTGTCTCTTATATTTAACAGTATATGCTTAGAAAATTATTTGCTGCCTCGATACAATATATATATATATATTGAATAATATAAACAAGTTCTGTCGATTCATTTTGTGTAAGATCCGTTCGTATGATCTGATTAGCTTGATATGAAATGAAATGAAAAAAGAAGTACTATATACATATATACAATGTGCGATGGGTAAATTGTCAACATTTTATATTATTTATATTTCGCGCATGTGCATTGTTTTAATTTTGTCGACTGCACAGTATAGTAGGGTCAGTTGGGCACCGTCTTTGAGAAAAAAGTGCACTATGACACAATTCACTCAGCCAGAAATTTAGAAATTGGCTACTTGGCATTCGCGCCGGAAGTTACAATACAAAGATTTCCGAGTGCTTGGGTGTCAAATTGAGGACAATGCAGAGAATTATGAAAGAGTTGGTTGAGTCTAATGATGATTACGGCAGTTTGGAAAAAGTCACTTTGATCCTTCTGATAAGAAAGATCTCCCAAATTTGTTAATGAGGATCTCGGACTAAACACGGAGGCTACCATCAAATACCTTGAGAAGTTAGTGCTGCCCTAGGTTAAATGCTTGGCTGCTAAAAGGCTCGATGTCTGGCAACTGGATTCTGCACCATGCCACACAAGCAGGAGAATCCAGCCATGTTTATCCGAAAATTTCTGCGGCTACACACCTTCTTAACATCTGGCCACCTAATCTCCCAGACTGCAAATCCTTGATTATTATGTGAGATGTATAGATGAATGAGAGATCAACAAAACATCCTTTAACATCAAAGACGAACTGAAGGCAAGGATTATGGCAGCATTCACTAGCTTATACAAGGAGACCATCTAGAAGAGATGCATGAGATTCCAAAGTCGTCTGAAGGCCGTGGTTGAAGCCAATGGCGATTTTATTGAATACAGTAACTTTTTAGTATTTCAAGATATTTATGTCCAATTTTGTTAAATATATCTGCTAAAATGAGCAAAAAGTTTGGGGTTTTTTGAGAGATTTAGACGACAATTTATCTATTGCATCCTGTATCGGTAGGAATTGGTTCTGTATTAAGAGATAGGAAAATTTCATGAGAAGCAAAGATGTGTGCCCCACTACGATGTAATATTTGATCTCACAGTTACACTATTTACATTTTTCGTATTGTTCACATCTTTATTGTGATATTCACGGTAAAAAAATGATTAATGAGACATTAGGTTTGTAAGTCCCAGAAATTTGCTCACTGATATGGCCCAGTGTGTAAAAACGTTGGTTGAAGTAATCGAGTGACTTGATCCAAACAGTTGTAAGTTCAATATCTGGCAACAGCAGAGGTGAACAAAAACTTGGACAGTTACTAAAGGCAATTAACTGAAACTGAGACGTCCAGAAAAGCCATGGCATGTGGAACTAGAACAATCTACTCCATTGATTAGGTCCTGAATTCCGACACATATCCCCTGATAAAGGCTGGAACATTAAACAGCCGAAAAGTCGTGAATATGACAATAAAAGTGAGGACAACAATGTAAATACTTTAGTGTAAATAGTTACAATACTTCATCTCAGAAATATAGACAAATCTAATCTTTTCACGGAAAAAAAACTTAAAGCAGCAGAGACGTGATCCTACTGAGAATAGCATGGGCAGAACAGGTAAGCAATGTGGAAGTTTTAAGGAAAATAGGAGCACCAAGGAAATCATAATCAGAGTAAGCAAATGTATTTGGGATACATATATATGAAGAAAAGAATCTAGCAGTATAAAGCCTTCATACAAGGTTGATGAATATAATAAAGGAAAGCGGGAATAAGCGAAGATTATAAGGATACGTATGTTAGATAACTATTGACTCTAGACTTGTAGAGGCTAAGATAATAGTGGTCAGGAAAGCATCCTCTCGGAAGTCTGTTACATAAAGTAGCAACTCTATGGAAAAAAGCGACTCGAATCGAACTTATTTCTTACTAATTGTACAAGAAAAGAATGACTATGATTCGGCTGTATCCATATGGAATAGCGTTTTTTTTTTATCTATACCTAAAAGCATTATTTCGAGCTTTGTTTGACTGTAAATCCTTTGTGGTTGAGCGGTCTAAGGCACGTCAAGGCAATTATGATTTCCCCTAGGTGACGCAGGTTCGAATCTTGTCAAAGGACTTATAACAGGATTTCTCGAGTATTCAGGCCAGTCGATATAAATAAATATACTGCTTATTGTAAAGAAAAACAAATAAATAAATAAATACTGCTTAATGTAAAGAAACAAAAACGGAGTATTTACTCAAATACGAGTAGCCATTGAAAATAATGTTAAGCAAATAAATTAAAATTATCTCTATTTGTGTGTATGTGGGTGCAAACATGTAAAGAAGCCTTCCCATGAAACATTGTTCAGGAAGCTATGCGTTTGTATGAAAACACTGATGGGTAATGAAGTTTGGAAAGGAAAAGGAGGATAATTGGAAGATACAGATAAAGACTGATATAAGAATTTTATGAAATAATAAATAATCTTTGTTGTCAACTTCCGTGGAATTTCCCGAGTCCAATTGATTGTATTCTTCTTCACTGCAAAGAAATATTAATAATTTGATACCTATTCGTTAATTTAAGCATGATTTATCTTTTAGCATTTCTAATTCTATATTATGGAAGTATACCATCATTTTTTAATCAAAGCTCCGTATTAATTTCAGTTGTCTGTCAATCGATATATTTTGATCATATTAATTTCGGTTACATTTTAATAATGATTCCGCCTCGCACCAAAGATTCTCATCAATTATTTTGAAGAGATTTAAAAGCAATTGGTATTTGCGATTGGTTCGTTCATCGACTTAATTTTAATACGATAGACAAAACTGTACATGCGTCATTGTAAAGATTTGTCTCATAAGCACCTAGGCTAAAAGTATTATACCCATTCAATAGATATTTACTAAACAATTTAGTGTTGTATAACTTCAATAAATGGGACTAATGACAAACTCTCTCCCATGATGAGGCAGGTGTAGTTCATTATGCTTCCATATTTATATGCATTTTTATCACACTAGACACATGACTAAGTTGTTAGATAATAGCGTTTAAAGTGTAATATTCGGGTTCGAATCTCACTATGACTTTCTTAGTAATATTGAAAAAAAAATGATTCTCAGATTTTAAAGCATTCTGAATTTATTGGATAGATGAATCTCTTCGGAAGCACACATTTACAAGTCATCGTGACCAAGGCTTTCTTCTTCATATGCCGTTTCCCTTCAGGACGTAGGCGATCATGGACTTCCACTTGGCTCTGTCTCTTGTTGCTCTCAATAATTTTTCTCTTGGTATCTCTTCAAAGCCCCGTTCCGTCAACCATTTGCTCAAACCTTACAAGTACGTCTCGCGCTGCTTTCCCCTGTCCACTTATCCGGCAAGTAAGTATCAAGTTCTCCAGGCCCTCCTTCCTCATTACGTGTCCCAGGAACCTCATGTGTCTCTTCTTGATATTTATGATCAGTTTTCATCTCGTTTGCATCCTTTTTAACGCCTCATCGTTGCACATACTTTAAACATACTAATTTTGTTCTGTTGGCACCAGTTTATACTGAAATGACTGTAAAAATATCGACCCACCAAACATACAGATGACTGTTTGAATTTCTTTATAGTCAATAAAATAGGCCAATTTTTATCTCATCTGATCCATTTTTGTTCTTTCATGCCTTCAAGTCAGAACGCTTCGATCGCTTGTCTGTATTGGAGTAGATAGACTAAACTATCGCCCGGTTCACACTCCACGCACGTCTATTGAACAGGTGAAGAAGCTCATCCCTTGTTCCCTGTTTAGGAAGTGGTTTCCGGTTTTCTCTTTCCCAATCTTCTCACTCTTTCTTTTTCAATTGGAGTAGATAGACTAAACTATCGCCCGGTTCACACTCCACCCACGTCTATTGAACAGGTGAAGAATCTCATCCCTTGTTCCCTGTTTAGGATGTGGTTTCTGGGATTTTCTTTTCCAATTTTTTCACTCTTACGTAGCCCCCTGTACATCAGTGGCGTTACCGCCTTGCTCGGGTTGATATGATTAAAACAAAATCCCCTTTTAACACCATATTATTTTGTGAACTTTTTGCCTTCTTAACATTGTTTTATCTACTTTTGTCTTTCATATATTGTTTGTTTAATATTATTTTTGCTCTGTTCTTTTCTCTTGTGTTCTCTCACTCTCCCTCTCAGAGAAGATTAAATTAGTATAAGCCAAAAGTTGACTTTGTGGCTACTGAAAGAATTTAAATCTGCCTAAGAAGACATCTGGAACGACTGATGGGCATAATCAGAAACAAACGGCCAATCATTTTTATTATAGCTGGCGTTGTCTTCTTCTTCTATGCGCTGTGTTCCTTCAAGACGTAGGCGATCATTGCCTTCCACACCTCACTATTCCTCGTAGTTCTTTACACGCTTTCTCCTGGTACCCATTCCAAATGCTTCTCTGCCATCCATTTGCTCAAGCCCATCAAGTATGTTACTCGTTGCTTTCCCCCGTCTTTCGTTCTCTCTATCTGACCTGTGAGTATAAGATTCTCCAAGCCCTCCTTCCTCATTAAATATCCCGGGAATTTCAGCTGCCTCTTCCTGGTGTTAAGTATAAATTTATTTTTTTTTGTTCCCATCCTCTCCAAAACCTTTTTTTAACCGAACCTAGATTTTTAAGAAACACGCGCGTTTCAAGACCAGTCGAATGTCGGTTCGAAATGTTGCGCGCTAAAGGTAAACAATGACTAGCAAAACGGCGAAAAAACGTGGGAAAAATTATTGAACTCATTCATAAGAAAGATTTTAAACTCAGTTGTATTTCTAAATACGGTGGACGGGCACCACTTGTCCTCAACCATCTTCTAAATCTCGGAAGTGATGACTCCAAGTTGCCATGCCCCAGTAAACAGTTTCAGATGGCGGGCTAAACTCACGTAGATGGGGTGGTATTAATACGGTACCACTGGACAAAGGACATTTTTGACGCAGATTACCGGCCAAGGCCAAAGGGTTTCTCATATGAACTACAATGGCCGTGTGCTCGCAAAAAAGGTAAGTCACCTAGTTGGAGGACATCGGCTATGATCTAACCTGGAGAGGGATGGACTCCACCAGGTTAAAACACCCAAAACACACCACATAATGAGCACACCAGGAAACTGTTCGCGAAGTCCAAGGCTCTGGCTCACGACCGCGACAGATGGAAAATGGTTGACAGCTCAACGTGTCGGCGTGTCAACGACTCCATCCTGGGTTTAGGACGAAAAAATAAAAAAAGACGAAGAATGAATGAAGATAAAGAAAAAAAAAAGAAAAAAACGATGATGAAGATTTCTAAAAGTAATACGAGTAGTTTCTCTTTTCTGGTAACACGTCATAACAAGATTTATTGAGCATGAAATAAATAAATACATGAAAGCTTTTTAGTCAGTTTATAATTATATATATTCACAGCACATCAAATTCTAGTGGTAGGGGAAAATGAAAACATCAATGGTAAAATTAACCTTTTCCTAATAAGGAAACATTCGGCATTTCTTGGGTGAACGGTTAGTCTTGCTTTCGGTTGAAATGTACAAAATCATCACTTAAAAATATTTTTTCATTTAAACAATTTTCTCACGTCCAATACGAGTTATTGCTCTTTCTAGTATTGATGGGAGAGTTCTTCCTGTCTAAACATTTTATGTGGTGTTTTCTTCGATTTACGTGTGCTATCCATTTCATTTGTTGCTGTTGTTGAAAGTCATCAAATGATCTGGTTTCTGTTATTTGATACAGTTCTTTGTTTGGAATTCTGTAGTGCCAGTTCACGAACTTCGAAGAAGGATGGTCCTTGCTAAGGACTGCAAGTTTCATTTTTAATAGGTAATGTTAATCAGCGATCTGAGAAAGCGGTGGAAGACGACTGACAGTTTAGATATTTCTGAATAAGTTTGGTACCCTAAATGCTAACAATTTTGCCATCTTAATGAATTGCACATCAGGAATAATGTTATTGTTGGTGCTTAAGAATTAAGACAAGCGTTACGTACAGATAAGAGATTTTACAGTTATATGCTAAAAATCACCCAATACAAGGCAACCAGTCTACCGGGAAAATAAATGGCAATCTATTGCGGGGAAATCTAGCTTAGTTAGTCATGGATCGAAAGTGACATGATCTCCCAAGCGTGTATCATGTATGGCCCCTAACTGTTATTGCACTGGTATTATTTTTATTATCTTAATGAGTTGAAAATCAGGAATAAAGAGATTGTTAATAGCCAGGGATTAAATCAAGCGACATTTGCTTGCATTATTAGTATTGATAGGAAGTTTTAGCAGTCACGAATTAAGACAAGCGTTACTAACTATAATTTTTTCTATTCAAAGCAAAATGTTGTATTTCTTATTCAAGAAACATTTTAAATTTCCATTTGGCCTATGAACATAAGCAATTATCCATTACTGGTTACCAAAAATGCAATAGATCTCTTCTAACTAGGAATCAACAAACATGTGTCTTGCAAAGACATTCTAAATAAACAAAATTCACTTACAACTGGACAATCTCATCAATGAAGGAAAGACTTGAAGCAACCGAAATGTGTTTTTTAACTTACTATCAGCAGATAATGGAACTATTTTTAGATGCCTTCTTTACGGTTTTGAAATTCAAACTTTTCTTTCTCTTAGACTGGTTACCAATCATGGCTAGAAAGCCGAACAGACCCTGCTAAGTAACCACTATCTGAGGGAAGAAAACAGTAAAAATCGTAAGCGAAAACATCATTTGACGAGAGAGAGAGAGAGAGAGAGAGAGAGAGAGAGAGAGAGAGAGAGAGAGAGAGAGATGATGATGATGATGATGTTGTAAATAACAGAGAATGGTTAGTTCTATCTGAGACAAGATGAACATAAGTCTAAATTTACGAAACACATAGTGAAGCCCGCTCTTACCGTCAATAACGTGTTCAATCTACGATCGATTAGTGTAAAATATCTAAGTTCTTGATCGAATACTTCGTGCAAGAATTGTTATATTCTGAAAACAAGATTTCCCCTTTAATTCAACGACCTAAGAATTATCGACCCATCTTACTGGATAGAACTCCAGATGTCAAAAAACCGAGACGATGAATTTCAATAAAATTTACTGAAGAGAAACTTTCGTGAACACAAAATAATAATAAAAATAATCAGTCTATTTTCTTTGACTCATTTTCTTTCTAAGGTTTGTCCTCGGTTTCCATTTTCCCCTCAGGGCAGATGAGTGCACTCGATACTACTAACAGATGGCGCCCGTGGAGAATTCGCCCAGATGTAGCCAGTGACCTCGACAGTAACGCAATACAAGCAGCGTGAACGACGTCGGTATACAATTACAGTATTGGTTAGTCGAGTGTGCACCGATGTCCACATCACAGACCAACATCTGGTTAAACAAACGACCGGGAGAGACTAAGGAGTAAAAGTACTGTTTTACGTGCTGGATCCTTGCTCAGTGGATAAATCTTTCGATTTCGGATACTTATGTCGTAGTTTCAATCCTCAAAGAAATCAGGTCAGCTTAGACGCTGAAAGTTGGGATTAGCCAGCATCTTGAAGATGTTTTTATATCTTACCAGACTCATGCAATTTTTACTGCAGATCAGATTCATTGAGTACCCTGTGTGGAGTAAAATCATTAATTGCTACCATAATATTCATAAAGAAATGATTGGATTATTTGCGGTGATTCTGTGTAGGATCAGTGTAATATCATTGCACTTTGTTTCGGATCAAAATCTCGCTTCCTAGCTTACAGTATAGTATTTGAGTTATCTGAAAAAACTATCACACACACACACACACACACACACACACACACACACACATATATATATATATATATATATGGTATTTTTTTTATTTATTAATCCTACAATTTTATTATCTAACGTTATTTTTAGTTGACTGAAGTTGACTCATGTGTGGGTTATTTCCAAACATTAACTTGATTTGATCATCTGTAGTGGGGATCTGCCTGAGCGTCTTTTACCAATAAAGCTAGAAACATGAACTTGAAACTTAGTGAACCACTTCCAAACAGCGAGGCATTTTTACCTTTACGGTAATACAAAAAAGCCTTAAGTGTCTAAAAACTTTATAAACTTCCATTTATAGAGGGATGCAAAGTGACACACAAATTAAGTAATAATAATGATAATAATATATGTATATAATAACGAAAAAGGGATTACGTATTTGAAATATGGAGTGTCCACTACAATAACATCAAAGCAATATATATATATATATATATATATATATATACGAAAGTAGATATTGATGTCGATACCTATCGGCGACTGTTTCATGCTTAAAAGCAATCTTCAGACCTTAATGTCCCGTTTTATATTTATATACACACTACTGAGCGATACTGAGGACTTTAATCCTTAAATATAACATACCTTAAAACTATATATATATATATATAAGTCGGTAATATGATACTGGCCTCACCACGCTAGGTGCTGATGTGACTTCAGTAGCAAGGAATTTTTTCTAGAACCACACTCAGCCAGTTGTTAACTAAAATTAATCTTTTAAATAATAAAAATAAATCCATTAATTTTCAAAAAATGCTTTGTTTGCGTTTCGGATACGAAGAAACCAATCACATGTGGAATTTCAAACAAAAACAGAACGAGGAAATACCTTTATGTATAAAACATATTGCATATATCTCGGTGTGTGTTTAAAAACTTCACCTTCTTCATACTGATTTCTACAAGAGAACAAAATTAGAAAAATGAAAGATAGCGAGACAGAAGAAAGAAAGAAAGAAAGAAAGAAAGAAAGAAAGAAAGAAAGATGATATAAAGGAGGATAAGATAGAGGTTAAATAAGAGAGCTAGAGAACAAATGAAAAAAAGCACACGAAAGAAATTGGGGAACGTATGCAAATGAAAGAAAAATATAACACGGAGTTATTACTCCTTTATTCCATTGAACTTTTAAAGTGGGTGAGGCCTCTTGAGACTGAGTCCTAATTGATGTAAGAAGATCTATGGATATTATTACAATATAGATTTTTTGACGGGTCCTTTTTTATGTGCCATGTTCCTTCAGGACGTAGGCAATCATGACCCTCCATACCCCTAACCCTTTTAGTTCTTAGCACCTTTTCTCTTGGTATTTCTCCTAAACCCTGCTCTACCATCTACTTGCTCAAGCCTATCAAGTATATCACGCGTTGTTTCCTCCGTCTTTCTTTCCCTCTTTCTCTCTTTCTGTCTTGTGAGTATCAGAATCTCCAAACCCTTTTTCTTCATTACGTTCCCAGAAACTACAGTTGTCTTTCCCTGATGTTAGGTATAAATTCATTTTTCGTTTTCATCCTCTCCAAAACTTTGCAGTTGGTCACATGTTCGGCCTATGATATCCCCAGCATCCTTCTGCAGAACGACATTTTGCTTGCTTCAAGCCTTTCTTTCATTTTTGAATGAACATTTGTGATTTTTTTTTATTTAGAATAACTTTGCAAGGCACATGTTCGTTGATTACAAGTTAAAAAATATCGATTGCATTTTTGATAACCAGTAATGGATGACATATTGAGACAACAGATAACAGCGAGTAACATATGATGGATTGATTCGCTTTCTGCGGGTTATCTGCCCTTTGCCGGTTATTTAAAGCCAGACAATATTCTTGGATTATAAGAATTTGTTTTGAGATAATAATGGTTTAGTGTTACAAGTTTCACTAATTAACCCATAGCTGAAAGGAGAAGTGGTAGATTCGTACCTTTCTTAACAGTATTTGCCCGTCAGTGAATATAACGAACCAAACAGGAATTGAAATTCGGATCACCGATTAACAATTCCGAGCTGTTATCCATTACACCACCCTCACATCCAAACTTAAAATGACCTGATAATTTCAAGCAGGTACTGACCAGACACGATGTTGCTTAACTTCCTTGATCGTACAGGAACTGGTGTTTTAAAGTGATAAATCCATAAGCAGTGAGGTTGTATATATGAATGACAGAACAGGGAATGAGAGGAATAGCAAAACCCAACATTAATATGAGATACAAAGGAGAGGACCGTGTGGAGAACCATGCTCATCCACGCTCTGAAGCAGTACGGCATAGGAATATTATAATTCAAAGTTTGCCAGTAATTCTTGAGATTAAAGAAAAAAAAAGATATTATGCTCTCACCAATGTGTGTTGTTGTGCGGTGAATATCGGCTTGAAACGCTATAATCAGCAGAGCCGAGTTCAAATTTCAGTTGAATTCGTTGCATTCACTTACGCACAAATACCCTTGTGAATGGTATTAACCCATCTCTTCCATCTCTAGCTATGAGCTAAATTGCAAGACAGATTGGGTTTCATAGTTTTGGCTGGCAACCAGTCTACCACAGAAAGTAACGGATATTTGAGTAGATAGATCTATCTGTCGCCCGGTTCACACTCCCCCCACGTCTATTGAACAGGTTAAGAGGCTCATCCTTTGTTCCCTGTTTAGGATGTGGTTTCCGGCTTTCTCTTTTCCAATCTTTTCACTATTACGTAGCCCCCTGCACATCAGTGGCGTTACCGCCTTGCTCGGGGTGATACGATTAAAAAAAAATCTATTGCGGGAAAATCTTCTACCCAGTCAGTCATGTCTCTTTTGAGACATGATCGCCCAAGTGTGTATCACGTAGTGCACTTAACTGATTGACTGAATATTTGACATCAACTAACGTCTTCTCATTTTCTTTCACTCTCAGTAACTCAGTGGAGTGAAATTATTAAAAATAAAATAAAGATAGAAAGTAATCTAATTCCTAATAGTTATCGGTGTAGGATGCAAAACCGGCGAGCTGATTTCAAATTCAGATGTAGCTTTCTGCGTTCACTTTCGCTCAAATTTTTTTGTGAAAGGCATGGATCCCCTATCCTAGCGATGGTTTAATAGTGCAGCATAACGACCCTATAGCGTTTGATAGGAGTCAGTTAATGACGCCTCTTGATTGACAACCAGAGAGAAGGCAATGACACACCATTAAAACACTTTCCACCAAAAACAGTTATCAGAATTCACAAATAATAACGAAAAGAAATCTACGGAAGTCCATGATCGCTAACCTTCTAAAGGAAGATAGAATTAGAAAAGAATTTTCGTCTATACATATATATTTGAAGTTTGCCTTTTTTATTGATTTATGGAAGAAAAGTTGTGTAAAAAACATTTCCTATTTGATAGTATATGCTGGTTAATTTCTTCAGAAACGAAGAGACGATTTGAAACGACAGAGATATATATCTACAGAAAAATGTCTAGAATTCCATTGATTGATCATGTGAGTAACGATGAATTTATTTAGAGAAAATGGAAACAAAATCAATATTTATGCAGTAAATCAGACTGAGAGAGTAATATCTGAGACACATAATGAGGAAAGGTGGCTTGGAGAATTTGACATTCAAAGAGAAATATTGAAAAGAAGAGGGACAAAGGGAAACAGTGAGAAAACTACCAAAGGAGATTATATAAATGGATGAAAGGAATAATAAAGTGACAAATATTGAATGGAGTAAAAAGATAGAAAATTTTGGAGAGCCATGAACGCCTACTCCCTGAAAAAAAAAATAGAAGAAATAAAAATGTGGATTTGAGATAAATTTCATTTCCTTTTTATAATATTTTATTGACAATCTTCCGTTCGATTTTAGAAGAATGTTCAAATGTTTTCGTAACGCATCATTTTGATGGAGACTTAAGATGCACCAATGAACTATACGATAACGAAGATGGTACTTCTTTGTTAGTTGCACAGATTTAATAAGTAGCAGACATTTGTAAGTATATGGATGGTTGGTCATTGAGACAAGCCATTCAATTTCTTTCAAGTATTCGATAAACTGAATATTCAGTTTCGCATTCTGACTGAGAAGGATCAGCGATATAACAGCATTTTTGGTAAAATCCACGATAGATCAATAGAATAAATATCTGTTGTTATATATTTAATTCTGGCATTTATTATTTAATATCACAGTTATTGATTATTATTTCATTATTTATGTTTAATTGTTCCGTTTTCTTGTAGTCTTTTTTTTAGGTTTTCTTTTTGTCACCTGGTAGGATTTCTGTTAAATCGGCCAACACTTTTGATGACACACACACACACACACACACATATATATATATATATATATATATATTCAGGTTTTGAATTCTGTGTTATATATATATAACACAGAATTCAAAACCTGAAATAGGCTGTTGTAACACACTATGTGCACCTTTTACATGTATTCAATTTTTTCAAAAAATGTGGTAGCTTTTGCACAACCCTTCACCTGTATAATCAAACAAGGTTTGCAGGTAGACTGAACGTTCGCTTTTAAGATCCTCTGAGTTACTAGACCCTCAGACATTGAAAGCGACGTCAGTGTTCATATATATATATATATATATATATATATATATATATATATAGTTATCCGCAGACAGATCTGCTCCGCTGTATCACAGTTCATCAGTAGGATTAGACGTTCGATTGCTTCTAGCTTGGATTGAAACACCAACGCATTGATATCAGTCGGAGATTCTACCTCTGCGCTATGACTTTAGCGTGTTAAATATATTGTGCGGGGACATTGAAATATCTGGCTTAATGTTCAGACGTGTGAAAAGACTAACGGGTGCACTGGACTCCTTGTTTGATCATCTATTTAAGAGATAAATACTTCAAATTCAAAACCTGATTAGTAGTAAGGAGACGTCTTAACTATTGTTTTACCTTCTGGATGGTCACTATTTGCCCAAAAGCTGCGTAAAGTGTTTTTACTTCATACGTTACAAAGAGTCGGTGTCCAGCCAACAATTGTTAATAGTGGCAACAATTCGGCAGTTAACGTTGCCTATAGTAAATATCCCGCAGTAATCATCCTATGTTCGTATGTAACAAGAATGTCAATATATATATATATATATATATATATATATAAACGACCATCACTGAGCATATACACCAGGCCCTCGACAAAAACGGCGAAGCCCGAACTGTTGCGCTTGACTTCTCCAAATCTTTTGACAGAGTCTGGCATGCTGACCTTCTATGCAAACTGCAGGGCTATGGTATAGCTGGACAATTGTTTGACATAATCCAATCCTTCCTTTCAAAGCGTACAATGATGGTAGTATTGAACGGAAAAGCCTCCCAATACTATCACATGAATGCGGGTGTTCCTCAAGGCTCTATTCTAGGTCCTATGCTTTTCCTTATCTATATTAACTATCTCCCTGATGTAATAAGATCCCAAGTGGGCATATATACTGACGACACTACGGTTTACTCTCGTCTCGATCAAAAATCTACCGAGGCTGAAAAGGCAAACCTCGTTGCCGAGCTTGAAAAGAACCTCCAATCCGTAATAGACTGAGGTAAGAAATGGCTCGTAAATTTTAATGCTTCCAAAACGAAGCTGCTATCTTATAACCACCACAGACAATCGTTCCTCCCGCCCATTAACATGGATCAGGCTTCTCTCCCCGAAAGTAAAACACTGCGTCTCTTCGGATTAACTCTTGCATCAGACCTCAAGTGGAATAACTATATAGAATCCATAGCTAAATCCGCTGATAAGAAAGTCGCTTCTCTGTGTAGGGCCAGGAATTTTTCCCATCCGAAACAAACCTGCGCATATACAAGTCTACCATCCGCCCGTGCATTGAGTATTGCTGCCATATCTGGTCGGGTGCTCCTGCTATCCACTTAGATGTCCTCGACCAAATTCAACAGAGAATCTGTAATGTGATCGATCTCGACTTGGCGGCTAGGATACAGTCGCTTTCCTGTGTTTCTTCTACAAACACTTTCACGGCTTCTGCTCCGATGAACTTAGCTCACTGGTACCCACTATGTATGAATTTCCTCAAACCACAAGATTAGTAACTAGGTCTCACGCTTTTACTGTGAAACCGATAAATTGTAAACGCAAATTCTACTACATCAGCTTCTGTTCTCGCACTTCACACCTGTGGAAATCTCTTCCGCCCACTTGCTTTCCCGACAGTTACAATCTCTAAGAATTTAAATGTAAAGTCAACAGTCATCTCTTGTCTCACTAACTTACATCTTTTCTCTCTCATGCTTTTTTCTTCGAGCACCCTACTCTCATCAGTATTCTCTTCCTTCTCCTACTCTCTTCCTAACACCCCCTGCAACCTCTCACTACTCATTACATTCCACCTATGTAACCCCCTGCACAACAGTGGCAGTAAAATACCTTGCTTGGGGCGACACGATTATAATATATATATATATATATATATATATATATATATATATATATATATATAGTAGTATTCGAATAAAAAAATATATATATTGATTTGTTTTCTACAGCTTATCAACTCTTTAAATATTATTTAAAGCTAGAAAATATATTTAGAGTGTATTTATTTTTTTCGTGTGAAGATAATAATGGTTTAGTAATGCAAGTCTTATCAATTAGTAATACAAATTAGTTTTATCAATTAGTAATGCAAATTAGTATTATCAATTAGTAATGCAAGTCTTATCAATTACCTAATAGCGGGTGAAGAAGAGGTCAGTTTAAAGAAAGGCTGGATTTCCCAAGGGTATTTATGCGTAAATAAATATAACTAACCCAACACTCCATTCGCACATCCAAGCTTACACCACCCGTATATATATATATATATATATATATATATATATATATATATATATATATATTACATGGCTTTAAAAAGCATGAAAAATAATCTGAAAATGCAATTATAGTCTTATGATATTTTAAAGGTTAAATTGAAATGAAGATACGTGTGGCTATGCCATTGTTTATGTTGCATATATATATATATATATATATATAAATTGTAGTATATCAAAAATCTTTTCTAAATTATATATATATATATAATTTCTTCTAAATTTTATATCTATATATATATATAGAGAGAGAGAGACAGAGACAGAGACAGAGAGAGAGCAAAAACCCAGTCCTTATGACTGAAGACATCATAACAGTGTTCTCATGAAACTCAGAAGTCGTCATGAATCTGCTGAGTTCAAATTCTTTGCATTAAATCTATGACTATCTAGCACTCTATCCCCACCCGATAACGAGCACTTTATGATAAAAAATGCTTGCGAAAATACCTTTTGTCAGTAATTTTACATTATCACAAGTCAAAACTATATATATATATATATATATATATATATATATAGGCATAACTTCGTCAAGATATAGTTTATAACATTGGCAATGATCATTGCATGCACGCACACACATAAGCACACCCTCACACGCGCACACACACACACGAGACACGCACACACACACACACACACACATATATATATATATATATATATGGAAGTGGCTATAACACATATTTCTCATCAACACTTACGACAGTTTCGTTATTTTCAACAAAGTTTTTCAGAGCATGAGTCTGGGGTTTGACGAAGCATAGAGAGAAAACAAAAGTCTGGATTTTGGTGGGGAGAGAGAAAAGAGGCAAGAGTAGAAGTCTCGTAATCAGTACTGATTAGTTGAGCTCATTATCGTTATTATGGAACCGATCATTATCATCATTAAATTCAATTATCATTATAATCTCCGTGGTTGTATGTGTCTGGCGAATGAGGGCAATATCTTCGTGTCCTTGCTTTCAGAACAAGTACCCTAGAGCAACCAGGGTCCCACCCCAAACACAGCTGGCACTGTTTGTCTTGTTCTACTCAACTATAACGTTATCGATTGCGAACGTTCATATTAATGCTTGTGGTAATGAACAGGAAAATGGTAGGCGTGGTAGACACACACACACATGCGAAAATACATGTGTGTTTCTCTCTTTGTATATATATTCCATTTGTAAACAAGTTATTACGCGACGTAGGTTTCTACCATGAGTGGTGTCTTCAGGAGAGTTATTGAAAATCACCTGAAGACACCACTCATGGTAGAAACCTAGGTCGCGTAATAACTCGTTCACAAATGGAAAATATTCAAAAGTTCAACAATATAATTGTATTGAACACTTTTTATTATAAATGTGCACTGGTCTAATCGTATTATGACCAGAAACTAAGTAATTAAGCAATCAATATATATATATATATATATATATATATATATATATATATATATATATATAGAGAGAGAGAGAGAGAGAGAGAGAGAGATAGAGAGGGTTATGCAGGTAACCTAAATATGTATATTCATATATATATATATATATATATATATATATGCATATTAATGTGCATATTAATATGAATATGTACATATGCATCTGTCAGTAAGGACATAAATAGATGCATATATACATATACATACGTATATACATATACATACATATACACGTTCAAAGGTAATAATAAAAAAGTTAAAAAATATTAAAAAAAGAATTTACCTTCAACAGTTAATGGATTCGCGTATTTGAAAACTGGCATGTTTGCATTCAGGACGCTTGATCAAAAATACAGGAATTCTGGGATGTGTGTGTGTGTGTGTGTGTGTGTGTGTGTGTGTGTGTGTGTGTGTAAGGGCAAAAGAAAATCTTTTGGTGGCCAACACATTTCGTCTTACGATGGACTTTATCAAGGCAAATGAAAAGATTTTATTTTGCCACAAGTTTTAAAGAAATAACTAAAAGATATACTCCTTTTCCAAGTCAACAAAGCTGATTAAAATATTTCAAGAATTAAGTGTTGTATCACCGAGGTGGCAGAACTATATCCAGATGTGTGCTGAGTTTCTACAGCACAATATCTGTGCTAAGAGATAAAAGTACAAATAAGATAAACACAAGGAGACCAAACAACAAATAGTAGAAGAGAAGAGAGGTTAAGCTGTTAGAGTTGCAGAGAGGGACAGTCAGATAGTCATCGTCAATGACACTCCGAAATCTTTTCGCCGACAGCTATTCTTCTTAATTTTTTATATCTACCTTGGTCCGCAGATCATTCCATTTTTGAGAGCACGAAAGGGGTGTCAGCTGCTCTACAACACCTCCCCACTGGGATGTTTTGTTCCCTGGACGAGATATTTTCTTCTTTTTGGATCGATCCCTATCGTTCCCGTAGCTGTTCTGTTTCTCTAGAGACATCGGTACATTGAACATGTATATTACTTCCAGGGGTTCTTCCCTACGCTGTTCAGTAGTGTACCTTATTTTTATTTGGTTTACGTGCCTCCTTATAATCCATCTTGGATGTTTTCTAAGGTGCATCATGTATGCCAGTTCGCTTGTCTATAATGTGATTTTCCCATGATTCTTTACCGAGTTTGTAGTTTTTTAAATAAACTCTGTCACCAAGGTAGAAGCGTTTGCCGTCGTACTTAGTTCTGTCACTAATAATTTTTTTCTTTATTTGGTTTCAGTTTATCGAAAACTGATTTGATCTTCCTGCATTAGTGTTTGCGTTTTATGTTATACAGTAGACAGATAAGAAATTCAGTAACTACTCATTTCTTGTTTCTGATCCTTCCGCCTTTTTTATTGCTCTTTTAAAAACGTCTCCAAATCTTTCTACCAACCCGTTAGATCCTGGGTGGTAGAGTGCAGATGTCAAATGAGTCACTGTAAGCAATTTTCAAAAATTTGTGAATTCCCCTGATGATAATTGCGTCTCGTTGTCCAAAACGATCGTATCTGGTTCACCAAATCTTGCAAACAATTCCTTTAGAAATTTGATTGTGATTTTTGTTGTCGGCGATTTGCTTCTGGTCGTTTTGAAAAGTTATCCAACACAACAAAGTAGTATATACACCTTATTAGCCCTGCATAATCTATGTGTAGACTAGACCAAGGATTGTCTGATTTTGGCTATGGGTTAAACTTTATGCATGGTGATTTTGAAGCTCTTTGTCGTCCAGACCTGGTTTCTGATCGATGCGAGAGTAGATTGTTGTAGATTGTAGATTCTTGGGATCTAATGGTGTCGGGAAGATCATTAATGTAGATCAGAAAGAGCGTGGGACCTAGGATAGAACCTTGAGGGACGCCCGCGTTCGTATGGTAGTTTTGGGAGGCATGCCCATTTAATACCACCTTCAATGTGCGGTTAGAGAGGAAAGACTGGATGAGGTCAAACAGATGTCCAGTTATCCCATAGCTCCGCAGTTTGCACCAGAGGCCAGCATGCCAGACCCTGTCGAATGCTTTGGAGATATCCAAGGCAACGGTTCGGGCTTCACCATTCTTGTCGAGTGCCCGGTATATGCACTTGGTCATGGTCAGTGACATGCCTTGCTCGGGGTGAAACGCTTATAAAAAAACTGGCAATGCTTGCAATTTTTGACCAAGTTTTCAACGTCTTATCCATTCTGTTCCAGTCTACGAAACTTCGCATAAGCGTGAATTGCTCGGTTGTCTCGTATGGAAACTTCGTAGTATTCTTTTTGCTAATACTGCCAGAATGATTACCCGTTCACCATACAATAGTATGTCTTAACAAATTAAAAAATGTTATCTTTTTTTCCAATAACTCTTTCTTTTTCTGAGTTATAAACTTGTCAAACTTCGTTTTAGTTCTACTCTCGTCAATTGTAACATGTAATTCTCTTACAGTGTTAGACATAACGTTTTGTTTTTATTTCTGACTCACAAATCAATGAAGATATTAATGTTTTTCCAGTTGTTCGGTCATTCTCGGAATCAATCTTGATAATCAGCCTGCATGCGCTATCTTTTTTAAGGTAAATACTCCATTTTAAAGGAATAGTAAAAGTAAGATAGTCACCCATCTTTGCAGTCTGTTTGCAGTGTGCGTTAGAATACCTTTCTTCAAACAAAAAATTGTCAACAATGGACAGTGATCCGTTTTAAAAAATAAACTATCTATATTGAATATACTTGTGAATCTTTTTTTTCAGCAAAAACGATTGCTAAACCTTCTTTTTCGATTTAGGAATATTTTTGTTCCGCTGGCAGAAGTGTCTCTGAGACGCGATAAACAGCTTTTAGTTTTCTATCATTTTGTTTATGCATCACTTGTTACATATATTTCCTTCTTCGGGTCAGTCAGTCACTTAAGTGCCATACGTGATACACGCTTGGGCGATCATGTCTCTTTCGAGACATGACTGACTGGGCAGAAGATTATCCCGCAGTAGGTTGCCATTGCTTTCTGCGGCAGACTGGTTGCCGACCAAGGCTATAGAACCCAATCTGTCCTGCTATTTAACCCATAACTGGAAGGAATAGACGGATTAATACCTTTCCCAAGGGTGTTTACGCGTAAGTGAATGCAATGAATTCGGCTGGAATTCGAAATCGGATCCCCGATTTCTCGTTCCTAGCCGATACCCATTGCACTACAACGCACATCCTTTGCTCGGGTCATTAAGCGTTAATTATAGATCAGAAATTAGAGCCGATTTCAATTTCAATACTTTATCGAGTGCTTCCGACCATACCCATTTTTCATCTTTTTTCAACATTTTGTTTAAAAGTTCACCGAGTTCATTCATGTTACGAATGTAGTTACTATAGTAGTTCGCTAATCCTAAGAATGCTTGTAAGAATGCAATATTTACAGATGCTGACATGCTTTTTATAACACTTGTTCAGATAGGATCCGGCCTTCTACTTTTGTTACCAATAATTTCACCTAAATAATTAATTTTTGGTAGATGAACTGACACTTGTCTATATTGAGCATAAAACCGTAATCCTGTATCCTTTTAAACACGTCGTTCACGTTCTTCGCATGTTCATTACGGTTTATGCTTTTAATTAACATATCGTCAAGATATGCCATAGCGTAATACAAATCACTTATCATCGTGTCCATTGTTGGAAAATTGTGGTTGCTACTTTTACTCCAAACGGTAATCAGTTAAACTTAAACAGACCCTTGTGCGTATTTGTAGTTAATATTTTTGCATAGTCCTCATCCATAGGAATTTGTAAATATTCTTCTGACAAGTCTAAAGTATAAAATATTTTTCTTCTATTCAGCTTTGCAAATATATCTTCTACTGAAAATAAGTGGTAATTATGCTGTTTCAGGCATTAATTTAATCATATAGAGCAGTCTGCGCAAAATAGGATTTTTTTTCTTCTTATGTATACAGTTGGACACGCCCATTGAGTGTATTTTTTTTCTATAACGCCTATTTTTTCTCGACGTACAAATCTTTGTCTCTGTCGTGTTATAAAGCGAATGGTACTGGTCTCTTAGGTCGAAACACATGAGTTACCCTTTCTTTTAACTCAAGCTTTGCTTAAACTTACAACGAAATTCTAGGTCTTCCAAAAATATACGGGAATCTTGCCTTTAAATCCCGTTTGAATTTTTCTGTGTAATTATCTAATCCAACAACGTTGTTACAAAATGTGTTAACAGGAATATTGAATAAATCAAACTGCTCCGTCCAATCAGCACCGATGAATTTTTATATAAAAATAAGTGAGTAAAAGTTAGTAACTCACGGAAAGGTAAAAACATATGCAGACAAAAGCCTTGATTAATAATTTGATTTAGTAACTAACAGAAAAATAAAACACGTTTAGACAATAGCCTTAATTAAAAGAGTAACTCACAAAAAGTTAAAAACGCATACAGACAATATCCTTACTGACATTAGCTAGAATATTAAAGAAAATATTATGTTATCTAAATTTGTAATATATATATATATATATATACTGGAAAACTGAACCCTCATTGGATTAGCAAAAGCCATCTTCGAAACACTAAACAAAGTACGACGAAAGAAGAAAATTTGTTTAGAAACAAAAAAAAAAGACTGGTGAAATTCTGTGTAATATCAATCCTCGTATATAAGAGTGAATGGGAAAATGTAATTAATTTAATCATTTTATTTTATTTTTGAAATAAACAAAATACTGTGTAAACAGCAAAAATATATCTACCATTTGTGGAGATTGTGCCATAGCGGAACGTAGCATTTATAAGTGTTTAACTTCTTTTAGAAATCTAAATATTAATCCAGAAATCCAAGCACCAACCGATGTTGATGGTGATGAAATCTAAACGCTGATTAAATATATTCTAGGTCACATAACACGGGATATAGCAGAGATGGTCCACATATATCATATGTGCATTGTAAGGCATTTGAAAATATTTGGATTTGTGAATCATTATGATATTTTGATACCTCAGGATTTAACAGAAAAATATTTTTACGACAATGTGGAGCACAAATGTCTTCGGAAAACGAAATAATCAACCATTAAAAACCCCAAAAGCCATTCTGCACTCGAAGGTGATTTTATATATCTGCTAAGATTGGAAGGGAACTATGTATGATGAACTCCTTCCGCTCAATCCAATGTTGAATTCAGACAAGTAATTTTCCTAATTGGATCGATTAAATTTAAAACTCGAAGAAAAGCGTCTGGAATAGAATCTAGAAAAAAATCGGTATATTGTTGCCTAAAAGAAAATCTCAAGACCTCACATCGCTTTTCAGACCAGACAGAAATTTCCACAGCATGGTTGACATAGCCTACTATACCATTCATATTCTCACTTGATTTTTCAAGTTCTTATTACCACTAATTTCTTCTTCTATGTGACCTGTCCCTTCAGGACATAGGCGATCATGGCTTTCCACGTTTCCCTATCCCTGGTGGCTCTGAGCACGCCTTTTTCTGTTACACCGTGCAATCCTCGTTCTGTCATCCACCTGATTACGTCCTCAAATATGTTATCCGTTACTTTCCCCTGTCTCTTTTTCCCTCTATTTGGCCTGTTAGTATCAGGTTTTCCGGGCCCTCCTTCCTCATTGCGTGTCCAGGAACTTCAGCTGTCTCTTCCTGATGCTCAGTGTTAATTTCCTTTTCGTTTCCATCATTTCTAAAACCTCACCATTACTCACATGCTCGATCCATGATATCCGCAGCATCCTTCTGTAGAACCACATTTCAGTTGCTTCAAGTTTTTCCTTCATCTTTGATGGTATTGTCCAGCATTCACTGCCATATTGAAGGACGGACATCACATAGCAATCCAGTACTCTCTTCAGATTCCTCAAAATGTCCTTGGTAAATTTTCAGTTCTCTAGAATCCTGTAAAAGATACTCATAACCACTTCGTCACACCGAAAGATACCAAGTTTGTTTAACTTTTCATTTTGCAAGTTTTATGAATTTTGTACTCTTTTCTGTGGTCACACTAATGAGCTTTGATACAGCGAAACAGGCTTGTATGTGGATGACTATACCGCTAGACTGTAACACGAGGGGAAATAGAAAAATCAGGCGTAGCAGGCTACATATGGAGGAAGAAAGGGGATCACCACTTCGTAACAGATGAAGTTCAAATAATTGATAGCGAACACCACTGGAAACTACGTAACCTAAAGGAATCAGGGCATATGCTAGGTCACAAAACTCTCCCGAGCGTGTGTCATGTAAAACACTTAAATGGCTGACAAGATTGGAGACAAGATTTTATTGCATTCCAGTTAAAACGAGTAGAAGCAACCGTAAGTCTGATGCTGATAGCTTCTTCTCTCGTGTTTCTCGCTTGTGAGACTTTCTTCCGATTTCTTACGATCAAATCTAATTTGATTTTCAAAAATTTAAATGTAGTGTCAATCGTTATCTTCTGTTTTCTTCATTATTTTAATTTTATTGTCCTCTCTCCTTAATTGTGTGTTTTTTTTTATATTCCCTAACATTCAGTAATCGTCGTGTGTCCTAGTGATTTTATTGCCTTAAGGTGAAATGAATAAATGAGTATATATAATCATTTCACCCCAAGCAAGGCAGAAATGCCACAGGTGCGCAGGGGGTTAAAATGAAAAAAAGGTGCAAGGGAAGTCGAAGAAATGGTAAGAGATGGATAGAAATCAAACCGATAAAGATGGCACTTGACGTTGCATTTAAACTTTTGGGGATTGTAGCTACCAGGGAAGCAAGCAAATGGAAGAATAATTCACAAACAAGAAGTGTGAAAAAAGAAACTGTTACACTAGAAGAGGAGGTTACATAGTTTATTATTTCTACGGTAGAAGGGTGGTACCTAGATGCCAATCTAGTAGCACGACTTAATGCACCTGGTTAGGGTACCATAAAAAATGTTCGTCAGAGCAGTTTCCATGAAAATACTTGTAGAAAAGCTACATCATGTTAGTGAGAAAGTGACTGAAGGTGGGCTGCCAAGTCAGGGTCGATTATACTTCAAATTCTCCTTTGGATTTTGTGTCGAACCTCAAGATGAATACCAGGAGCACCCGACCGGATATGGCAACAGTATTCAATGTTCGGAAGAATTATAAATTTACAAATGTGCAAAATAGATTATGACAAGAAAAAACTTCCTGGTCTGACATAGTGAACCAAACTTCCTAGCAGCAGATGCAGCTATGGATTCAATGTAGTCATTCTATTTAAGGTCATTTGAGAAAGAGTGAGGCCAAGGGGGCGCAGTGTGTTGCTCTCTAGGAGACTAGCGTCAACCATTCTAATAGTAGGCAGGAATGATTCTCTATGGCAGTTAAAGAGGAGCAGTTTCGTTTTAAAATTTACTAGTCATTTCCTACCCCATTCAATCACAGATTGGAGGTCCTTTTGAAGTGCAGCAGCCAAGTCTACTTTGTCAGTTTTGGCAAACTTCTTACAGAGACGGTCGTAAATGGTGGTGTCATCTACATAGATGCTAACTTGGGAATTGATTACATCAATTACATTAATGAAGAGTAAAAAAAGCGTAAAAACCTAGGATAGAGCCTTGAGGGGCGCCTGCATTTGTATAAAAGTATATGGAAGATTATCCATTCAAAACAACCTTCATTTCACGATTTGATAAAAACAAGTGGATTAAATCAAACAAATGTCCAGAAATACCTCCGGAGATTGCACATAAGGCCAGCATGCTGGCTTTATGTCCAACCCTGTCAAATGCTTTCGAGGTATCAAGAAAAACAACTTGAACTTCGCCGTTCTTATCAAGAGCCTGGTATATATATTCGGTGATTGTCGTTTGCGCATCAGCGGTAGACATGGTGAACCGGAAGCCATATTTTTTTCCAGAGAGAAGGTTGTGAGATGTGAATTGACTAACTATTTTGGCATTATTAATTGTTTCGAATACCTTGCGATAGTTAGTGGGGTCAAAGGGCTCCCAAACGTTTTTAAACAGGAACTACAGAGGGAAACTTTCAACAAGCAGGAAAGCAAAAAGAAGTGAAGCAATAGTTGTAGAGCATGGAGAAGATTGAAGCCAGCTCAGGGGCACATCTCTTTAGGACGCTTGGTAAAATTCCATCACGTCCGCTTGCCTTATGGGAGTCAAGTTTAGGAATTATGTTAGAGACCCAGAGATGGGGTTATATATATATGACTAAACTGGGCCTTAGTTCTAGGTAGAAAATTTGGTATGGGTACTCCAGACGATTTAATTGTGGAGTTGAATGAGAATTTGCGAGCAAAGCACTCGACCCGTGGATGTGAGAACTTCGAATTGATAGACTAGAGGAAGGATCGAGAGTTTTCTGTTATCAGTACATTCTTGCGGAGCCGCCAGTAATCCTTGTAACCAAACTTGCGAGATGCTATACACTGCTTCATTCTATCAGAAACAATAGCTTAGCATCATTTAGGACACGCTTACATTTATTACGAACAGAGAAATGAACAATATTTATGTGATCAGATGAGTCAGTCCAGTAAAGTTTGAAGAAGTGTTTCTTGTGGGTGATTGCAGACGAGTGAGCAGGAGAGAACCGAGAGGATGAAGTAGATTCAAGTAGAAATTCTCCAGCTGGGATGAAAGAAATCCTCCAGCTGAGATGAAAGCATCGATGCTGGCTTTTCACCCAGAAGGAAACTTCAGATGCGCTGTCTTGAACGGGGAGACGAAAAACTTTGTTTAAAGGAGCATCGTAAAAAAAAAAAACAAAAAAAAAAACACACAGAACGAGTCCCAGTCTGCTCGTTAATAGCAGTATAATATTCTGCTTGTGTGAGGTTTCGCTAGAACCTAGGAAAAGAGTGCTGGATTGCTATGTGATGTCCGTCCTTCACTATGGCAGTGAATGCTAGACAATACCATCAAAGATGATGGTAAAATTTGAAGCAACTGAAATGTGGTTCTACAGAAGGATGCTGCGGATATCATGGATCGAGCATGTGAGCAATCACGAGGTTTTAGAAATGATGGAAACGAAAAGGAAATTAATACTGAGCATAAGGAAGAGACAGCTGAAGTTCCTGGGACACGCAATGAGGAAGGAGGGCTTGGAGAATCTGATACTAACAGGCCAGATAGACAGAAAAAGAGACAGGGGAAAGCAACGGATAACATATTTGAAGGACCTAATCAGGTGGATGACAGAACGAGGATTGCACAGTGTAACAGAAAAAGGCGTGCTCAGAGCCACTAGGGATAGGGAAACATGGAAAGCCATGATCGCTTACGTCTTGAAGGGACAGGGCACATAGAAGAAAAAGGGGTGCCTGGATGATGGGGAAGTAGAAAATGATATTTACTGACACGACAACATAATCAAAATTGCCAAAAAGGCAGAGCTGCATAAACTGGGCAAGAATCAGGGATAGAAATAAGGAAGAGATCTAGAAGAGAAGCGTGTTCATTGTGATTACTAGGAAAAAGCGTTGGGAAATCAACCACTTGCGTGAGAGACTGGGTGATTGAGAAGTTTAGCATCTGGACTCCAGTAAAATCAATGACAGAGTTTTCTATCCACTTGTAATGATGGTCATTGAAGTCAACGAACACAAATACATTAGCAAATGAGTGAAGGGAATTAACTTTGACTATATTGTCAGACATACTATCTAGAATGCAGAAATTAGGAGAGAAAGGGGAGCGGTAGAGAAATAAGACATAGCTTACTGGGTTTAGCAGAGAGAGACGAAGATACACGTTGGGGTGGACAGGAAATTCAAGAGAGATCTCCCTAGCAAGAGGGAGATGATCGCTGACATAAACACCCTCTAACGTGGTCATTAAAATCTTTATTAAAGAGAGGAAGGTATCCATGAATCGAGAAATCAGAAAATGGAATTGTATGGTTGAGGTTAGCTCCGCGGAGAGCTAGGATGTCAGGGGACCGTTTGTAGAGAAACGATTCCACAATGCAAAAGTTGATATCATGAACATTAGAGAAAGAGTTATTGAGGAGTTTAGGTGTTTTTTGTTTAGCTGGTTTACTTTTATATGTTTGATTATGTGCTGTCATGATTTAGTTATATAAGTAAGAAGAGTCCTAGAGGAGCAGTAGCAATCGGTCGTCAGATGCAGCATGTGTAAGAAGACTGCAGCATAATGTAGCCTCAGGTTTGCCCACCGAGGGCACTTGTAGGACACCCATTCATGCGTGATATGGCACTACAAGAACTACCATATTATTCAACTGTAAATCAGAGCAGCCTCTCAAGACGCTACGCAAGAGTTCGGGTTCATAACAGTCGGAAGCAGAAACCAGAAAACTGCCAATCCGGTACGCTCAGTATGAAAAGCCTTTGCAACCATCCACACAAAACCGGGCACCCATTCTTAAAAAAAAAACAACATTTTCTTATATATGTACACACACACACACACACACACACACATATATATATATATATATATATATATATATATATATATATATTCATTCGAAAATCAGTCAATTACTTGGCTTGGACCTTTCGTTATCTTCAGGCGAAGCTCAAATATATACATATATTGATATAAACACTTGAAGATAGCGAAAGGTTGAAACCAAGTTTGCATAATCGTCTGATTTCCGAGTTATAATACTTAAAAGCTCTACATTATATATGTATTGAGGACTTTTTAATGCGACTGTATATTGGTCTAATTTAATTGACTAAAAACTGGTTAATAATCATCACACACACACACACACACACATGAATGTAAGGGTGCGTGTGTTTGCTCGTGAACAATTTACTTTTGTTTATATTTAGAAAGATGAGTATATATATATATACACAGATATATATTTATATATGCACAATTAAATATAATAAAATATAAAATATTATATTAATACCAACTTAATAAAAACATCAATATATAATATGTTCTTTATATTGTATTTAGAGAACTACGTCAAGCGTTTATATAATATGCTCTTTCATTTATTCACACCTTCACAAACGCACACAAAGTACTTTTAAAAAAAGAGAAAAATAAGGCTGGTACTTGTTGAAAATGCTTTCAATGCTACATAGTAGTTTAGTCAGCACGCTGCTGTGCCCACATCAACTCATTCTGATATATATATATATATATATATATATATATATATATATATATATATATATATTAAAAGCGAAAGGAGAAGAAAAATGAATAACAAAAACGAAAGACTTCTGCATGCAATTGGCTACCCATTGCCCTGATGGTTTACAATAATTGCTACGGTTCACACGACAAACGATTTAGCCATTATCGCGCATAAAACGTTTGTTGTCTGCACCATTCTGTTTCTTAGGCATGGCGCCTCTGTTATTGTGTGTATGCGCACGAACAAAGAAACCCTACTAATCGTCTGCTCCATATGGACTCAGTCAACTCAACACCTGAATGTAGCAGGAAAAAGAAACTTACTCTCTGACCATTGGGTTAGAATATATACAATAAAATAAAAATATTATCATTCAAATAAATTTAATGAACCATGCAGGTGAGCACTTTAAAAAAAAAAATTATTTATGAACATTGCCTCTTTTAAAACGCGAACTAATTCTCTTTCTGCAGTTGAATTATTTCAGTTAATTATTTTGTTTGAAAAATAATTAAATTTTCGATATTTTCCATGTGGATATAATCATGAAATCATAGTTATAAATTATAAAAATTAGCTTTTAGGCTGTTTGCACGGAGCTCCCCAAAATTGGAATATTGCAGTTAGATTTTTTCTTATGATTTTAGTTTTAATGAGAGTCTTAAGAGAATAAAAGACATTTAAATCAGAAAAAGAAAAATAGTTAATAGTAATTAGTTATATGGACACACACACACACACACACACACACACACACATATATATATATATATATATATATATATATATTCTTACGGTAATATAACACAGAGAAAAACATAACAAAAATTCGAAGAAAAGGAAATCCCATTTAATTGTTTATTTCTGATTAAAAAATCGTTCTTATCCTGCTTACAATTAGTCAAAATGCTTAATAATATAAAATAAATATTATTAATCTTATTAACAATGTCATTATTATTTTTATTAAATCTAAACACACACACAGGCACACACATACACACACACACACAAACACACACACACACACACACACACATATATATATATATATATATATATATATATATATATATATATTGTACGCCATAAGTAAATATATATTTTCTTTTGTTTGTAACGTTGTTGATTCGTATCCATTTCTTTTATTTCATATGTAATTCGAAAGCTAAAATCGTATATTTGTATTTGATATACATTTTGATATAAATTTTATTTCATTTCCATTTTTATTTCAGATATACCTTATGACCACACGATTAACAAAAGTGATTCGGTTTTGAAGTGGTTCTGGTTCGTTCGCCCGATTTGACCCCGTCCAACTTTTTCCTGTGGGACGTTCTCAAAGACAAAGTATACTCAGCAAAGCACCGTAGCATCGCAGCTCGGATTTGTTCCTTAAGGAAGAAATCCGAGCTGCCATTGCTCAAGTGCCGTTAAAGCTGTGCCCCAAAGTGTGCCCCAAAGTGTGCCGCCCAGTCCCTGAAGTGCACTGAGCTCTATGGAGATCACACAGAGCTTTAATAAACATCATGTTTTATGTTGCAAAAAACTTGAGTGTACTCTTTGTTAGTTTGTAACATATCACACAAAAAAATCCCGGCCTAACTAATAAAACAATAAGTTTTTGTCAAAATTCGACTTTATTTATCAACATAATCTTCTCCTAGGGTGATACATTGATTTCAATGCTTCTCTAATAATTCGATGCCATTTTTGTAGAATGATTTGTCATCGACCTCAAAATACGCCTCTGTTTCAGATATTACTTCTTCATCGAAGACAAATCTTTTTTCCTGGAGCATTATGTTAAGGTCTGCAAACAGCCAGTAGTCGCTGGGGGAGAGATCTGGAGAATAACGTGGATACGGAAGCAATTCGAAGTGCAATTCATGTAGTTTTGCCATCATTGCGATCGACGCGTGATACGGTGCGTTGTCTTGCTGAAAGATTACGTTTTTCTTCATTTGTAGCCGTTTATTGGCGATTTCTTCCTTCAAACGCGCCAATAATGCAATTATATTCGCTATTGATGATTGTTTTTGTCTCAAGGTAATACCTTGCGCATCTCAAAATACCGAAGCTAAATCCTTGCCTGCTGATGTTTGCATCTTTGGTCGCTTTGGACGGCTTTCTCCTGCTGCTGTCCACTCAACTGACTGCCGATTTAACTCCGGAGTGAAGTGGTGGATCCATGTTTCTTCTATTGTCACATATTTACGCAAAAGCTTCTTCCCGTTGCGTTGAAACAGTTGCAGACAACGCTCTGAATCGTGGACGCGTTGTTGTTTTTGATTGATTGTGAGCTAACGCGGCACCCACATTAAACACAGCCTTCTCATTGACAAATGTTCATGCAAAATGGTGAATACATTGCCTTTTGATATGTTCAACTCCTCTGCTATCTCACGTAACTTTAATTTACGATCGGCCAAAACAAGTTTGTTGATTTATTGGGTATTTTCTGAGACACTTGCCAATTTTGGGCGACCTGAGCGTTCAGTAATATTTGTGTCTGTACGACCGCGTTTAAAGTCAGCATACTACCTCTTAACTGTTGTTTCCGATGGAGCAGAGTTCGAATACTACTTATCAAGCCGTTGCTTTGACTGAACAGTATTTTCATATCAGAAAGCAATGCTTTATCAACACACGAAATTCAGAGATCCAAAAGATACATTAATCTCGGCTGAAAAATATAAAATCTCTCTGTTTCAGTCCACTAAGTTATATATATAAATCAACTTTGATCTTTAAAAATTTAAGAGTCAGTTAAATGTAACAACGGTTTCTCCTGGAAAGTGGGGAACACTTCCGATCGTAACTTACGGCGCATTTTTGTATAATAAAATTTCTCTAATATTCAGTTCGAAAGATGAAAAATAAAATATTGTTTACAAAGTAAACGGAGAGTCTACTTATATATCGGTATCCACTAAAATAATGCTTAAAGTGATAAAAAATGTCAGATTAATAAATGAAAATTCATTACTTTTTTAGAAATATATATATATATATATATATATATATATATATATATATATATATATATAGTCATCTGCATACAGACATGTTTCGCTGTATCTCGTCTGTGAGGTTTCAAGAAAAGATTGAAACTCGACCAGTCGAAGATTCTTCTCTCGGCGGAGAAAGGCAGACTTTTTAGTCCAGGGTTTTCGATTCATTGCTGAAGAACTATGCGTAAAGCAGTAAGTGGCCACTGTATATAAATCTACCCACCTCCGGAGTGGTATAAATAGTCAGCCGCATACAGGCCTGTTTTGCTGTATCGTACCTCGTTTAGATAGCCGATTGTTTCAAGCCGGAATTGAAACTTGACTGATTTGGCTTCAGTCGAAGATTCTACTCCTAAGCTATCGGCGCACGACAGGAAAAAAATGTTATACTTAGTGTGTACAAATGTTGGAATAGACAACTCTATTTTTATTTTTTCAGTAGAATGAAATTAATGACAATCAGCCTGGCGATCAAATCCTACGACAGAAAAAAAATATATAGTCATCAGCACACAAATCTGTTTCGCTATGTCACAGCTAATCAGTACGGTTAGACTCCGATTGCTTTTAACCCAGGTTTGAAACCCGACCTAATTGGCGTCAGTCGGCGATTCTACCTCTGAGCTATGGGCGCATGGTAGAAGACGGCAGACTTTTTAGCGTATATATTATCATTATACACGCCCACTAGCTGAGTGTTCTAATTCATTGCTGAATGAACGATGCGTAGATGCTAGAGTAGCTACAGTTTTTCAAAGTCTACCATTTTTCCAGAGTGCTCTATCAGAGTGCGAGAGCGTATATATATATATATATATATATATATATATATATATATATATATGAACATGTAAATAACTACTACAAAATTGTTACATGTTCTAATGTAAATGTTAAATAATGAATATTTATTGCTCTATTTTTACATTGAGCCCTGTTTTAAATGAACGTTTTAAACGTTGCAATTTTATTCTTCGTTCCTTTATATTTGTATATATATATATATATTGTTTCTTCTTGAAATATTAATCTGACATATTTTTTATCACTTTAGTGTGTGTGTGTGTGTGTGTGTGTGTGTGTGTGTGTGTGTGTGTGTGTGTGTGTGTGTGTGTGTGTGAAAACAGTAACGGAGAGAGGAGATAATTTTGCCTCCAATATTTGATTCTACTACGGGATTCTGCTACGTCAAAGTTAATCAGGAAAAACATCGTTCGACTTCTCTTTACTATCGATTCTGTTCCCGCTTCAAATCCTACATCGTATTGTGGTTTCAAACTTCGATTTGACACAAAATTCTCTCTAAATGACTAGTTCCCAACCAAGGAAGTGATGTCACCAACGAAGGTTTTCAACCTATCGACTGGGAATTCTAATCACAGATTTGCAAATCGCTGATATATAGATTTTTCTACAAAGTTTAATTCTAAAATGCAATATTTGAACTGGGCCCTTTTTGAAGCAGGAAATGACCATCCGAAAGTTGAAGGAAAACGATGTACGAGCAAAAGTAAGAAAGAAAAAAGAAGTAAGAATGAAAGCGAGAAACAATATAAAGAATAACTGTAAAAAAAACGTAATGGATAAAATAATCGGAAAAAGAAAAAAAGAAAAATGGTTGAAACAAAAAAGAAAGAAAATGGTAGAAAGAACGAAAGAAAGCGAAAAAGAAAAAAGTTGGGAAAAGGTAGAAAGAAAGAAAGAAAGAAAGAAAGAAAGAAAGAAAGAAAGAAAGAAACTAACTATGTAAATAAAGTAAGCGATTCAATAATGTTATATATGTTGTTTTTACTTCATTTTTATTTGGTTGTACTGTTAAAATTAATGTCAAAGTTCGTCAGATCAAGCAGTCCCTCCAGCAGGCAGATTGAGTTTAAGGATCTGAGTTCACAACTCAGAATTTTCCTACGAAACAAGTGGTAATATAGTAATTGTGACTTCAAGTATCCACTTAGTGGAAACGGGGAGAACCGTACTAAATAAGATCTAGGAGAAATATCCCTGAACATGAACAGCTTAACAAGAACAATCTATCTATGGAGACAAAATAAAGGCTTTGTTTAAAAATTCCTTCAAGGTTATCCGGACCAGGTGCCAGAGCGTACAGTTACCGAAAACGTTGTGATAATAACAAAACAGATTAGAACAATAGTCCGTATTTAAGAGATGTAAATAATTCCACTCCTGACAATTACCTATTTTGGATGTGTGTTGTAGTGCAGTGGATATCGACTCGGAACGACAAATCGAGTTGCCGAGTTCGAATTCCAGTTAAATTCCTTGCATTCACTTACGCACAAATACCCTTGGGAAAGATATTACTTCGTCTCTTTCCTCCAATTATGGGTTAAATGACAGGACAAACTGGGTTCTATAACCTTGGCTGACAACCAGTCTACCGCAGAAAGTAATGGCAAACTACTACGGGCTAATCTTCTGCCCAGTCAGTCATGTCTCTTTCGAGACGTGATCGACCAAAGCGTGTATCACGTATGGCACTTAACTGACTGACTGAAATAATGATAAACCTTCGTCCCAGAAATTCAGACAGTGACAGTCTGAATTATTATCAGTTTCTGAATATATTTCTCCAACTCATATCTCTTGCTTTACAATACCAGTATCTTAATTCTATAGATTGTTATGCAAGCAAAATCGATCGGAAACAATTTAATCGAAAAAATTACGTAGTTCACTATGTATTTGTCGTTCTCTCTACTCTCTCTCTCCTTCTCACTCTCTCTCTCCTTCTCACTCTCTCTCTCTCTTCACTCTCTCTCTCTCTCCTTCTCACTCCTTCTCACTCTCTCTCTCTACTTTCTCTCTCCTTCTCACTCTCTCTCTCTCTCCTTCTCACACATTTCACGCATACATACATATAGTCTGATTATTGCATTCAAGGCTGAAACAGATTATCACGGCTCAATATTAATTGGCTTCAGTGTCCACCTATATATATATATATATATATATATATATATATATATATATATTCTCTCTATTATAATAAGGACTCTTGTGTATTTATTTGTGTGTATATATATATATATATATATATATATATATATATATATATATAGGGTTGTTACAACGAGAGAAATTGGTACAGAATAAAAAGTGTCAGAGGCCGTGAACGCTTTCTTTAAAGTGTATATTTATTGTCGTTGTTATTATACATGTTATGATACATTAAGTGGCCATTATGGTATTTGTGACGCTACACGTGTTTTGAGTCTAAGATTGACTCTCTTCAGGCGAATAAATTTGTGGCTTTACGTATCGAGTTCCTTTTGTTTCTGATAGCCAAGTTGTTGTTTTATAAATAAGTAAGTAAAAAAATAAGAGAATAAATAAAATCAGTAAAATAAAATAAAATAAGATAAAATAAATCAAATGTTACCACAATTTGAAATGATTTTAGTTTGAGGTTATCTTTTTAGTATATTAAAATTATTTTCTAGTCGTCTTTGCTTTTCTATAATCCTTTTCAGTCAGTTGGTTGTTTTTGTTGCTTTGACGGTGTTTTGAATTTGGTGTGTGTGTGTGTGTGTGTGTGTGTGTGTGTGTGCGTTTTTTTTCTTTCGTCTTTATGTTTTAGAATTGTTTTTTATGGGTTATCTGGTTCTTTTTTACTGTTCGGGGTTATCTTTTGAATTTGGTGTGTGTGTATGTATGTGGGTGTGTGTATGTGTGTATGTATGTATGAGTGTGTCTGTATGTTTTTTGGGTGTGTGTGTGTTTTTCATGTTGTTTTATTGAGCGAAGGCTTGTATATTTTATGACTCTTTTATCTTGCATTATTGATATTTCGTAATCTGTGTTTTGATATATAGGTATAACTTTGAATTTGCCATCACTACATTGATGCAAATGTTGGGAAATATATAATTTCCTGTTATGTGATAATCTTATATTGCTTCTATTAAGGGGAATTCTATTGTTCAAGCATTGTGTCGCTCCCACGTATATCTTTGCGCATTTGTCGCGTTTTAGAGCGTAAACTAAATTTTCGAGTTGCAGCTCAGATCCGATTTTATTTCGAATGTAGTTGCGTTTTTGAACTGGAAGTGTGTTTCTTCTATTATTATGTTGCATACTCCACATCTTTTTTGTTGCATTTTGTGACCCCCTGTGTTGTGTGTTGTTGTTCGAATTTCGATGCCAACAAAGTAGACCCAGATACACTCATAGTAACTTTTGACGTGAACAGCAAGTACAGCAACATACCCCATAAACTAGGAAAACAAGCCATTGCATTTTGGATAGAAAAACATCCAGAAATACTCCCCACACGCTTCACAAAAGAATTTATTTTACAAAGTATAGATCTAATTTTACATAAAAACTCCTTCCAGTTTAACAACAAAAATTATATACAAACAACAGTGACCGCGATGGGAACAAATATGGCACCGACATATGCAACACTCACCCTAGCATATCTAGAAGAAAACCTATGCAACCAAATAGGACATAAATATGGGGAAAACATAAAAACAAAATTCACGAAATCATGGAAGAGATTCCTGGATGACTGTTTAATTTTTTGGAAATCAACATTGGGGGACATAAACAAACTACACAATATACTACAACACCTGCACCCAAAAATCAAGTTCACGCTAGAATATAGTTAAAGAATCACCGTTCCTAGACATATAAAAAACGAAAACAATCACATCATCACAGACATTTACCACAAACACACAGACACCCAACAATACCTCCACTTCAAGAGTCACCATCCAAAAAGCTGTTTAAACTCCATACCCTATTCCCTAGCACGACGAATTTGCACGATACTAACTGACAAAACCCTCCGTAAAATACGCATAGAAAAACTACGAAAAACATTACAGATAAGAGGATACCTCACCTCACTAATAGACAAGGGTTTCCAACTAGCAGAATATTATATATATATATATATATATAATATTTTTAATTTTTTCTATGTATAAGTAAAGCTCGTTTCGTCCTTAAGTCTTTGAGTGCAAAAAAAGACCTTATACACAAACATAAATTTGCATTTACCTTGATCAAATCACACAGATGACGAAACGCGTCGGCTAAGATAAGTTTTTCTCATGTTATATATATATATATATATAATAACTAAATAGACTCTGTAAGTATGTAGGCTGTAAATTTATACTAAAATAAACCTTCAAAAAAACCACTAACAAACAGAACCTAATTCCGTTACAATCCGGTGCACTAAGGCGTCGGATAAATGGGGAGAAAAAAAAGAAACCCGCGGAACAAGAACAAAACATTCAATACTCCGCAGCAAAGAAAAAAAAACCCAAACGGAACTAACCACAAGAAAAAGTGCTCGATACAAAGTACAAAAGAAAATATACAAAGGTAGAGCAAAGACACACAAAAATCTAAAGCGAGCCAAAACCTACCGCGGTTTCACACTACGGATCGTCAGGGCAAAAATAATATATATATATATATATATTATTTTTATTACGACATATTTTTAATACTTGCAACGGAGACTCACGTTTAAATCCTAACGGATGGCTGAATACCTTTATTAAGTTTTCCCGAATACGCAAGCTGGTGGACGAAATAAATATTGTTTAAAATAAACATTAAAATAAGCATTTACTCAAATACTAAAAAAAAAGTTTCAAATAGTATATATATATAATTTTTATTACTATAAATATATAAACGGAGGTACATTTGTATATGTTGCTACTCCTATTTCTTCTGGAACAGTGAAATTAATAACAACCTAACAAAAATCGAGAAGTTCCACGAAAGAAAAAGTGTGCTTACCGTCAGGAATCGAATTCGTCTTCCTTTTTTCATTATACACTCCTGCAACCGAAGCGTGCCGCTCCTAGTTCGACTACGGGTGGTGTTTAGTAGGTTTTCTCAATCTAGGCCTGTTTCTCTTCTTAATATAAAAAAAAGAAACAAAAAACAGACCTAGCAGTTCAAACCGATTTACCCATTAAACTAGCGTTTATAGAATAAAATATGCTGTTTGGGAGTAAAATACGCATGGTTTAAGATATACTGGATGCGGACGCTATTCGTTAGCAAGATTACTGTTTGGAGAAAATAACACAGTGTTTTATTTTTTTGTCCGTTTTTTTTCTTTTTTTTTTTTTTTAGATATATTTGCCAAATTTGGGTTTGTTTGGCTTCATTAAATGTTCTGTCGATATCGCTCAATGAACCCACATTTAGATTTGATGAAAGCCTCGAGGGGAGCTCAGCCACCTGGCCATGGTCACTGTCTTCCGACTTAGACCCCCTAAAGGCCCTGGACACTTTGGCACGCAACGCGTCCTTCGTGTTCAGATCAATTTCATGATCTCTCGTACCACTAATTCACATAAAAAGAAGTCGAAATATATATATATATATATATATACGAGTGTACCCCTGCCGTTAAAAATTAAATTTTTTAAAAAGTTTTATTTTAGTTTTAATTGAAAGCTAAATGATTAAATTTACTATTTCCGGTAAGCAAAATACTGTCGTGTATTTCAAACAGAAACTATATAGCTTGCAATCTAAAATTTTAAGATTTAAAAAAAAATGTTTCAACTTTTGGCCATTTTTAAGTCATTGACACATTCGTAAACAAAAGTTACTTATTTATAAAGTGAAATTTGAATAAAACAGTGTGTTGATCTTTCTTACCTTTTTCCGTATATTTGACATGTAATGACAGCTAGAAAGATGCAGGATAAGATACGTGTATGACGATCACAAGTGATATAATTGTATGATATTTTTTCTAAAGAAACCGTGAAACTTGTGATCTTTTAATGTACACAGAAATTACCATATAGAAAAAATTTCAAATACACAAATAACTATTTTGAAAATACGAAGACACGGCGATTTGTATTAAACTTTTCAATTTTCGATGAGTAAATATAATGTTCATTTTATGAACGCAAATAATCCTTTGAAGTATTTTAAGAATATTTTTGAAACTTTATAAATTATTATAATTAAAGAATGAAAACAATTCTTTTAAAATTTTATTATTAAACGATTTTTTCTCTGCCTGATGAGGTGCTACTAAGATAGTGCCGAAATACAACGGCTCTTATGTTGCAATAAACTATGTTGTTTTTTTTTAATCATTTCACCTCGAGCAAAGCAGAAATGCCACTGATGAGCGGGGGGGGGGGGCTACATAACTGTAAAAAGATTAATTAGAAAAGAGTGAGGAGTACAAATTTGTTAGAAAGGAGCAATAGAAAGCTGAGAATGCAGGTGCGATGACAGATACATAGGTGGAGAGAAAGGGAAGGATATACGGGGGAGGGGAGAGAGCTAGAGTCCAGTGGTTAATAGATGAGTATTGACATTGCATTTAAATTTCTGGAGGTTGTAGCCGTCAGGAAAGCAAGAATATGGGAGCGAGTTCCACAGGCGGGAAGTGCGAGAGAAGAAGCTGCTGGAGTAGAATTGTCGTCTGCATTTGGCTAACCTGACTGAAAAATATTTCCATGTATGTATATTAAAGAAATCCAAAACTGTTGAACTAATATACAACTTACCAAATCCTAAAACCCTTATCCAGATATAACCTATAAAAAAAACGACAATACTGAAAAAAAAGAAGACAAAGGCCAAAATGCGAACCTACCTACTCAGTAAAGTACTCAAAATCTTGACTTCCACAGGCGGGAAGTGCGAGAGAAGAAGCTGCAAGAGTAGAATTGTCGTTTGCATTTGGCTAACCTGACTGAAAAATATTACCATGTATTTATATTAAAGAAATCCAAAACCTTTGAACTAATATACAAGTTACCAAATCCTAAAACCCTTATCCAGATATAACCTAAAAAAAAACAAAAAACGACAATACTGAAAAAAAAGAAGACAAAGGCCAAAATGCAAACCTACCTACTCAGTAAAGTGCTCAAAATCTTGACTGCCTGGACAGAGCAAAAATACTTAACTAGGATTAACCTAGTTCTAACCCGAGTTTAACTCTCACGTGATCTTCAGACGACTTGAACGCCTCTGAATATATATATATATATATATATATATATATATATATGCGCGAGTGTGTGTGTAGCTAAATGCATAAAACTATTTACAGTAATATTGAAGCTCATAAAATCCCAGAAATTAGTATTCTTTACTGTCAGAACATGACCTTATAATAATGACTCTCATTAACTTCATTGCGACATGATTTGCATTCCCCTCCCCGCAGTGCTTTATAATAACAGATTAGCGCTTCCACAGAATTCACCTCATATTATTTCCATGTGATGACCAACTTAATGAGCACGGACATATAAACAGTACAATGATCAGTCATTAAGGGAAGGACGTTGGTAAGAAACTGGAGCAATCTCGTTGACAGAATTGCTATTGTTACGATTGCTGTTGATAGTACAACCCGACTTTTTAAAGTGATTTTGTTATGTATCACAATAATTATAATAGGTCTCATGATAATAGCAGTTTTGGTAAGTGTTGATGATATTGATGCAATAAGCGATGTTATGAATGATAGGGAACGCATTTTTATTAAATATCGTCACTGCCATCGCCTTATTCTTTTGTTTTGTGTTTTATCAGGTTGAAATAAAAGTGCTTTTTCGAGCTGCTAACTTTAAAATGTTATTCGACGCAATGACAATTTTATTAGTAAAATTATACACCATTTAGAATCGTAACAACATTAGTGACTATCCACTAAGCAATCTTGAAGTAGTATGGTAGTTAGCAAGCTTGTCACGCTAAAACATCTTACAATTGCGTAGTGAGTTCAATCCTCGCGAGGTACTTTTTTATTTAATCGTTTCACCCCAAGTAAGTCGATACCGCCACTGATGTGCAGGGGGACTACATAAAAGAGTCAAAGTTTAAGCAGGAGGAAAGTGAAGAGGTAGACGAACCAGTTACAGCGGGTGTCAGAGAAATGGCAAGAGAAGTGAAGACAGATGTGAAGACAGATGTGAAGACAGAGAGAAAGGAAAGGAACAAGATACACGGGGTGATGTAGAAAGGACTGGAGTCAAGTGGATAAGAGATCGGAATTGACATTGCATTTAAATTCCTGGAGGTTGTAGCCGTCAGGAAGGCAAGTATACGGAAGGGAGTTTTACAGGCGGGAAGTGCAAGAAAAGAAACTGATGGAGTAGAATTATCGGCTGCATTTGGCTGATTTAACTTTAAAAGGGTAGGAACTTTTGCCAGTTTGGCCAGTTTGGCTAGTGTAAATTCTTGTGGAGAGAGCACTAGTGACCTAAGTTCATCGGATCAGAAGCCATGAAAATATTTGTAGAAGAGACAGAGAAAGTGGCTGGAGTCGAGCTGCCAGGTCGGGACCAATCACATTACAGATTCTCCTCCGTATTTTCGGCCTTGTGCTACATCTAAGCGGCGCTTAGAAAACCACTTCTATGTAATTTACTCCATTACCGTAAAAATTAGGGCTATAAGAATTGATAAACTCCCGGAATTTATTTTCTATCTTATTTTGCATATATGCAACCCTAGTGGTATCTTGTTAACGATATATTTCCCCTCAAAACGGAGACGATCATGCCACTACACAGACTACAGACTTGTTTTTTTTTAAGTGTGTTATTTGCCATGCATGCTTGAGAGAGATGTGACGATTCCCCGTTCTCTTCTTCAAGATTTTAAAAAAGCTTTCCTTTTCTTAGAGTGGTGGGTATTTTATCCCGTTATTTAACCTACAGGAGAGAATAGAGGGATCCATGTGGAAATGTAATAATTGGTAAAAGACTAGTAAGAGTAGGGAAAAACATTGATGCCAAACAAAGGCAATTTTGCTGAGGGTTTTGTGACATACAAGATCCGGCAGTAGGATCGCTCTCTTTGTTTTGATCTATGCTGCCAAAAACATTTTGGCGCTTCTTCTAAATCACGACAATAGCTGTGATGGTTTAATTAGATTTCAAAAGAATGTGGTAGATTGATTCATGGCCTCTCGGTCGATGAATGCGGAATATTTGCTTATGAAGGAACGGCCAATATTATCATTATTATTACAAAACAATTAAACGATTAGAAGAGGGAAGAAAATCAGCACAAAAAACAAAAAAAAACAAAAAAACATATTTTCACGAGTTTTGGCAAGGTTGGCTAGAAAGCAAATCTTGAGACCCAAAGAAGTTTCCGATTTCATACAGAAACTATCTTTCAAAATGGAGAAAAAATTTGCAGTAAGCCTCAAATCACGAAATGCAGCAAACTTTGGAGTACAAAATTCTGCATAATTTTCACTCTGTCGATTTCTGTCAAATATCTTCCGACGTCTGTGTGGTCAGGGACTCAAATTTCTTTCTTGACGCTCGCACGTTTGATATTGAACTGATCTACCATGGCTGCTTTCAGTTCTTCATTGTTGAGAGTCAACTTGCAACAAGAGTATATCAGAGACCCAGATTAATCGGCTCATCCCTTGTTCCCTGTTCAGGATGTGGTTTCCGGCTTTCTCTTTTCCAATCTTTTCACTTTTCTTTTTCATTTTTTTTCTCAATTGGAGTAGATAGATTAAACTATCACCCGGTTCACACTCCACCCACGTCTATTGTACAGGTGTAGAGGGTCATCCCTTGTTCCCTGTTCAGGATGTGGTTTCCGGCTTTCTCTTTCCCAATCTTTGCACTTTTCGTTTTCATTTTTTTTTTCTCAATTGGAGTATATAGACTAAACTATCGCCCCGTTTACACTCCACCGACTTCTATTGTACACGTGTAGAGACTCATCCCTTGTTCCCTGTTCAGGATGTGGTTTCCAGCTTTCTTTTTTCCAATCTTTTCACTCTTACGTAGCCCCCTGCACACCAGTGGCGTTACCGCCTTGCTCGGGGTGATATGATTAAAAAAAAACAAAACAAAAAAAAAACGCATTTTTAGAACACACGCTTCTCGGTTCGTTCTGAAGTTAACACCAAGCACTTGATTTTTGGTTGGTTTCAGCAGCCTATTAGCCGAATTTTAACTCACTGAGTATAATGGCACGAAGATCATATTCATTTTAACTTTGTTCAAATGCCCTGAAAGAAAAGAAATACGAAATTAAAACTAATAAAAAAAGATAGAAAATATACACATCTTTAAATGATATATGAGACGTATGAGTAATCAAAATGAAGCAATGAGTGAAAACTGATGACAGTCATCATGTCATTGAAACTCTGTAACAATAGTATTTCGTGCATTTAACTCTCGTCTGTTACAAAAGTTATATCTACAATCTATTTTTTGTTTCCGTTGACTTAGGCGTCTTTCTTTACGTAGATTTAGTGAACAAACATCAAAATCTCGCAGAATATGACAATTTTCGCGAAAATTAACAAGTTTTTGCATGTACTCCATTGAAAGATTAGTGAACTGTTACGTAATTTCACTTCTATTTCATGGCAGCGAATGCTGGAGAATCTCTTCACATATGAAGAAGAGATTTGAAGCAACAGAAATGTGGTTCTACAGAATGATCTTGAGAATGGACTAAAGACATTCGCCACAGTGGAGTTTTTGAAAAAAATTGAAACAAAAAGGACATTTTTCTTTAACATCCGAAAGAGACAGTTGACATTTCGAGAATACATAATGAAGAAATAGATATTGGTAATTTGACACTCACAGAACATATTGAAGAACAAAAGTGACAGAGGAAAACAACACATAACCTATCCAACGAGCTTGTCTAAATGACTGGTAGAATAGGATTTAGTTGAAATAGCAAAAAGGACAAAATTTACTAAGAGCTACAAAAAACAGAAAGTTGTGGAGAGTCATATTCCCAATTTGCCGTACAACATCGTTCATACTGAGCCCTTTTTGCAGATTTTTCTATATAGATTTATCATTTTAATTCCCTTTGTATTTATTTTCATAAAGCTTTTTTGGTAATATTCCCAGTCTCACATCTATTGTAGGGGTGACCATAATTTTCATACTTTTATGTGATTTTCAAGTTCAAGGCATTTTTCATAGCCATAATTGTTGTTTCTATGGCACCTAGATCATAATCTGAAAGGAATCTTAGAAATAACGCTGTCGCCATTTTGTTTACACAAACCATGTAACCCGAATAAATATTGAATAGAATAATAGAAGCAATCAGTCAGTAAAAATGAGTAGGGCATTTATGAAAACATTCATGCCGCCTGTTGCAAGGATGCTGATTATCTGGGATAGTTCTATCAACGAATATTTTAAGAAGATATTAGAGAAAAGAATTGAATTCTCGTCACGGACATATTAATTATTAAATGCAATTATCATGCACCAACTTTTCGATTAAATTTGTACGACGAAGCCAGTAAATCGACGCCTTGATAAAACTAGGAATTTTTGACATACACAGAACATGTTGAAGTCAAGAGGGACAGAGGAAAATTAAGAGAGATAGCAAAAAAAAAAAAAAAAAAAAGACAAAGTTTACTAAGAGCTGCAAAGAACAATAAGTTATGGAGAAGGTCATTATCCTCAACGTCATTAAGTGCGCAAAGAAGAAGAAAAAGAAAAGAAATAATAATAATAATAATAATAATAATAATAATAATAAAAATAATAATAATAATAATAAAAAAAATAATAATAATAAAAAATAATAATAATAAAAATAATAATAAATAATAATAATAATAATAATAAAAATAATAATAATAATAATAATAATAATAATAATAAAAAAATAATAATAATAATAAAATAATAATAATAATAATAATAATAAATAATAATAAAAAAATAATAATAATAATAATAAAAAATAATAAATAATAATAATAATAAAAATAATAATAATAAAAAATAATAAATAATAATAATAATAATAATAATAATAATAATAATAATAATAATAATAATTGTAACATAGCAATCAAGGAATTTGAAAAACTGTCAAAATATAAAGACCTGGAAATTGAAATAGAAAAAATGTGGAAATTGAAAACAAGAGTTGTGCCAGTGATAGTAGGTGCACTTGGAATGATAAAAAATGGAACAAAACAACACATTGAAAGAATCCCTGGAAACCCCAGCTTAAGAGATATACAAAAAATTGTATTATTAAGTACAGCCCACACACTAAGGAAAACTTTATCTATGTAATGCTGGGGATGATAGGGAGGATAGAAAAACAATAAATGGAGTCATAACAACACGCCACTACCTGCCTTAGGTCTCCCCGCAGACTTGGTTGGTAGTGAGACCAATGCAGAAATCGAAATATGATGAAAAATGACATAATAATAATAATAATAAATCGCCACGATAGAGTTGGGCAATATTTACATTGGACAATGTGCAAACATTATGGAAAATCTGTAAACAAACACTGGTATGAACATCATCCAGCACCGGTTACAGAAATAGAAGATGTAACCATTCTATGGGATTACACCATCTACACAGACAGAAAAATTGAAGCAAACAGGCCAGACATTATTGTTAAAAACCAGAAGGAGAAAACTTGTCTATTAATTGATATGGCTTGTCCAGCGGATTGTAACATAGCAATCAAGGAATTTGAAAAACTGTCAAAATATAAAGACCTGGAAATTGAAATAGAAAAAATGTGGAAATTGAAAACAAGAGTTGTGCCAGTGATAGTAGGTGCACTTGGAATGATAAAAAATGGAACAAAACAACACATTGAAAGAATCCCTGGAAACCCCAGCTTAAGAGACATACAAAAAATTGTCTTATTAAGTACAGCCCACACACTAAGGAAAACTTTATCTATGTAATGCTGAGGATGATAGGGAAGATAGAAAAACATGAAATGGAGCCATAACAACACGCCACTACCTGCCTTAGGTCTCCCCGCAGACTTGGTTGGTAGTGAGACCAAAGCAGAAATTGAAATATGATGAAAAATGACATAATAATAATAATGAGAAGAAGAATAAGAATAAGAAGAAGAAGAAGAAGAAGAAGAAGAAGAAGAAGAAGAAGATTCATTCGAGGTTCAAGAAAAAAATCCAAAGAAGAATTTATAATGTAATCGGTTCTGACTTGGCAACTCGACTTCAGTCACTTTCTCACCAACGTGATGTAATTCACCTAGTCTTTTCTACAAACATTTTCATGGTAACTGCTTTGATAAGATTTATTTTTATCCTAATACAAAGTCCACGTGAATTTAAGCGTTCTACTAGATTGGCATCTAGGTCCCGCCTTTTCACCGTTGAAATAGTTCCTTTTCCTCGCACTTTCTGCCCGTGGAACACCCTTCCGTTTATTTGCTTCCCTGATAACTACAATCTCAAAAAAATTAAATGTAACGTCAATTACATCTTCTGTTTATTTGAATCCCGTTCATCTTTTATCCTATATTCAATAGCCCCTGTACACAATCATTTCTCAAGCTGTAACCCGCTATACAAGAAATAAAAAAAGAAGAAACTGCGTACAGATTAATTTTTATTTAATTCGTCCTATAAAACATGGTAATTGTATAATGAAGGTCTCTACTTTCTTTCTTCATCGCTGGTTGACAGCATTTGTGTTGCTATAGGAAACTGTTGTATGGGTGTGTCATTTTGCATTGTTCTTTTTCTGGGACCTGAGCTGTCCACTCTTACAGTTTCGTTGTCGCTGTCTCGGCCGCACCCTTTTTTCTGGACTGAAAGTGTTCGGGTTTTGGGTGGAGTAGAGAAGAGACTCAGCAACGACAAAAGAAATATAGCTGTCACTGCTGCGGGGTTCTCACGTGGGCCGTTGATGTTTACCTAGCCCTTATAGGTACCGCCATATATAAATAAACACGGGTTCGTAATGTTGATATATTCGCATGAAGCCTAAAAGCTGGGTAGAGATTTACGCATGCGCATCTACGAACAAACCGACAGCTCACAAACATAAAAAGAATATTTTCCATTTGAATTTATTACATAAAAGCGTGCAGGCGACACATTATTTTTCTATCGCAAGCAAATTTGCCTACGTCTTTTTATTTCTCATGTTCATGTCCTCACGAATCTACTTCAATACGCCCATTTGTGTACCTTTGCATAGCAGAAATTAATTGTTTACTTTTATTTTAATCATATGTATTAACACGTATATTATTATTCTTCTATATGCCTTGTACTTTCCGGAAGTAGACGATCAAGGCTTTCCACGTCTCCCTATCCCTAGTGGCTCTTAGGAAGCTTTTTCTCTAACACCACGCAACCCCCGTTCTGTCACCCACTTGCTCAGGCCCTTCAAACATGTTATCCGCTGCTTTCCTCTGCCTCTTATTTCCTCTATCTGGCCTGTTAGTATCAGGTTCTCCAAGCTCTCCTTCCTCATTGCATGTCCCAGGAACTTTAGTTGTCTCTTCCTAATGCTCAATATTAATTTCCTTTTCGTTTCCATCCTTTCCAAAACCTTATCATTGCTAACATTCTCGGTCAATGATATCCGCAGCATCCTTCTGTAGAACCATATTTCAGTTGCTTCAAGTTGTTCCTTAATCTTTGATGATATTTTCCAGCATTCGCTGCCATATTGAAGAACTGACATCACATAGCAATCCAGTATTCTCTTCTTTGTTTCTATTGAAAGTTTTCTGTCTCTTAATACTTTACACAGCTTCTGGAACGCGTCCTTCGGCATGCCAATTCGACTTCGGATCTCTGCGTTGCACTTTCCGTCTTCTGTTAGAACACTTCTCAGATATTCAAATTTTTGTACCTGCTTGATTTTAGTATCCCCAACCTCTATTTACACATTTTGGGCTGCTCTTTTTGCTAATGCCATGTATTCGGTCTTCTTGCAGTTTATTTGAAGTCCTTTTCTGTCGCTCTCTTCAGATACCTTCTGTAGGAGGTTTTGTAGTTTCCTTTCCGTGTCTGCTATCAGCACTGTATCATATGCGTACCTTATGTTGTTCAAATTGTGGCCTCCGATGATAAACTTGGCATAATAACGTATATTAAGTGTAAAATATGTCCATTCGTAATCATACAGTGTAAAATATTTAAACATCTCTTGATAGGCACTTACCGGGCTGAGGTTAGAACAGCACGATCACAAACTGAGTTAAAAAATAATTAGGAAGGTCGTGTTTCGTCAGTCGTCCAACAAAAACAGTCTGTCTGTCTTGAAACACCGGATAATATGCCATTATCTTAAGAAATGAGTACATGCCGCCTCCTCATATATTTCCTTTTTGCTCATATCTGCCTCTACTTAAATTTATCAGTCTTGTTCTTTCTCCAGTGACATTTTGGTAGCATCAAACTTTCCCCGGTTCACACTCCACCCACGTCTATTGAACAGGTGAAGAGGTTCATCCCTTGTTCCCTGTTTAGGATGTGGTTTCCGGCTTTCTCTTTTCCATTCTTCTCACTCTTTTCTATTTTTTTCAATTGGAGTAGATAGACTAAACTATCTCCCGGTTCACACTCCACCCACGTCTATTGAACAGGTGAAGAGGGTCATCCCTTGTTCCCTGTTTAGGATGTGGTTTCCGGCTTTCTCTTTTCCATTCTTCTCACTCTTTTCTATTTTTTTCAATTGGAGTAGATAGACTAAACTATCTCCCGGTTCACACTCCACCCACGTCTATTGAACAGGTGAAGAGGGTCATCCCTTGTTCCCTGTTTAGGATGTGGTTTCCGGCTTTCTCTTTTCCAATCTTTTCACTCTTTTCTTTTTTTTTTTTTTTCAATTAGAGTAGATAGACTAAACTATCGCCTGGTTCACACTCCATCCACGTCTATTGAACAGGTGAAGAGGCTCATCCCTTGTTTCCTGTTTAGGATGTGGTTTCCGGCTTTCTCTTTTCCAATCTTTTCACTCTTTTCTTTTTTTTTTTTTTTTTCAATTAGAGTAGATAGACTAAACTATCGCCTGGTTCACACTCCATCCACGTCTATTGAACAGGTGAAGAGGCTTATCCCTTGTTCCCTGTTTAGGATATGGTTGCTGGCTTTCTCTTTTCCAATCTTTTCACTCTTACGTAGCCCCCTGTGCATCAGTGGCATTACCGCCTTGCTTGGGGTGATATGATTAAAAAAAAAATTCCAATTGTAAGGAGGAGGTTCCGCTTCCTGTTTATTCCTAAGAACTTCTACTTTCTGGAGTAAACTCCTGCATGAATGCTTCTCTGAACACTAAATTCTTAACCACTTCAAGATAAATCGTTATTTTATCCTTTTAGTTTTTATAGTCTTCTTACTACTATCTTTTACATTATTCAGCAACCCGCTACCTGGAATGGCTCTCTCGCCTTTGTTTGGGAGAACCTTCGTAAAACAAAATTCGAAGATTTTCTCTTAATATCAGAGGCCTTTTGTTGATATCTGTATCCTGATAAAAATCGTTTCTTTATTTTAACATAACTCTCTTGAAATAGAATGGTTCTTTTGTTATTATTACACTGCAAAATTTTACAAGGAAGCAAAGATGAACTCGTCCGAATCACCCTAAATTTTTCTTCATTCTTTCATTAATGAAACTGCAATATAAGTAATTATTAAATATTTATAAATTCATTTGATGCACATGTTATAGTTCAGTATTAACAAATGGATCATTCTATTTTCATCTACAATTATTCATTTGGCAATAAATATTAAAAAAATAATATGAAATACATCATTTTTTTAAACACTAGGGTGGTCTAAAATTACGGTCGGTAGTGTATGTGTTAGTACCTGGATTATTATCTTAATACCTGTCTCCTGATATGATTTCCCGCTTAGTCAAGCCGTTAAGTGACACGCTTGCGCGATAATGTCTTGAAATAAATACGACTGACTGGACAGAAGATTTTTCTGCAGTAGATTGCTATTACTTTCTGCATAGACTGGTTACCAACCAACGCTATAGAACCCGATCTGTCGTTCTATTTAACCTATAGCTGGATACCTTTCCCAAGGGTATTTGCACATAAGTGAATGCAACGAATTCAACTGGAATTCGAACTCGGCTCTCCGATTTCTCGTTCCGAGCTGATATCCTGTCCACCACAACGCACATTCGTACATCTTTTAGTATCTGATCGATTCTCTTAATAATAGTGATAATATCCATCCTCTGTTAGTACCTGATTTATTTTGTTAATACTTGCCTTTTTGTAGATTGTAGTTGACGGGAAAGTAAGAATCGGAAGTGAGTTTCATAAGCGAGAAGTGCGAGAGAAGACACTATAAAAATAAGAACTTGCGGTTACATTCAGCAATGTCTGCAGTAAAATGGTGAGAGCTACCTGCCAATCTGGTAGTTGCTTAAATTCATTAATTCGAGGTACCAAAGAGGAAAGATCATAACAAATGCTACGAAAATATTCGTAGAAAAGGCACATGTAGTACAAGTTACGGCGGTGGAAAAGTATTTGAAGCTGACTGACAGATAAGATTACCAATAATATTGTAGATTCTTTGGATTTTTTCCAGAATTTCAAAATATATAGAAGAAGTACCTGACCATGCAAAAAAAAAAAAAAAAACATGTCATAATGATACATGAATGATAAGTAATTGCACAAATTCTCACTACGAAATCCTTTGGGAATATATATATAAAATTTATTCGTTTGAACATTATTTTTAATCGATACTCATATTTGAGTAGATATACTGTTTTTAATTAAACGGTATGTTTATTTATATATATATATATATATATATATATATATATATATATATATATGTTTCTACCGGCCTGATTACTTACTAGAAATGTTGTCACAAAAATGTATATCACTCAGCAGGATTCGAACCTGCGACCACGAACAACACAAGGAAATCATCAATTGAACAGATGCGTCTTAGATCGATCGACCACGAAAAATTCCACTCTCTAAATTAAGTTAGATCAAGCCTTATATCCACAACTTTTGATTTATCATAAATATCTATTTCTGTTCTGAAATGTATCGCAATGTAAACAAATGCAAACAGACAATATTACAGAAAGTAACAGAGATTAACGAAATGGAATTTAATTTATTTGTTTGAACATTATTTTTAATAAATAAAATAACCATATCTGATCATATGTTATTAGGGGTCGCAGATTCGAATCCTGCCGAATAGCAAACATTTTCGTCACAAAATTTCTCGTAAATAATCTGGCATTTAGAAATATATATATATATATATATATATATATATATATATATATACTGTTTAATTAAAAACAGAATATCTACGCAAATACTAGTATCGATTTAAAATAATTTTCAAATAAATTAAATATGTTGCTTCTTAAATTCCATTTCGTTAATCTTCGGAAATTTCCTTATATATATATATATATATATATATATATAGAGAGAGAGAGAGAGAGAGAGACAGAGACAGAGAGAGAAAGTGAGATAAACGCAGTGTTTGTGTTGTTTCCTTTTATACTATTTCATACAACGACACCAAGCGGGCGTTAGGAAAAGTTCCCTGGCAGACAAATAGAAATAATATAACAGCAGTTATGCCTCCAACATTTTCAATAAATTACTGACAGAGAAATATATATCTTTTATGCCGTATTTATAAGAACTCCTATCCTGTCTTGTATAATATCTAAAAAAAAAACTTAATTTCCTCGGAAAATCTATTATGCAATTCGCCAATCAGTACATGTTAAAAAATGCTTGTACGCACCCTTGGGATATACAATCACAAATATACTTTGACCCACGAACGCTAACAGGTGCGCATGCGCTCAATCCACTGTACATAATAAAACATTTTGACGTATTGTTCTATATTTTGAGAAATGTCAGCAGTTCCTTGAAAAGCACTGACGACTGAAAACCGGATCCACACAAAACTTACGCACGAATCCAGATGAAAGCAAACAGAAAATTTCACATATGCTGCCAATATAAAAGAAACTTCGTTTGTTTATGAGAGCGAAGTAACGTCGCTTGTGTAGCGTCATTTAAGCCTAAATGTCCGAACTCAGGTGTATGTATGCATTAACACGAACACTAGCTTCCCAGTCCATTTGTCAAAAAAACAAACAAACAGAATAAATGGCGTTGGTGTTCTTAGTCTGATTATTTCCTATTAACCCTCCATTAGTACTGTGAGGTTTTTGATCACCCGAAAGAAATGTTTCAAATTTTTATGAATAGTCAACTCTTCTTCTATGCGCAATGTCTCATCAGGACGTTGGCGGTCATGGCCCTCCACATTTCCCTATCGCTTATTGCTCTTAATACCCATTCTCCTGTTATCATACTCAATCCCAGCTCCACCGTCCATCTGCTCAAGTCTATCAAGTATGTCACGCATTGCTTCCCCTTGTCTCCCTTCCTCTCTATCCGTCTCGTGAGTATCAGATTCTCCAAGCCCTCCTTCCTCATTACATGTCCTAGGAACTTCATCTGTCTATTCTTGGTGTTAAGTATCAGTTTCCTTCTCGTGTCCATCCTCTCCAAAACCTTGTCGTTGCTCACGTGTTAATATCTCCAACTTGTAATTGGCGTTTTGGGGTTCCTCTTTTTACTGATTACGATGTATCCAATTTTCTTGTAGTTTATATGTAGTCCTTTATTTCCGCTTTCTTTACAAGACCTCCTACAGGAAGTAGTTAAAGATTAGTCAAGTAGCTTTCTGAAAACCTTTTTCAAGTAATTACAAGGAGTTTCTCATTTAGGCATAATTTTTTTGTGCATTACAAAAACATGGCAATTTACTAAGCATAACTTATATGTAACAAAAGGCCGTAACCCAGTGCAGTACTAACTCATTGATCAAGCGAGAGAAGCTTGTTAACCATTACACTACGTCAAAGTCCCGATGAATTACAAACACATGACCGTAAAGTAAAGATTGTAATAATTGTGATATCTTCTTCTATGTGTCTTGTTCTTTCAGGACGTAGGCGATCATGGGTTTCCACGTCTCCCTATCCCTTGTGGCTCTTAGCATGCTTTCTCCGGTTACACCTCGCAACCCACGTTCTGTCATCCACCCGCTCAGGCCAGTCAAGTAAACGTATGAAAAACTCACAGTAAGTTTCCTGTTTTATGCATGGAATGTAAAGAAACAGAGGAAAAAGAGTTAAATGATTTTGTACTGTGCCACTCTTGATATTTTGTCTTCACCCGTAGTTTATATTACGATTAAACCTCTACCAGTAATTAACATCACGAAGAGACATTTGGGGTTTCTAGGACATGCAATGCTATACGGCTATATTGTGTTGAATACACCGGTTCCCGTCCGTTCACCGAAGTTAAACAACATCGAGCCTGGTCAGTACTTAAATCGGTGACCATTTGGGAATACCAGGTGCTGTAAACGGAAGAACCAAGAATGGTCCACCTGCTTTGGGGGTTTATATATATATATATATATATGGTTCTGTTATCATTTCGAGCTCTCACGCAGTGTGACGTCATAGAACCGAATTGCGTTTGCTATTTTTGGTAACTGTTATCGTTACCTAGCAAAGTTTTATGTCAATACAAGATAAAATCCTCGCTGATGGTGGATATTTTTATGTTAACGTCCTTGTAACCTCTCTGAAGATGGCCCATGTGAGCCGAAAGCTTAGAACCAACTTAATAAAAAATTATCTGAATGTTGGAGAATCTTTGTCTTTATTTTCACCTGAAATTAAAGCCAAAATACGATGTTTAGAACGGATCATGATCTAAACTTATTTATAAATGGAACTTTGTCTGTGTGTGTGTATGTCTGTGTGTGTGTCTGTGTGTCCGTTACCTATAGACTCCGAAACGGCTGAACCGATTTTCTTGAAAATTTACACAGTTGTACTATAAGCATCTGTGAGTGTTCTTAGCTAGGGTTTGTGTCTTTGGGCGATCATGTCCCGAAAGAGACATGACTGACTGGGCAGAAGATTATCCCGCAGTAGTTTGCCATTGCTTCCTGCGGTAGACTGGTTGCCAGCCAAGGCTAGAGAACCCAGTCTGTCCTATTATTTAATCCATAACTGGAGGGAAGAGACGGATGAATACCTTTCCCAAGGGTATTTGTGCGTAAGTGAATGCAGTGAATTCAACTGGAATTCGAACTCGGATCCCCGATTTATCGTTCCAAGTGGATATCCACTGCTCCACAACGCACATCCTACCTCTGCATTTACTTATATTTATTTCTATTTTTGCGTATTGTGTTTTAGATTTTGTTTTTGTGTGTGAACTTTTTGCAAATATGTGTATGTATATTCCTTTCTCATTTATATATATACTGTTTTTTATAAGGAATTAGTATATATATTTATATGAACAGATACTTTCATTCTCCATAGATACTTGTGTGTGTGTGTGTGTGTGTGTGTGTGTGTGTGTGTGTGTGTGTGTGTGTGTGTGTGTGTGTGTGTGTGATCCAACAAGTGTATTGGGATATTATGTGTGTATGATGTGTGGGTTGGAGTTATGATCAATTTCATGCTGGTTTATATTTGTTTATGAAGTTTTTTCTTGTATTTTTAAATAAGAATAATTGTCTGTCTGATATATTGGCATAATTTTCAATTTAACTTGATTACATTTGTAGATGTGTTGTGATACAAAGAGTTTTTCTGTTGTCTGATAATTTGATGTTGCCTTTGTGAAGGAAAACTCTGTTGTTTAGTGCTTGGCTGATAGCTTTATAGAACTTGTTGCATTTTGTGAACTTCAGTGCATAAACTACGTTTTTGGAGTTGCAGTTGAAGTTTTTATTTATTGTGAATGTCATTGCGGTGCTTTCAAAAGTGTAGGAGATTCCTTCTATAATGATATCACAAGCCCCACATCTTTTTTGTTGCATTTTGTAACCCCCTGCGCTGTTTGTTTTAGTGTTTTAGTTTTTTTAATTGGCGTTTGCTTTTAATATTTAGGTTGTTTTTAGTATATATTTCGTTTTATTATTCTTAAGTAGGTCTAATTTTTTCTTTAATTTCTGTAAATAGTTTTGGATTGTTCATGTATGTTGAGACATATGCTAGAGTCTGTTCGACGTTATGTTTCTTTAGGTTTCGTAGTTGGTCTAAAGGTATTTTTCTGCTAGTTCAAAACCTTTGTTTATTTGTGTTGTGGGGTATCCTCGCTTTTTAGTTTTATGTCGTATCTCCAGGCGAGTTTTTCGGAAGTGTTTGTCAGTTACTATTGTGCAAACCCTACGTGCTAGGAAAAAGGGGCAGATTTTAGGTAGCTTTTTTTGGTGATTACTCTTAAAAGGATGATATTGTTGAGTGTCTGTAGGTTTGTAGTAGATATCTATGATTATGTGGTTGTTTCTCTTTCTAATTAGTATGTCTAAAAATGAAAATTTATGAAAATTATAATTTTGGGTGAATTTGATTTTCGGGTGTATGTTCTGGAGTAGACTGTGGAATTGATTAATATTGCCCCAGAAGATTTCAAGAAAATGACGCAATCCTCTAAGTATCGTTTCCAAGATTTAGTGAAGTGGGTTTTTATATTTTTTCCATATATTTGTTCTATCCTTTCGTACGCATCTTCCTCTAAGTAAGTTAATATTATGGTGGCATATATTAGTATCATTTTTGTTCCAATTGCAGAATCTAGAGTTTGGATATAGTTTTTGTTAGTAATAGGTGTGTTGCTATATTGGCTACTGATGTTCAACGTTGCCATAAATGTTCCGGATCTACTTTTTGTGGTACGGAGCTAAAGAAATGAATATCATATCTGATGTAGCTTTTAATCTGCTTAGTAAATGGTTGTAATATTGTGCCTATTAAGTTACTGAGCCTACTAGTTAGACAGGCTGGTCTTGCTACTATGGCTTTGAATTTAAAGTCACTGGGGTTTGGGATGTTAATGCATTCAGATTTTTGTGTCTGAATAGCTGCTTTCATTTCACTTGATTTGTGAACTTTTGGTGATCCAATTACTAGGTTTTGGTATGAAGATTATTAGAAAATTCTTTTCTTTTCTTGTTAATATCTTATTGTATGTTGTGCAGATTTTAATTTTTGATATGATATTTTTGTCTAGATTTGTGCTTCTAGAATTATTCTTTTATAATATATTTTGTCCATGATCACTATAGGTTTTATTTTATCTGCTTCCTTTATAATTATGTTGTTATTCCTCCGGATGCACCGTAAGGTTAGTCTTTTTCTGTTTGGGTTTTTCTTGTAAGTCAAGGTTCTAGAGTTTTTCCAACAATGTGTTTATTATTATTTTTGTTTGGAAAGAAATTAGATTTATCTTTTACTAATAAATCATCAGTATTGTTTTCATGTTTGTTTTTTTTTTTAGTCCGAGATTGCGTTCAAATTCTCTAAGGCCTTTTTTAAGTTCTGTTATATTGCTTTTCGAAGCAGGACAGAATTTTAGGCCTAATTTTAATAAGTTAATTTTGTCTTTTGTAAGCCTATACGTGGATAGGTTTATTATTTTGGATCGTTTATCATCTAAATTGGTTTTCTTGTTCAGACTAGGGTTTCTAAAAATAGTTATTGTTTCTTACAACATGTTTTGCGTTTTCTAAGAGATAACCTCTCTATATACGTTTTAGGTTTTCCAGACAGTGAAAGTTTTTCTTAGTCAATTTAGGGTTGTTATTGGTAGATGGCTCTGTATAAGTGTGTTTGTTTTTGTTGTAACTAGTGTTCCAGATATTTCTAGATTCTTTGATATGAGTAGTGGTTGTTGAATTTTTTTTATTTTGTTGTGTTGGGTGGTATCTGTAAGGTTTGGTTTTGTGAATGTGTGTACATTCTGCCCAATGCCTGGTTGTGTTGTGGTGCAATGGTGTGTTGTAATGGTTTGTTTGTGTATTGTTAAGTGTATTTTTGTAATTGTATTTGTTGCGTGGGTGTGTTTGTGTGTAGCAATATGTATTGGCATTCTTGCATCTGTTATGTTGTTTTCCTTGTATTTGCTGATGTCGCATGTAGTTGTTTTGTGTTGGGTATTATGTTTTGTTGTTAATTTGGGTCGTGTTTTTTAGTACTATCTCATTATCTAGTTTTTCTTTTCTTGGTAATATTTTCAGCCAGTTTATCTTTCTTTCCGAAATTTTCCGCGATGTTTCTTCCTCTTCTTAATAATTTGACTCCTAAAATTCTGATAGGAATTGGTTGGTTTCTTTGGGACATAGTTCCTTGATTTTTATCAATAGTTGCCAATTTCGGTATATTTTTTCGTGAAGTGTATCGTTTTGTCGTCTTATATTTCAATTTCGGCCTGTAATTTCGTGTGTATGTTTAAATAATTAATCTTAGTACCTTTTCGCAAAAATGGCGTTTCTCGTGAATAAAGAAGAAAAAATGAGTGATTTAAAAAAAACGTAGTTAATATTTATTCTTACAATTCTTAGTTCAAGCCAAAAAAGCCAATCTTACGGAAAAAATACTAAGATTTATTATTTAAACATACACCTAAATAAACATATACACTTTTTATTCTTTCGATTTCGGATCTGATGAAGACTTGAATGGCGAAATACATAATCAAATCTATTTTCATGAAACGTTTCGACTTGTCAAATATATATGCGTGAATAGCGGTGAGGCATATATATATATATATATATATATATATATATATATATATATATATATATATATATGCTTCACCTCTATTCACGCATCGTTAATTCAGTAATGAATTTGAGCACTATCGGCTACTGGCGTGTGTTTACATTGTGTATATGATACGCTAAAATCTGCCTTTCTCCACCGAGCAAACATAGCACAGAAGTAGAATCGCCGGCTGGCGCATTTTCATTATTAAGTTTTCCTAAGTACGCCTGCCGATTGATGAAATAAATAGTGTTTAAAATAAAAAGAGCTTCTATTAAAATATTTGGATGTGCGTTGTGGTGTAGTGGATATCGACTCGGAACGAAAAATTGGGGTGCCGAGTTCGAATTCCAGTTGAATTCCTTGCATTCACTTACGCACAAATACCTTTGGGAAAGGTATTAATCCGTCTCTTCCTTCCAGTTATGGGTTAAGTAATAGGACAGATTGAGTTTTATAGTCTTGGCTGGCAACCAGTCTACCGCAGAAAGCAATGGCAACCTACTGCGGGATAATCTTCTGCCCAGTCAGTCATGTCTCTTTCGAGACATGATCTCCCAAAGCGTGTATCACGTATGGCACTTAATTGATTAACTGATTGAAATATCGAGTATCAACAGAAAATATAGTTCGAAGTAGTAAAAATATGTTGGATTAATAATATGTACACACACACACACACACACGCACACACACACACACACATATATATATATATATATATATATATATATATATATATCATAGTAAGTTTTGGTGGGGTTGAGTGCAAACGTATGTAACTATATATGGACATGTGAACTCCTTGTAACTAAATGTACCTTCTTTTTCCCAATGAAAACACGCTTTTTTGACGGACACACTGGTTAACTCACACAATGATTCTTTCAAATAATCGCTTTATTTTGTGTCATTTGCAGAGATGCACACACATACGCACGCACAAATATTTAATTTTTATATCTACAGAAATAATTTCATATTCAAAAGTAACATATTCATACGCAGGTTTTATTCCTTGATGCGTACACAAATTCTATTTTTATTTATTATTCTTGTACTTCTTAAAAAATTACAATCTTTCTTAAAAGCTCGCATGGATTTTCATCTGCAAGCAAATACTCTATACACACTCTCTTAATTAAACATATATAATAGCTACACACGTATCGATATCACATAATCATGCACATGTACGAACATATTTATTACGAAGATACACACACACACACACACACACACACACACACACATATATATATATATATATGTCAAAGAGCAATCTTAAATGCTGTTTCACACGCATTGATATTCTAACGGGTAAGCATATATATAAGTGCACGTACACTCACATACATACACAAATGAGTATTTCAACCAGAAATAGTAACCTCCCTTTGCAAAGAAGATTTTATACTAGGTTGAATCGCGGATTAACTTTGCCACATGTTCCTCCTGTGCCTCTACTTTCACTTTCACTTTCGTGATTTCAACCTTGCTCTCTGCTCTGTTGTGTGAATCAAAATTGCATCTCTGGGTCCGAGAACGTTGTATATATGAGGATCAACTCTCCTTCACTTGACACGCTGGTTACTTTTCCAAAAATTTCTACTCGGAGCAAAACTATTTTTATTTAGAAGATTGCAAGCGTGTGGGGTTGAACTGAAGATTGCGTGAGTAGCAGGAGTTGGTGGAAGAGGAAAAGTAGGGCGGGAAGGAGGTATTTCATAATTCTTTTTCAAAAGATGAAGTTTTTAAAGTTGAGCATCAGGAACCTCTTCCACTTCCTATCCCTTCTGCATCTAAGTTTTAAGGTTTCTTTTTTGCCAAAGCGGAAATACTTTTAACTTACATCTCTCTCTCTCACACACACACGCACACACACACACACACACACACACACACACACACACACACACACACACATACCTCCACACACGCATACATAGAGTCGGATATATATATATATATATATATATATATATATATGTATATTTGTGTGTGCATGTTTGTGTATGTGTGTGTGTGTGTGTGTGTGTGTGTGTGTGTGTGTGTGTGTGTGTGTGTGTGTGTGCGTGTGTTCACCAAATGAATAGGAAAAGAAACAAATCATTAGGTACGGTTCTGAGCAATTAAAAGATGCTAGAGTAATGGCGGGATTAACTTTTCACATATTGCGTATATCACAAGAATTAGAAGACATTTTCTGGAATCTCAATCTTAAGGAATCGCAAATATCGGAGAACTGAATGGCTTTACTTATTTACTCGCTAATATGCAGTTCATTTAGGTACAATCTCATTAAAACTCACAAAGCAAAAATTTTCTTTTTTCGTTTCAAATATTTTGCTTCTCAAAAAAAAAAAAAAATTATTCAGTATATTTTTCTTCTATTTGTCTTTTAATATTTTGTAAAACAAAGGATTTTAAAACTCTGCTTACCTTTCCAAAATATGAAAAATAGCGGGATTTTATATAACAAAGGATAAAACATATTTCTAACTACTTTAATTTTAAAATGATCATCATTACAAAAGTTGTTCCATCTATCGATCAGATTGCCTTTTGTTACTACAATATTTCTGCCGATATTCTCGGATTGTGCAATCCATATGTAAAACGGTAGCTGTAATTTTATGGTTCTGGGTAGCCTTCTAAATGTAGGTAGCCAGTATACTGATATATATATTCTAAAAAGAACTTACCTGAAGAAAGCAAAAGAATAAAACGATCGGAACGATGTGGTAAGAACAGAAGCGAAAGTAAAGAGATCTTTTTCTCGGACGAAATTCTTGAAATAATGGTTTATGGTTATTAGATATAATTTTATTAGATGAACTGAAGAAGGCATTGGAATGAAAAGGTAGGAACGTCGTAAAAATATCAACCAAAGAAATGAAATCATTAGTCCGGACAATTAGTTATCAGTTATTATCAGTTATACTGGATGCCTTTTGGAAGACCGAAAACTTATAGTAACAAATGTTTTACAGGAAACCTCTTAGAAGTAAAAAAATATTATTTACCAAAATATAAAAGAAGAATATGAAACTAATCAACAACATAATACTTTTATAATGTAATTTATTACATTTTATTAAATAAATATGACGTTAAACTGCATCGCTATTTAAATCATATATATTTTACACTGATTTTAAGCAATTTTAATTTTGGGGAAAATTAAAACGGAAAGGAAATTTGTCTATATTTTTATAAATGAGGTAGTATTTATATTATTTACATAGAACGAAAACAATATATCCGAGTGATGGAAATTCCAATCACCTAAAGAAAGCTGGTGCGTACAACGACCGAAAAGTTGTGAATATGATTATGGCAATAAAGACGAGGACAACAGTCCGAACAATGTAAATAATGTAATGGAAAGGAAATATACCAAAAGTAATTTTAAGAAGTTTGTTTGAAAACAACCACAAAGAAAAGATATCAACTCAATTTGTAAGCTTATTAATGTTCAAGTTTTGGTATTAGAAACGTTATTCATATTTCAAAGCTTTGAGATACAAGCTCTTCAACTGCAATGGTTAATATCGAAGCTGTTCACTTTATACTAAATTCTCTATAAAAGAGGATTCGTTTTGATACACGTCAAAACCTGGTCAAATTAAGCAACGTTGTTTAGTTTTACGACAGGTCAGTTATTATTTTTATTGTTTTAATCGTATCACCCCGAGCAAGGCGGTAACGCCACTGATGTGCAGAGGGCTACATTATAGTGAAAAGATTGGAAAAGAGAAAGCCGGAAACCACATCCTAAACAGGGAACAAGGGATGGGCTCTTAACCTGTTCAATAGACGTGGGTGGAGTGTGAACCAGGCGATAGATAGACCTATATACTCCAATTGAAAAAAAAAACAAAAAAAACAAAGTGAGAAGATTGAAAAAGAGAAAAAGCCGGAAACCACATCCTAAACAGGGAACAAGGGATGAGCCTCTTAACCTATTCAATAGACTTGGGTGGGGTGTATTGGGTTGTTAAATATCAAAATGTGCTAGAAGTTTACGAGATAATTAGGAACAAACATTACTAATGAGCGGGAAGAGAAAAGAGTAATCAGAAAAACAGTAAGTAACGATTGACATTTTTGGGAAACTCAATACATAAAGCCGGAAGCCACAAGCAAAAAATGTGAGGAAAGAAAATGTTATCATAGAACTTACGGTTACATCTGAACGAATTCAATTGTAAAATGACGCTGGTCTTTTCCTTTTTTAAAAAAAAAATTCATGGAATCTAGGTAGGATAACGAAGAGCACATCCAAAACATTATCATGAAAGTATTTATAAAGACATAGAAAGGCACTCTTACGGTGGTGGAAAAGTGACTGAAGCCGAGCTGTCAGAGCAGGAACAATAATATTGCTGATTCTTCTTTGGATTTTATCAATGAGGTGAAGGTAAATAACGAGGAGCATCGGACCATATGTTACAGCAATAGACAAATAGTCTTATAGATACGTATGATAGATTCTGGAGAGAAAAATCATCACGCAAATGTTTTTTGTTTTTTTTAATGAGAAAGGGTTTTTGTGTAATCAAAATTAATTATTAATATTTATTAATAAATTTTTATTATTTATCTTTTGGCTGTGATGTGAAAAGGTGTTCAGCTAAAATATTTCTCCGAGCTGCATATTAAAGAGTTGCTTGTGACTTGGTTGCTACTTCCTCTCCTTTTCATTTTGAAAACCAATATATATTATTTATATTATTTTTATTTTAATTGTCATTTTTGTTACTATTGCTTTTGACCTTATTTTTTTTTATTATTGTTATCGTTGGTCCTGTTGTTAGTCGTGCAGCTGATGTCTGCCCTGTATTTTTTACGTATAAATCTATGAAGTGCGTCATTCATTCATAAAAGATCAAAACACTTTGGCGCCTTTCCCAAGTTTTCCGCGTCTAAACAAATATGTGGTCAATCGGTGCGCATGTCCGTATAAAAATGTACCCATTAACATTGTAACAGAATGAATCATACAGAAGAAATTACGTCATACGTTAGAGGAAGTGACGTCACGCCATTCTGGGTAGATCTTTTCGTTGCACAATCTGTCCTTTGTAGGAAGTGTCAGCTGAAACTAGCATAAAATGCATTTTTTTATAATCATTTCACGCCAAGCAAAGCAGAATACAGTAGGCTGCCAAGGGTATTTGCGAGTAAGTGAATGCAATGAATTCAACTGGAATTCGAACTCGGCTCATGCATTCAGGGAACCTAAAAAAGGAGATACTCCCCACATGAATTTAAAAGACCTTGTATCTCAGTGGAGAGGTTTCTGATAAATATCCAGAGTTCTGATAAAGTGTTCGTTAGGGTACTGTTAAGAGTCAATCGAGGTATTATATTATAAGCGTTAGTTGCGAGTTATAATAATGGCGACGAGGAATCGAAAATTATACGGAGTAGGAAAAATACCATTTTTTGCTATGGCGCACACAATAACAGTGACCACGAGAAATTATAACCACATTGGTGCATTGTTTTTTCTTTGCTGTGCGTAAAGGAAAAAAAAACAGATATTCTTAAATATGAAGAATTATTAGCCAAGCTGTAAAAATACAGCAGTTGTTGGAACTCTAGAAACACCAAAAGTTAATTGAAATAATTAAAAATAAAGAGGAAAATTCTCCAATTTCTTTCACTACCGACACGTTGACAAATGCCAAAGCTGAAGTTACATACAGTTCAGATGATAAAATTCAGTCCGTCAGTTAAGTCCCATACGTGATACACGTCAGTTAAGTGGTGTGCAGGGGGTTACAGTGAGGGAAAATAACAAAGTACGGGGGATATGACAAAAAAGTATAAGAAAAAGATGGGAATCAAGGAGATAGAAGTTGGTAGCTGACATTGTATTTAAACTTTAGTAGATTTTAGCTATAAGGGAAGCAAGCAAACGGAAGGGAATTCCACAAACGAGAAGTGCGAGTAAAAATGTTTGAGTAGAAGATGCGGTCACATTTAACTAATTCGGCGGTTAAAGCGTAAGACCTTGACGTCAATTTAGTTGCACGTGTAAATACATGTTGTCGGGGAATCAGTGGAAAAAGCTCGTCAGAGCAGTTACCATTAAAATACTTGTAGACAAGACAGAGGGAGACCACACCCCGTCGGTAAAAAAAAGGGAGTGAAGACGGACTGCCAAGTCAGGGTCGATTATATTGCAGATCCTTCTTTAAATTTTGTTGAAAACCTAGAAGATAAATAGCAGCAGCACCCGACCAGATATAGCAACAGTATTCAATGCACGGACGAATGGTAGATTTACAAATGTGCAAAATGGATTCTGACGAGAAAAACTTCCTGGCCCGATAGAGTGATCCAACCTTTCTAGCAGTATATTTAAATAAAGTTTTGAATCACTTAAGTATTTTGTTAATCAACCGAGCGCAAATCTGACACAGGGGTAGATAAAAAATGCTCAGCCTCTATCAGCATTTCCCATTTGGGTTCATCAGTTTTTAACGATTGACACTGACCTTTCCATTTTAATTCGTGCATACTAAATATCTATTTCTTCATATATATATATAAATTTGTTTCATCATCATTTTAATGGATACACGTATTTGAATGGATAGTCTGTTTTTTCTATCATTAAACAGTACACTTATATATATGTCTCTCGCCCGAATATTCGAGAAATTTTAAGAAAATACGAGTATCCATTAAAAATAATATTCAAACAAATGAATTTAAATAAATATGTTGGTTAATACCATTTCCTAACTTTCCTCTTGTCTTTGTTTAACTATACTGTTCCTTTCTTCTGATTATAACTGAGTAAACTTTTTCATATATATATATATATATATATATATATATATATATATATATATATATATATGCAGGCATCATTAAAAATGAGACAGAATGTATTATGGTTAAGGTTTTTATATAATTCTACATGTCATCTTATAATTCTCTTTTGTTTTTCTCGGAGGAAAAAAATTCAATGAATAATGAATTTTTGCAAGAATGTTTTTCACTTTTATTTTTTTTAATTATAACAATTTATTAAGTTTCAAAAATCTTTTCAAATTTCTTCCAGTCGTCGTCTCAATTGGGTTATTAAGTTAATAAGGGAAAACTGAAAAGGTTAATACAAATCTTCACCCACCGAGATTTTTAAAATAATAAAACATTTTTTGTGTGTGCAAATATCTTTTTTTTTTTATTTTGTTATGGTAGGCCATAAATGTTATATTATTAAAAGGTCATGTGTTTCAACGGTTGTTCTCCTAACGAAACTTGCACTTAGGTTTCATAAATCTATGTCAACCATACTTAGCCAGAGGTATTAAATGATTGATGACAGGGCTGTCATCACCTATTTGAAAGGTCAGAGAGTCATACTTCCGTCATTAAAAAATACTTTTATTCTAAATTTCATACCATAAAGAAGTTATGTAAGTTTGAAATCAGATTAATTTAACTTTAAATTTTCTAAATTTCTAAAAATAATGTGTCACAGATATATATTTTATTTTTTGCAAGATTTTAAAACCGAAAATTACCTTTTGTTTACAAACGTGTCGATCGCTCCAAAATTTAAAAAAAATCTCAAATTTTAGATTTCAATCAATACAATTTCTGTTTGAAATCCACCAAATTAATTTGCTTACTGGAAATAGTAAATTTCAATGAAGGTTAAAATTAAAGATTCAGGAAACTTTTTTTTTATTTTTACAAATTCAGTTTAAAACTTAGATATTGAAAATGAGTAAAGTTATTTACAATTAACTCCAGTTTTGTATGCAAGAAAGATTTAGGTATTTTTTAAACCATAAACATAAAGATATCTAATGAAATTAATAGAATATTAGCAGACTGAACCCCCATACTAGCTAAAAGCATGCTCCACTGCTAAATGCAATTCAGAGTAATATTACTTATTGGCATCAGCTAATATGACCTATAACCATAATGATGGAATATCACATTACGAAGAAGGCGAGATCAACCTTTAAATTTATAAAACTCCAGTGTTACACACACACACACACACACACACACATATAGAGAGAGAGAGAGAGAGAGAGAGAGGCGGAGAAAAAAAAAGAAAGTGAGAAAGAGAAACATAATGTGAGAGTGAGAAAAAGAGAAAGACCGAAAGATTTGTTTGTTTGTTTCGAGGTTTAACGACCTATCAATCCTTATGGGATCATTTAAGGTCATAAACCACTGATTTTTGGGGTGAGGTTATTTTATTTTTACAACATTTTTCTTTTCGAATATCAAGATTCATTGGGGTTTGTTTTTAAGAGCAGGGTTCCCAAGTCCTACCCTTGTTATTTAACCCATAACTGGAGGGAAGGGACGGATTAATACCTTTCCCAGGGGTACCAGTGCTTAAGTGAAGGCAGAGTATTCAACTGGAATTCGAACTCGGCTCACCGATTTCTCTTTCCGAGCCGATATCCACTGCACCACAACGCACATCCGTCACTATACGCTTACAGCACCTGATATTCCCAAGCGGTCACCCATATAAGTCCTGACCAGGCTCAACGTTGCTTAACTTCGGTGATCGAGCGAGAAACGGTGTATTCAACGTGACAGGCCGTAAGCCAAGACCGAGAGAAAACTGTGTCAGTGTTCTATCATCACAGAAAATGGAAATCAGTGTTCAGACTAATGGCATTTAAAGTGGCATGAATCAATTCTTCTATGTGTTTTTTTCTTTTATCAGATATCGGCGAAATGTTTTATCACTCGTACAACTCGGTAGCAGACGGACGAAAGAATCGGTTCGTAAGCATTCCAGTGAACCACTCTCCGACAACTTTCTCATTTACTGGCAGCAAAGCTTTATTACACACACACACACACACACACACACACACACACACACACACACACATATATATATATATTTAGTATATCGAGGCAGCAAGTAATTTTCTAAACATATGCTATTAAATATAAGAGACAATGAATGTCTATTATGTTTAATCATGAGCCGTTCTAAACGTCGTATTTTTGCTTTAATTTCAGTTGAAAATAAAAACAAAAATTCTCCAACATTTGGATAATTATTTATTGGTTTTCTTCTAAGCTTTCGGCTCACATGAGAGAGGTTGTTTAAACTGAAATATTATAAAATCCACCATCAATTAATAAAATAAAACTTTAAAACAGGAAATAACATATTACATTGCATTTGACTACATGGTTTTGTTGTCATTTCGCGCTATCCCGCGGTGTGACGTCATAAAACCGCATCGCAAACTTAAGAACTGCGTTTATTATTTTTGGTAACTATTGCCGTTGCCAAGCGGAGTTTTATGTCAACATAAAATAAAATCGTCGGTGATGGTGGATGTTATAATATTTCAGTTTAAACAACCTCTCTGAAGATGGCTCATGTGAGCCGAAAGCTTAGAAGAAAACCAATAAATAATTATCCAAATGTTGGAGAATTTTTGTTTTTATTTTCAACTGAAATTAAAGCAAAAATACGACGTTTAGAACGGCTCATGATTAAACATAATAGACATTCATTGTCTCTTATATTTAATATATTTATTCATTGTCTCTTATATTTAATATATTTATATTTCTTATATTTAATATATTTATATATACATATATATATATATATATATAATCCAATTGAAAGAATTGGTTTAAAATGTATCTTTTAAGACTAAATTTAATATTTGCAATTATCAAAATACTTTGCTGTATTTCAAGCTGAATTTAAATTGATTGGAACGATTTTTTATTATCAGTAAAAACGCTAAAATCGGCCATATTAGCACATCTGTCAATACAACATAATTTTCTCTATCTAAAATAAAATATACTTTTCTAATTCAAAATTAAAATATACTTTTCTGAAACTTTATTTGAGAATGCTTAATTGATTTAAAGTTTAATTATTCTGATTAGAAACAAATATTACTTATTTTTAGTTTAAAATAAATAGAAATGTTTTTAACATGAGCATTGTTTTTGACACATTTTTCACTAGACATATGCTTGAGAATTTTTCTTAGTTTGGCATCAATGCAACTGTTAATTGAGGAATATAATGGGAATACCTTTTTTTAGGTACCTCCGCAAAATCGCTGAAAAAACAGCATAGTATGAAGGAAAAAGCCCCAAACTAAATAAAAACAAAGTTTTATCGGCAAAATCTTTATATTATCATTAAGAGGATAGATCAAAGAAATTTTTAATTATTTCTACAACGTTCGAAATTTTTGTAGAAAGTCTATTTTTTTCTTACGTCAGTGCGAGACCTAAATTGCCGCAATGTTTATTAAGTTAAAAAAAATACGTAATATTGCACAATGCACGTTTTTGACCGTGAAAGACACATTAATTTGGAAATTCTTGCAAAAATCAATTAATGGTCGGATTTCGATGAAAATTTCAGAACTTATTCCTAATTGACCAAAATCAATTTTGAAATAATTATTTTGTATAAAATATTGGTAAAAATATTTTTTTCACATATGTTACCCCCCATTTTTTTCTCCAATAGAGCCCCTTTTCTAAAAAAAACTAGGTTCGAATTGCGAACAATGCAGTAACTATGCCAATTTTTATGTGGATAAACTTCTGATTGCTTGTATGAACAATATAAATTAACCGTATCATAATCTGAAAAGAAAAAAAATTCAATGAATAGTTAATTTTTACAAGAATTATTTTCATTTTTTTTTTCATTTTTTAATTATATATAAAAATTATATATAAAAAGTTTCAAAATTATTTTTAAATTTCTTCCTCAATGGGGTCGGCTAGGGTATGTAATTAATGCATAGAGACTACAATTACTAATCGAAAATTTAAAAGCTTAATACAAATGATTGAGCCAATGGATTTTTTAAATAATTAAAACATTTTAATTGTGTGCATTTTGATTGCCCGTATTTTTATTTGTACGGGTGGCCGTACGTGATATTTATCATTAAAAGGTCACGTGATTCAAGGGTTGTCCCTTACATAAAAAATACATTCGTATATTTTTGTCGCCTTCGGCCTCCCTACTTTAGCCTTGTTAACAGCTTCCGGTTGTCATTATGTCAATCAACACTTGAGATAAGCCGTGTAGCTCGGACTAACTTAACTGATAAAAACTTATATCGAATATTTCAGAGAGTAAGCAAGTACAATTGTTTAAAAACAGATAAAGGTAAGTTTTAACTTAAAAAATTGCCTTTAATAACGTGTATATTTTTTTCCAGATTTTTAAAACAGGAATGTGGCTACTGTTTAAAAATGTGTCGATCAATCAAAAAAATGGCGGTACTTTTAACTTTATTTTTTAATCTGAAAAATGTTAGATTTCAATCAATATAATTTTGCTTTAAAATACGCCAGTGTATTTTGTTTACTGGAATTACTAAATTTAATTTCTTGACTTTCAATTAAAACTAATTTTAAACCTAAAATATAACTTATTTCTTTTAAAAATTTCATTTTAAAATCAGGTATTGTAAATTTATACTGAAAAATGGAGGTACCTACATTTTATATAATCATTTTTAACTACGCAGCAATTTTTAAAATTTAAGAAAATATTCTACACGATCTAATATTATGTTGAATTTTAGACACTGTTTTTACATTATGAAGACCTTATTGAAATATTATAAGATTACAAATAAAGATTAACTTTATTATAATTACCGCACTTATTTTCTGATAATGTCGCGTTTACACACTCGTATTTATAAAAATCGACATGTTTAATAACATCAAATAAGTTCTTTTTAAATATTGAAGGACGTCGAATTTTCATGAGCTTTTCCATTTATGATAACGATTATGAATACAGTATCAAATTAATAACAATACAAACTTGACCGCTATACAGAATTTTAAAAGATTTAACAATCTATAAATTATTCTAAAATGTTTCCAGGTTGAAAACAATTATTAATAAAAAAAAAAGGTTTTCTAACATAATAATATCTATAATACACATAAACTCAATTAAAAGCTTTTCTAATTAAATAATGATAAAATCTTATTGCATTCTTATTTTATGATTCAGAGCAGATCTTTTGTAACAGAGGTTCGGTTTCATAAAAAAACTGATTTAAATTCTCCGAGGACTTGTCCTTATAACTAATAGAGGCATTAAGTGTGCTACAAAAAAAAAAAAAGTAAAGAGAAGAAAATTATTATTACTTTTACGAAATTTCATATAATTCATATGTGGGGTTTAACAGATGTAAAAAATATTTTTAGAAAGATTTTTTGAATTAGAAACATTTCTAAAATAATTTCATCCATTTGTGAAACAAGTACTGAATGTTTAAATAAGATCCAACAATTATCTGATTTTTGCAAGAATTTCCAAATTAGTGTGTTTTGTACCACAAAAAGACGCGAAAATTTTCTATACTAATTTATGGTCACCTACTGACGCAAGAAAAACTAACTCTGAAACCAAAATGTTAAAAGTTCCAAAAAGGATAAAACAAAACGTAATTCAATAATCAAAAAATCCTCCTGTCTTTCCTCATAATAATAATATGAATATTTTCATAATAAAACTTTGTTTTTATTAAAGCTAAAGGAGATACTTAAAGCAACTGAAATGTGGTCTCACACACACACACACACACACACACACACACACACACACACACACACACACACATACATAATATATATATATATATATATATATATATATATATATTACATATAAAAATTCAAATTTTCTTATAGCATCCGATATAAATTACATTTTTATATGTAATAAATATTGGCTCTGTAAATGATTAAATTTAATTACATTGAGCCCTCTGACTGGATTAGTGTTAATATCTAACATTAATAGGATCTTTTAGGGTTTACCACCAAACCGTTTTTTTTCGGATTTATAACCAATATATATATATATATAGGTACTTACATTAAATCGCTGAAAAAACAGCATAGTAAAAAGAAAAAAGATCCAAATTAATAAAAAAGTTTTTCATCAGAATGTTTATGTTATTATTAAGAGGAAAGATCAAAGTATTTTTAATTATTTTTATGAAATATTTTTTGTCCTTTCTAACACGTTCGAAATTTTGGTAAAAATCTTGTTTTGATTTTAGTTATCGGGTAACCAAATGATTTCGAGAGTTTACAATGGAAATAGTAATATTACGTAACTTTTTTTTTTCCAGTGAAAAACACATTAATTTGGAAATTCTTGCAGAAATCAAATAATTGTCAGATTTTGATGAAACTTCCAGGAGCTATTTACTATTTACTAATTAAATTATTTTTGAAATTATTATTTTAAAAAAATCTTCGTAAAATATTGTTTTTACATCTGTAACCCTCACTCCACACAAATTCATGAAATTTGAAGAAATTAACTTTGTAGGCAGAGTTGGTTTTATTATTTTAACCGGGGAATCCAAATCATTTATCTTTTTTCAACGATCTGGACCATTTTCTGAAAATCTACTCCCAATAGTAAAATAAAAAAATGCCAAAAAAATAAAACATTATTCAATTAGGTAAGCATTTAATTGCTTTAATAAATAATATAAGTTAAAGACACTATACTATGAAGAAAACATTTTCGGTTAATAATGTAACTTTAAAAGAATTGCTTTTATTTTTTTAATTATAATAATTTATAAAGTTCCAAAAATATTTTTTTAAATATTTCAAAGACTTATAGACGCAAGGTTATTAAGTGAAGACTATATTTACTAATCGAAATTTGAAAAGTTTAATAAAATCATCGAGCCATTGTATTTTTAAAACAGTTTTTAATTTCTTTTTGTGTATTTGAAGTTATTTTTTGTATGATGTACATTAAAAGGTCATGTGTTTCACGGTTTCTTCCCCTAACAGAAAAAAAATTGCATAATTATATCACTTGTAATCATCATAGACACTTAACATATTTCACATCTGGAAGTCGTGACATGTCAAAACATACGGATAAGATCAGAAAGATCAACATTCCATGATTAAGAAATAGTTTTAGTCTGAAGTTCATGCGATAAATAAGTAATACTTGTATAAATCAAATTAATTTAACATTAAATTTACTAGTTAGCTAAAAAATAACATGTCACAGATGTATATTTTATTTTTGAAAGATTTTCAAAACCAAGAATTAACTGTCCGAAAACATTTTTAATTAAATTAATTAATTGGCCGAAAAAAACATTTTAAATTTAAAAATCTCAAAATTTAGGATTTCAAGTGATATAATTTCTCTGTGAAATACACCAGAGTACTTTGCTTACTAGAAGTAGTAATTTTATTCATTTAAATCAATTAAAACTAAAATAAAAGTTTTAAGAAAACTTTTTTATTTTTAAAAAATCAATTTAAAAGTCCATTGTCGAAAATGAGTGGAAATATCGAAAATCAGCGGAGATACGTCATGTTCTTAAATATTCTTGTCGGATTTAGATTCTCATATGGACGACATGAGTTTCATTCAGAATTATATAAACTATCAGTTTAATGCAACCACTTTCTTATGCCAATGATTCAAGCAAATGAACCGTCTGTATCTGGAAGAGGACATTTTTCGTTTTTTTTTTTTTGTCAAATCACAAAGAATTTCACCAAATCACATCAGATCTCTTGAATACTTTGAACAACAGTAATTAAATTAATGTGCTTAAAGTTCAGACAGAAAGGCAACGACTCCCTCAATCAGAATTAGGCAAAATGTGGGTGAGTTTTGCCCGTCTGCGCCGAGTCAAAGGAGCTGACTTAGAGTGGTATTTTGATGTCGGTTAGGCATCGGGATGTTGGTAACTCTGTGTTGAACATTGGTAACTCCGACCCTAATAAGGTAGTTTAGATTTGTTTTATCCTTAGTTTCTTTCACCAAGTTAACTTAGCTTAGGAGATGTATGCTCATTGGCTTCTCTTATTTCTGTTCTTACTTTCTTTAGTTTAATTCAGCCTCCCCCGTTAGATGACAGAGATATCAGTTCCCTGGTACATGCGTGGCGTTTTTTCGTTTTTCGAATGTGTATTTCGTATTTGGGATGTGCGTTGTGGTGCAGTGAATATCAGCGCAGAACGGCAAATCGGGGAGCCGAGTTCGGATTCCAGTTGAATTCGTTGCATTCACTTACGCACAAATACCCTTGGGAAAGTTATTAATCTGTCTCTTCCCTCCAGTTATGGACAGACTGGTTTTTATAGCTTTGGCTGGCAACCAGTCTACCGCAGAAACTAATGGCAACCGACTGCGGGATAATTTTCTGCTCAGTCAGTCATGTCTCTTTCGAGACATGATCGCCTAAGCGTGTATCACGTATGATAATTAACTGACTGATTTAGTATTTGTTTTTGTGTCTGAATGGACGTGTGCTTGAGCAAGTATTTGGTCGAATAATCTTTGTTAATTATCTAGTCCCGCATTAATTTCGTCTAGCTAACTTATTTCTCTGCCACAATTAAAGATGGTGTTTTGTCTATTTCATTTCTACCATTATTTTGTTTAGTTTCTTGTATATAAATTGTATTCATTGTAAATATTCATTAGGGTTTCTTTTTACAAATGTTGTCATGTTTATTCCACACCCTCACAGACGAATATTACATACGGAAAATAAGATTTCATAGAAACATGGAGGTATTATGGTGGCTATAGTAAGAATGGTAAGTAAGAATGTGTTGTTTTAGGGTAAGGTATACTGTGGTATGCTTGGGTCAATAAATGTTGCTAGCTAAGTTTAAGATAAGACAGACTGAGAAACCAGCCTTCCCTTATCCCTTCTTTTGACCTTGTGTCACATTTTTGTAATGTTAAAATAAATAGTATTTTTCTCAGTTTTTTTTTTCATACATATAAGAACTAGTTAAGACTATATAGAGACTTGAGGTATTATTGTGGCTGTAGTAAAAATGGTAAGTGAGAATGTGTTCTTTTGGAGTAAGGAATACTTTACTACGTTTGGAAGAGTAAACATGGCTAGCTATGTTTAAGAAAGACAGATTGAGGATCAGTCTTTCCCTATTCACCCATTTTTGGTCTTGTGCTACATTTTTGCATTAAAACAAAATAAATATTATTTTCCTTTATGGTAACTAAATATTATGAACTCATAACTAGTGCTAACTTGGTGGTAATTGTCTTCATTTCACACTTGAATTGCTTACATATAACCGTAATTCCAACGGCAAAAAAATAATCTATCCCACTTTTCGTTTGCGGAATATTATTTCCATTTAACTTTGTTCGTTAAGAATTTAAGTACAGTTTCAATCGTTATCTTCTATCTGTTTAAGTTTTGCTCTAGTTAGCCTAAGTTTGTATTTCGTATTGGATTTTGTGTTTGGATCAGTGTGTATTTGAGTAAGTTCTTGGTTGAATAACTGTTATTAATTACCTAGTCTCACATTAATTTCGTCCAACTAACTGATTTTTCTGTTGCCATTAAAGATTGTATTTTTTTTTAGTTTTTTTTTTATTTCTACCATTATTTTGTTTAGTTTCTTGTATATAAATTGTATTCATTGTAAATATTCATTGATGTTTCATTTGTAAATGCTTCTGTTATCTCCCCAGCTTTACAGAAAAATTGTTCCTATAATAACTAGTTAGGACTTCATAGAGATCTGGAGGTATTATGGTGGCTGTAGTAAGAATGGTAAGTAAGAATGTGTTGTTTTGGTGTAAGAAATACTGTGCTATATTTGGGTTAGTAATTGTCGCTAGCTAAGTTTAAGATAAGGCAAACTGAAGAACAGCTTCCTTCTAATTCCATTTTCGCCTTGTGTTGTATTTTTTGTATTATTCAAAATAAATTTTACTTTCAACAACAGTAACAAATAAAATGAATAGCAAATGTGACTTGTAGAGAAAATAAGCTGAAAGAAAAGATTAAGTAAGGAAACCACATCAGTGCTGGAAAGGGCAATAACATTTAGTGAATTTGAGAAATAGATTTTCCAGAAAAGTTATTTTTATGAATTATATTTTACAAATTTAAACCGACAATAATGTTCGACCGAATGTTTCCTTAGAAGGAAACGGCTATCTCAAAATTACAGTTAATCCCTATCTATCTATCTATCTATCTATCTATCTATCTATCTATCTATCTATCTATCTATCTATGTCAGTCTCTTCATATCTATCTATCTATCTATCTATCTATCTATCTATCTATCTATCTATCTATCTATCTATCTATCTATCTATCTCAGTCTCTTCATATCTATCTATCTATCTATCTATCTATCTATCTATCTATCTATCTATCATATCTATCTATCTATCTATCTATCTATCTATCTATCTATCTATCTATCTATCTATGCCAATCTCTTCATATCTATCTATCTATCTATCTATCTATCTATCTATCTATCTATCTATCTATCCAAGTTTTTCCATGTATATATGCATGCGTTCATGTGTTTTAATGTTTTTTGTCTCTCCTCATTAAAATCTTGTAGCCTTTTCATTTATTTTCATATGAACATTCGTTTTTATATATGCATTACCATGTTCTTGTGTGTGTGTGTGTGTGTGTGTGTGTGTGTGTGTGTGTGTGCGCGCGTCTACATGTGTGCATATTTGTGTGAATGTGTTTGCAATTTATTATGTGATTATGTTTGAGTACTTGTAGGTGTATTTCCGTGCGTGATTGCGTTTGTGCGCACGCATATGCAATTATTTGCATTTACTCTCTCACCGTATTCTATTGACATTTTGCCGATTCAGTTTCGTACCATCAGTATATCTATCTATCTATCTATCTATCTATCTATCTATCTATCTGAAGCTGAACTGACCCAGAACACAACAAATACGAGCCTGCTTTACCACTTCAAAATCACTGCTCAACACAATTTTTGATCTTATCTCATTTCGACATAAAAAGGTTTAACTTTTTTTATTTGTCTTAAGATCGTTTTGAAACTAAATCATTTGCTGTTTCCAAGGAAATAAAAAATAACGTGACAAAAACTAAAATTTTATGTTTTTGTAAGTCTTCAATTTTGTACGTTTCATTAGTGTTCTAAGAATTTTTTCTCGATATATATATAAACGCTGTGATATCTCGAGAAACTATTATATAAAGTTGATTTATTCAGGGGTATGGCTTTTTTTCTGAATTAATGGTGATTTTTCGTTTTTTTCATCTTGGCCGTATAGACATTCTGCACCTCGGTGAATTTAGCAAGTGTGTACATATCATTTACACTTCAGCTACCTTCAGTGTAACATTTTGAGCTAACCAAATAGGTATAAAATGTCCATTTGCCAAAAAAAAAAAAAGAAAAGAAAACAGTTGACGACTGAAGATTTAAAGCGCGTGGAACTAACAGTAGTGGTCGATCATTATACTTCGAAAATAATATAAATATATATAGAATAGAATGATCAATCAGTCAAGTGACATACGTGTTATACGCTTGGGCGATGATGTTTCGAAAGAGACATGACTGACTGGGCAGAAGGTTAACCTGCAGTAGGTTGCAATTACTTTCTGCAGTAGGCTGGTTGCCAGCCAAGGCTATAGAACCCAATCTGTGCTGTTATTTAACCCATAACTGGAGGGAAGAGACGGATTAATACCTTTCCCAAGGGTATTTGCGCGTAAGTGAATGCAATGAATTCATCTGGAATTCGAACCCGGCTCCTCGGATTCTCGTTCCAAACCGATATCCACTGTACTACAACACGCATCGAATAAAATGGCAGATCCTTAAAGACGGAGAGTATAATCCAAATTATTACATCCAATTAATATAAATTATTAATTGCATAAAAATAGAGAGCTCGATGAATAATCTCCATAGCATTATAAAATATTGAGAGGAAAAAAATGTGTTGTTTTTTCCTCTCAATATATATATATATATATATATATATTAAAAAAGGATTAATTCTGTTGCTGAGGTGATGTGTCGTCCCCCGTGGGGATCTTCATATCGAAATGGCCATTCAACATCTTTGAATTAATCCTTTTTTAATATATATTTGCTCTGTAATATTTTATTACATGGAGCTCTCTTCCTGTATCATTTTTTAATATTAAAATAAATTTTTAATATTAATTAGGATCGGGTTTTTTGGAATTTACCTTCCTGCTTTTTTCCCTTGGATTGAAGTATCTGAATTAAAATATATATATATATATATATATATATATATATATATAGGGAGGGAGGGATGTAGGTAGGTAGGCAGGCAGGCAGGTACATCAGGTGGTTCTCTGTCAGACCCAAATGTAATCAAAAGAGTTTATTTTTGCTGACTCATAAATTTTTAACACTCATTCTAGTTTACAAATTATCTTATCAATACACTTAACGCAATATTTTATTTTTTTTATTATAAATCTGTTAAAGCAAACATTATTCAGTAAAAATTCCAGATCAAAATGTATTGATTCACAATGGTGATTAAAATAAGCAAAACTTTGTACAGTAACTACTGAGGGATGAATTCTTGAAAACTATATCAATGGTCTGAGAGTCTTAAATGTGAACTATAGGGCGCCTGCCAGAGAGTTATAACTTTCTGGCAGCCACCCAACAGGTAATTTGTTTGTTTTGCATTGTCTGGCACAGGCTCACAAGAGTGCAGTCCCCGCTGAGGATTGACAGAACAGCTTTAGAGAAGAGTATATGAGACGCATCAACTAACCATAGCTCTGCAACAGGCGCCAGATATCTACAACGCCTGACGCAGTTCAGCAACAATGTAGTACTCGCCGAGGATTGGATTAATTCAGTTACCTATTAGCAGTTGCTAATAACAAC